>OZ026562.1:4773579-5006079 GCA_964020155.1 Chondrilla cf. caribensis
GATCTCATCCACAGTCCTGTCTGTATTCTTATGGCTACAATCATTATGTCTGTTGATGGCTAGGACAATCTTGTGATCTCTGTATGCTATTGACTGTAGCACCTCAGAGCCCATGAGACATGCAGATGAAATGGGTCATGGGTCAGACATGATTCCTCTCTCTCTGGCTAGTCATGTCTATGTGTTCCCTTCCCACACAGAGAGAACCTGGTGATTGTAGATGAGAACACCTACTGGTGAGTAGCTGACAGGTAGCACTAGCTCATGCACCCTCCTTCACTCCTGATCTGTGGGAACATCTTGACATCAGATTTGTTTCCAATTGAGTTCAAAGCAACTCTCTCACGAGGTCAGAGCAGCTGACACCTGCCCCCCTCCAGTGTGAGAACAGGGAGACCTCTCAAGAGACTACCTTTATATCACTAAACCTTATGATGCTTCTCTGTGGTGTTGTGTGATACCCACAGCACCTACATCACCCACAGCACCCACAGCACCTACAGCACTCACAGCACCTACAGCACTCACAGCACCTACAGCACCCAAAGCACCTACTGCACCCACAGCACCTACAGCACCTACAGCACTCACAGCACCTACAGCACCCAAAGCACACATAGCACACAGAACTCACAGCACCTACAGTATTCCCTCTACTCACATGTATTGTATGTAAGTTGTGTCCGGTGTTGGCATGTATGTTGTACAGAGTCCTGAGGGGGCATGCTGCATGCTTGGTAACATCGTCTTGTCGTTCCTATCCCCCACACTGTATGAATACACGAACACCTACATACGTACGTACATGCCAACATACAAATGTGTATAACGTGGAATGCTATCCCTGTATGTATACATGAATACAACTTACACATGCATGTTATGCACACACACACACACACACACACACACACACACACACGCACACGCACGCACACAGTGCTCTGCAGATATTTCACAAGGAAAGCCATCCATCTGTTTACAAATCCCACCAAAGTGGCAGCAAGGAAGGGCTCTCTCTATTTGGTCAGATCATGATAACTTATGCTAGCTCCTGATATCTGAGATGAGATGAGTTAGCCCGGCTTTACATCATTTCCTAGGAATTGCAAATAGAACTAGATCAAAACTTGGAACTCAGTTATTGAGGTGATAGCATGCTGTGTGTGTGTGTGTGTGTGTGTGTATGTGTGTGTGTGTGTGTGTGTGTGTGTGTGTGTGTTTGTGTACAGATCCACCCTCCTCCCCACCCCACCCTACCTTCTGTTTCTTGGAATTCTGGTAAACACTGCTGTCCACCTCAGATTATGGGAAATATTGACATGCAGGAATGTATGTTTCCTAGCAACCAGAGTGTAATTATATGGTGATTTCCCATGACACCTCATCCCACCATGCCTTACAACTGGAGTGTTTGTTTAGTCTTTGCCCTTGTTTGTGTAGGCTTTGATTAGATAATATTGTTTATGTCAATAACAACATCTGCTCCATTGACATCCCTCCCTACATGGTGGTTGTGGTGTGTGAGGGTCAGCTTCCCTCCCTACATGGTGGTTGTGGTGTAGTGTACCTTTTGAGGTGGGTTTATCTCATGTTCTAGTACCAGTCACCTTTATAGCAATGTGTGCTGGATGTCTTCTTGTGGGTGCAGTGTGTTCTCTCTCTCTGTGTGTGTGTATATGTGTGTTTGTGTGTGTGTGTGTGTGTGTGTGTGTGTGTGTGTGTTTGTGTGTGTGTGTGTGCGTGCGTGTGTGTGTGTGTGCGTGCATGTGTTGTTGTATGTAGGTATGTACCTATGCTTTAGGTGGAAGGTTATTCTGGTTTAACACCTGACCGCTGTACTTTGACCTCTTCAGGCTGTGGTTCCTTCGACCCCTGAAGAGCATTGAGGTCTTGAGAGAGAGACAAAGAGCCATCGCCTTGTTCACCCAGCAGAACAACGATGAACTCACAAAGACACTTGGGGACTGTTTGAAGAACATTAAAAACCTTCCAGTGAGTGTGTTCGTAGTAGTCTTTCTCTGCCGGATCTAGCAGGGTGCACAGCATACAGCAACTTGCTAGGCCTTTTCAATGAGTTGTTGTGCAAAAATTTTGTGATGTGTAAAATTCCTTCAAACTATGGGAGATGACAGCACCACAGCTTGCCTCACATGACCTCGAGCTGGACTCTTGGTCTAACGTTCAACCATGGATACTCTATGGGTCAACAAGCTCAATGTACTGTCTAAATATCTACCACGAACTGCCAACTTCTATAAGCAGTTGTATGGTAACCTGCAGATGAAGGGAAATGATGCAGATTTGAAGAATTATAACTAAAGGACACAATATGGGCAAGAAAAGATCAGCTGTGTATGTATGTCCTTGTACTCTCTGGTTTGAATGAACCTTACTACATACTGCTCAGTCAATAACTGATCCACCATATTTGGATTGTTCACTGAAAAATGCCCAATGGCTGGGTGCTATCCCCGGTCCTGATATACGTACATGTATGCGCTCATGTACATCTCGTATGTGGTACAGTACATGCATATGTGTATATGTCTTATGTACTGTATGTGTGTGTGCATGCAATACTGTGAATACATGTGTGAATGTCACCTTCTCTTCTGACGTGAATGCACTTATGACAATGCTATGCACGTAGACACACCGTGGCTGTGTGCTATGTTGATGCCACCTCACCCCCACAGGTGGTGGAAGCCTCAAGATTTGTACTTCATTCACTGGTGCAATGGATTGCTTGTGTTTGTTAACTAGGGTACAAGGAGAGAGGCTTGCCCACCACACTTCCCACCACACACACACACACACACACACACACACACACACACACACACACACCACCACCACACACACACCACCACACACACCATCACACCACACACCCACCACCCACAGTATTTTTTTACTTATTTCCATCATGATCAAAGGGTTCCATGTTAACAACATGACCATTGCTGTTTTTTCAATATTATTACTCTGACCAATCTTTGTGTCCTACGTACATGAATATCACCCATCTGTCCTCAGCGATGATAAGTAATATCCTTGGAATGGTGTACTGTAGTTCTTGTTACATGACCTCCCTCTTTGGCTTTAATCAATTTTAGTTTCACTGTGTTTGAGCCGGCTAGACTGGCTTGTGTAAGGGGCATATCAATACCAGGAAACTCCGGTTAACAATGGTGGTAGTTTGTTTGGCTGTTAAAAACACATCAAATGAAATGATTTTTTCAAACTGGCATGTTCCAGATAGTTTAGTCACATTCTAGAGAACTGTTACTAAAACATGTCCAATAACTTCATACGTTTGTCAAATGAACACAATTCATAATGTTTTGTTGTCATTTCTTCAAATTTCCTCTTCAGAGGATCTTGATGAGAATGAACACCTCACAAGCATCCATGGCTGACTGGCAGGCACTCTACCGAACAGCTTACAATGCAGTTTACATCGGAGAGGTTTGTAGGACACTCACTCAGAGTATACCTGTGTTCAAAAAGGTAAATTATTATCAGCTGTGTGTGTGTGTGTGTGTGTGTGTGTGTGTGTGTGTGTGTGTGGGGGGGGGGGGGGGGGGGGGGGGGGGCATGTGTGTGGGTGGGTGGGTGGTGGTTTGTGGTTTGGGTGGTTTTGGATGGATGGATGGTTGTTTATACGTGTTCACATACACAGTGGTGTTGTGTTAGTTCACCTATCATCACAACTACCCACTACCTTACATATCACAGCCTAAGAGCAGGACAACATGTTTACATTTATTATTTGTTTGTTTGTTTGTCCACAGGTCTCCGATTCATTCAGTGAAGACCTCCAAAAAATTGCCAGTTTAATTAGCAGAATAGTGAGTCTTGCCACACTTTGCAGCAGTCCGCATGTCAACATATGTATGTCTGCATGTGTTGTCTACGTGTGTAGTCTATATGTACAGTATACGTATATATGTCCGTGTGTGTAGTCTATGCTTATATGTACATACTGATCTATGTGTGAATGACGAGCAACCACAAGTACACATATAAGTACACCTGTCTATGTGTGTAGTCTACATACAGGATATATAATATTGTACATTAATAGTCTTTCTACACTACCAATATGGACTGAGTTGAGCTGTACCTGTGTGAATGTCCCCAGCCCTTATGTCTGGTGTCTGCCCTCTCTATTGTCCTGGTCATGTTGGGGCGTGTCTCCAGTCCCTCTATGTGTGTGAGTGTCTGTGTGTGTGTGAGTGTCTATGTGTGTGTGTGTGTGTGTGTGTGTGTGTGTGTGTCTGTGTGTGTGTCTGTGTGTGTGTGTGTGTGTGTGTGTGTGTGTGTGTGTGTTGTGTGTGTGTTTACTGGCCTATGTTCCTCGTGGTTAACACACACAACTGTATGCATGTCATGAGGCCACATATTTCAGTCAACATTAACAAGTGTGTGTGTTGTGCATGTCCAAAGAAGTACAGTCTGTACAACACGTACAGTACATGTGTACTATGTACGTACACGTTTTGTACTTATATACATACATATATGTAAGCTTTAGTCAATTAATCCCTGAATTATGAATAATAGTGTCAATTACGTCAAATTAAAAAATCAAACTAAATAGTGAATTGAATTGTGTACTCAATGAGGTCATCTCACATGATAATGTCATATTTTGGATATTATGAGAAAGTTATATTGATTGAATTGGTTTCTCTAATGGTTCAATTAGTTGACTCAAATTGATAGCACACACAGTGCACACAGTTTGTAACTAAAGTACAACTGCTGACTCAGCACACGACCTAATTATTGGTGTACTCTGAACATTTCTCTTCCGCACTTCACTGATGAGGGTTAAGGAGGGTATTCATCCCTTGAGGTGCAGACGGTTTAGTGCACGCATGCGAGAACAATGGTGGACACCTGACGATATGTGCGTTTGTTGATTCTATTACTTAGTGTGTCAGTACTCACACACTTGATTAATTGTTTGAAGCCCACATCACTTTGTAGGTATGTATTTCACTACACTGTGTGGGTGTGTGTTTGATAGCTGTCTCATTGTTAGGGTTTGTGTCAGTTATGTGAATCGTGTGTTTTTGTTGTCTCTTGAGACAAGCAGACCTAACGGTGGTGGTGAACAGTAGGAAATGGTCGTGTGTTCACAACCAGTGCATGTGTGTGTGTGAGAGAGTGTGTGTGTTTGTGTGTGTGTGTGTGTGTGTGAGTGTGTGAGTGTGTGTGTTTGTGTGTGTGTTTCTGTGTGTGTGTGTGTGTGTGTGTGTGTGTGTGTGTGTGTGTGCGTGCATGTTGTACTGTATACAGTACATACAGTACATACGTATGTATTAATGTCCATACATGCATGTACATATGTGTATCTACATATCCTCCAAAGATTGATTTTGAAGAATCCTCCAACTCAAACCGTTTTGTTGTGAAGCCCGGTGTTGACCCCGACTTGGATGAAAGTGAGTGGACAGGTTTAGTTACCATGGTGATGCGACATGGTTCGTATTATTGGATGCTCCTCTCGTGTCCTCAGAGAAGAGAACCTACAACGGACTGCCGGACCTCATGACTGAGGTGGCCCGTCAGGAGCTGGCTAACCTCAGTGAAGATATTCTAGAGTGTAACGTTATATATCTACCACAGGTGAGGAGGGGTGTACCTGTTGGGTGTGTGGAGGGGGTGTACCTGTTGGGTGTGTGGAGGGTGTACCTGTTGGGTGTGTGGAGGGTGTACCTGTTGGATGTGTGGAGGGGGTGTACCTGTTGGGTGTGTGGAGGGTGTACCTGTTGGGTGTGCGGAGGGTGTATGTGTTGGGTGTGTGGAGGGTGTACCTGTTGGGTGTGTGGAGGGTGTACCTGTTGGGTGTGTGGAGGGTGTACCTGTCGGATGTGGAGGGTGTACCTGTTGGGTGTGTGGAGGGTGTACCTGTTGGGTGTGTGGAGGGGTGGTGTATACATATCTGGTGTACATCCTGAAGATTTGGGATTGTACCAGGATGTATTGGTACTCATCCCCTGTAAATGACCATTTGGTGAGCTATTGAACACTACACCGGTGGTGAATGCCTTCTATTCAGACCCAGTGGGGGAGGGCTAATTAGCCAGGCCACAATCATCTCATGTTCCCAGTGCACACAATCACCTCTGTCACATGGTAGGTATGTGTGTGTGTGTACTTTGGTACAGTGTGTTGTCTGTGTTGGTGCAATTTGAGTGTACATGTGTATCAGTGTTTGTGTACATGCGTGGACACACGTACATACGTACATATGTATGTACACATGCTCACACACCAACACATGCACGCACGCATGCATGCATGCACACACACGTGTTTGAATGTAGTACACACACACGCGCGCGCGCACACACACGCACACACACACACACGCACACACACACACACACACACACACACACACACACACACACACTACTTCACACCATGCTCTGCTATGCCTGCCATTCAGTTGGGTTATTTACTTGCCATACCACAAGCCGAACACATGAAAGAAAATGAAGACTTTGAAATAGAAGGACTGCAGTTTGTTGTGAGTGCAAGAGTCCACTGACCCTGTGTATCTGGTCATCTTTTGTTATTGTGGGTGTGGCCTGCCCCTCCCCCTCCAGATAATACCCGGGACATACCTTGTACTGTCCATGTTGACAGAATCTCTTTTATCCTTGTAACCCAAGAGATAAGTGAACCCATAGGTCATGTCACAGAGGTAGCACATACTGTAGTTGGAATTCTTATACCTGCACCAGTTGGTGTGAGTCTCCAGGATGGCTTCACACCTGACAGCCCTGTGTCTGGGACTGGAGAGTCCTAGTACATCCCATAACATACATGGCTGAGGTGATAATGAATGGCGGGCATATCACGGATGGGTGTGAACAACACAGAAATAGTGGATTGTTTGGAGCTGTAAGATATTGTGTACTGGGCACTTGAAGCAGATAATAATATAGTGATGCATACTTTGAGTGACTGGATTAAGCCTTAGCAACATCGGGATGATGGAGGACATGGTTGTGTTGAGGATGATTGCTCAAGGTGGCTGCTATAGAAACTAGGAAGGATATTTTTCTTTTTTTTAGTTTTATTCCAACAACACTGTGTATTACAAGAGCCAGCGCACCCGAGGTGAGTATGCCAGGAGTGAGTGTGCTGAAAGTGAGTGTGTACAATGTTACACAGTACACAGTTGTCGGTGTGATGTACAAGGGGAACCTGCTGTACAGCTTGTATGAAATTTGGATTGTACGGTAGATGTACATAAGCAACCATACAGTGTGAGTCTGTACAATTACTCTTGTACAGTATAATGTACTCTATGTACAAGTGGGATCATACAGTGCATGTATGTAAAGTACGTATATGTCAGTGTATGTGTGTGTGTGTGTGTGACTGAACGTGTAGTCAATCTACATGTAACTTCCCATTCTGTAGAACTAGATGCTCTCCTGGGAGACACTCAATGTGATATCATAGGTAAGGTAGTCAATGTGTGTTCACATGTGTGTGTGTGTGTCTTTTGTGTGTGTGTGTGTGTGTGTGTGTGTGTGTGTGTGTGTGTGTGTGTGTGTGTGTATCTGGGGTTGGTGTGTACATATTTGTTGTATGATTAATATTCAAGGACATAATTGTACCATATGTTCTCTTCCTGTGAATTGGCTTAAAAGGGCTTGTCACTTTAAAAGATCTCTCTGATTGAAGTGAAGATTAAAGTTCCCACAAACATCTCATTTTCTTTGATTACATCAATTACCGGGTTGTAATGTCATGTTGGTGTGGACTCCATGTTTGGGGAGTGATTTGTTATCTGTTGGTATTCATTAGGTTATCACTTGCTTACATATTTCCCATGTCCAGCACCTACAGGACAGTACAAGGTCCAGTGTATGTGTACGGCCCACCCTCGTGTGTGCTGTGGGTAAATTCTAATGATCCACACCTTATAATGGAACCCACTCTAGATACAGTCATTCTGTGTGTACAACAATGCCAGTAATGTGCGTCCGTTTGATTACATTTACATCATTACACTTTGTTGCTCGTGCAAACGACATCTTCTTTTTTGTATGATAATGTCATGTTGCTTGTAAGAACCTGGGTTAGTTCAGCTGCTTATGACATTGATCCATTACTACATAGACACCTTTGTCCCTGGTCACCCTCCCTAAGGGGCTGTTGTAGGGAGGGCATTTGTGTGTGGGCTCTAATGTGACCCTGTGACCTTACACCACTAGCTACTGTGCTGATCAGAAGGAATATGCCAGAAACACACACATTACATTCAGCTACCACGCAAACATCCAAGCGAGTAGTTGGGTGGGGTTGGGTGGTTGTGGGGATCATTAGTTGTGGGCTCGTTACCGTCAAAGCTAATCAACCAGTGATTTAGACTTGAGCCAGTTGAAAGAGGACTATAAAGGAGAGAAGTGTATTTGTACAACCCTCCTACGCATTTCAAGAACAGGCCGGTAATGACCTATCACCTTTCACATGTTCCACTCTTATTACTATGACAAGCTAGTATCTGTTGCCATGGATACTTGACACATTCTCTCCAGATGTGTACATACCATATAGGTGAAATTTGTTTTGAGAATTCAAACAGAATAGTCTTATGGTCCTCTTTGAACATCTGTTCGAGTCCCACCCCACTCCGAGGAGAGATAGATGGAATGTGTGCAGTAGAACCTGTCTAATGTGCTCACTTATGGGACCTCATGTACAGTGGGACCTGTCTAATGTGGTTACCTGTGGGACCTTATGTACAGTGGGACCTGTCTAATGTGGTCACCTATGGGACCTCATGTACAGTGGAACCTGTCTAATGTTGGGACTTCATGTACAGTGGAACCTGTCTAATGTGGTCACCTGTGAGCCTATCATCTTTGTTGACAGCCGTTTGTCTCTCGTAGATCATGAGACAGCCATCATGCACCGCTTGCAGGAGGTGGTCCTTGAACACACTCCTCTGTTGCTATCAGTGATGGAGCACTCCGCTGAACTGGATTGGTGAGAGGAAATCCACTCAACATTGCTTGTTGTTGTTGTTTATACTGTAATGTATGTAAATTGATGTTTACAATGTACTAAGTTGTGAAAATGTATACTGTATTATGATGTAGTTGTTGTTTATGCTGCAATAGTTGTTTTGTTGTAGTTTCTCCCCTTATGTACCATGTATGTTGTTGTTGACTGTTTTCTTCACCACTGTAAGTTGTTCACTCCAGCTTGCTTGCACTGTCACTGTTTGCCAAGGAGCACAACCTGGTCCAGCCTGAGCTGATTGAGCAGAACACGCTGGCCATCAAGGCTGGCAGGTGAGACTCTCAGACACCATGGTACCTGCTTGTTTACATTGCAACAGTTCTTCGGTGAGCTGGACAAAGACACAAATAGTGTACTAGTGATAACATGATATATGAGAGGATGGATTGAGGTATACTTGCATGTAATTACATGGTCCAGTGTATAATTTGATACTCGTTTGTGTCTCTGTTCTCCATGCTGTCCTCCCAGGCACCCACTGCAGGAGTTGTGTGTCACTGCATTTGTCCCCAATGACACCACTACCGACCGTGAGTCAGGGAGAGTGAAGATCCTGACAGGACCCAACGCTAGTGGGAAGAGCGTCTACCTCAAGCAGGTACCCTAGGCAGCACACTCTTTGTGTCCACTACTGCAGTAACACTGGAAATGTGTACATAGGGTGAAATGATTGGAGCGGCTGTGTGTGTGTGTGTGTGTGTGTGTGGGTGGGTGGGTGGGTGGATGTTTGGGTAGGTGTGTATGGGGGTGGTTATGGTTGGGTGTTTGGGTAAGTTTGATGTGTGTGGGATATACATATGAGTGTGTTGTTTGTGGCTGATGCTCTCAGGCTCAGCTGACGTACCTATGTAAGTATGTTTTTGATGGTTCACAGTTGATGCACGTTTGTCCAATTACCCACCTACTATCTTCGATGTCAAGATACCCGATTGTAGTAGTTACCTACATTTGGTGTACACCATCTGTTTGGACTGTTGGACTGTGTGGTCACATGTAGATACAGTACATTCTGGTATGTGTGCTTGTTGGTGTACTCTTCATATCCGTCTCTGGTATCCAGTGCTACATCCACCACGCCCCACCACCCTACACACCACACACCACCTGGGTCACTCTTATCTATTGGTGTCATCAGGCTAATGGTGATAGTCCTCTGTTGGCCACCTGATGTTCACGCACACTTTGCCTTATTCGTCAATCAAGGCACTCCCCAGCAAACCTAATAGACTGTGATGATTGTGGCTCTATCTGCCCATCTTATCATCAGCTGTGTTCAGTTCTTTGGATTCCCTGTGGCATGAGTTCAGACATAGTGGCTAACTACTGTGTGTGTGTGTGTGTGTGTGTGTGTGTGTGTGTGTGTGTGTGTGTGTGACTGTGAGAACATAATTATCGAGGTTTCAACTGCTGACCTTACCATTTATGGTATGAAGCAGTATGTGACCACAGGATGATATTGTCCTCTCTCTCACATAATAATAGACATATGCACACACACACACACACACACACCGGTACCACTGTTCTTGTGTGTACATCAATTTGCCCTATTCACTTGACATATGCTCTCCATAATCTCCGCCTTATGTGACAAGAGATATCCATTGCCAGGTATCTGCAAGCCATACAGGTGAATATTGAGCTGTTATGTGGCATCCTGTGGGCTAGCTGTACAGTGAGCCTCTATTACAGACCTTTAGATTGAGAAACCTTTACAGTGCTGGCACCATTTTGTATCCTGGTGATATGCATAGAAAATTATCGCCAAATTAGGAATCCCCAGTAATAAGGGCAAATAACTCAGTTCCCGAGGATTTTGGACGAAGGTGCTACTTCATATGCACATGTAGTGTTCATGTGGCCCCAAGCAGTGTGTGAGGTGTGTACTTTGTGTGTAATAGGATAAAAGGCATGGAAATGTGTACAGGGAATGAATGATGAATGAATTGTGTGAATGAATGATGTGTACACTGTATGCTGTACTGTATGTACTGTATGTACTTATGTTCTGTATGTACAGTATGTTCTGTATGTACAGTGTGTACTGTATGTACAGTATGTTCTGTATGTACAGTGTGTACTGTATGTACTGTATGTACTGTATGTATTGTTGTATGTACTGTATGTACAGTGTGTACTGTATGTACTGTACGTATGTACTGTACGTATTGTATGTACTGTGTGCATTGTGTGTACTGTATGTAGTGTAATGGCATGGGACGTCAGCTGAGGAGATTTGTTGGAGACCTCACTTGTAAAGTGTGTATGTCATTGCCTGGTGAACTGGGATCCCAGATCAATTAGTTGTCTGATGGGAAGTAATCCACTTAGACATGGTGATGGTGACATGAAGTGATTGAGGATATAATCCCACAATGGGATGTCAACAGCCTACCACTTTCCCATGGTGTGACAACTACATATTAGCAAGTAATTGTCCTATGTGTGCAGGTTGAAATGTTACTCCACCCCTCCCCATACAGGTTGGATTAGTACTACTCCACCCCTCCCCATACAGGTTGGATTAGTACTACTCCACCCCTCCCCATACAGGTTGGATTGATTGTATTTTTGGCTCACATTGGTAGCTTTGTACCTGCCGAGTCAGCAATCATTGGCACAGTGGACGCCATCTTCACCAGAGTACACACCAGAGAAACAGTCTCCATCCCGCTGTCTACCTTTATGATTGATTTGAATCAGGTACGTATATCACCATGGTAACAGTCTCCACCTCTTTTACCTTCGTGATCATATTAGTAAGAGTGATTTAATCAGTTACTGTAATTAGGAGTGATAGTTAACGAGTTTGTCCTCCAATTGATCGTGTGTGGGTATCCTTATCTGATTACAGTGTCTACTAATATGTATGTGTGCTAGGAGTTGTGCAGATGGTTATGTTGCCTTGTTGGGGGGGTACAGAGATATGCATATGTATGTAGCCTTGTGTGTATGGTGAAGTAGATATGCATGTATGTGTGCGTGTGTGTGTGTAGGAGATACAAATATGCATGTCTTTGTACAGCTAGCATCTGGTGGTGATGACCATGTGTGGGTGGTTTGATGTACTGCTTGTTCTATGGTGCCGCAAGTGCTGGTGCCGCAAGTGCTGGTGCCACAAGTGCTGGTACTGTGGTTGGTGGTTTCCTATTAGTCCTGGTGCGCTTGGAAAGCCCCGGCTACGTATAACTGTCAGTTTTCACAGAACAAGGGACATATCTTGTTACTGTGAAACCTTTGGTGTCTGGAAGTGTTGAAGACATCCTACACTGGAGATGACCTTCAGAGTCTAAATGTCTAGGAAGATGAGTAGCTGTGAGGAAACTGTGGTCCTGAATGCTTCACGACCCCAAAGGTTTCACTGTGGTGACAGCGGATGTACTGTGTGGTGTCAATTAACAGTCACATGACAATCACGTGATGCACTGTCCCACAGGTTTCCAATGCTGTGAGAAACTGTACTGAGCGGTCTTTAGTGATTTTGGATGAGTTTGGTAAAGGAACTGCCACAGTGAGTTGGGTTCCTATCATATTTCATTTGTTATATATCATTTCTTCTTTGTTTATTATTCTCGTCAACAAAGTATAGTTCATCCTGAGATAGCATACAGGAGTTATGTTATCTCACAACTGACGTGTACCCACATCCTGACACGTGAATAATCACTTATGTGATCTCACTATCTCAATACTACAAGGATATGCTGACATGCACATGCACACACACCACTTCATTTACACACACACACACACACACACACACACACACACACACACACACACACACCTAAATCCCATTTCAACTAACCTTCCGACTAGTCAATACCCCAACCAGGTAGACTGGCGTACTTTTGTTAATCTAATTTATGTTATCAACCAAAATAATAATTAATGTTTCTGTGTACGTATATGGTTTTAGATGCGGTTCCAGTCATAAAAATTAATTGTTTTAATATTCATGATCTCATTCATGATCTTATCAATCCAATCCTACAAGTTGATGAACTTATAAGGCTTCAAGATAATAGGGATCTTGTATGTTGATAGGTATCGCTGTCAGTGGGAGCCACTGATCTGTACACCATCTAATGAGGAGTGTGAGAGAGTTTGGTAGTTTTGCACAAAATAGGCAGAACGAAGTATTGACAGAACTTAAATTTGAAACTTCACAGAACATTCGAGCAATGGCTATGCCATCAGCAATACCAAAGGAGTGGGTAATTTGACAATGACTCAACACTCAAATTTATCAGCATACGAGGACTGACCACCATGCTACTGTCACCTGACGTTCTCACCAATGTTTCCAGTTCTTCAGTGATTTAGTTTCACCTTCTGCAGAATGACGGCTTAGCTCTACTGACAGCCACTTTGAGACACTGGATAAATAGAAAAGAGGCGTGTCCCTTTGTACTAGTCTCCACCCACTTTCATAGTTTAATGCATCAGAAACTTCTCCCAAACAGCAAAATCATTGACTACCAAGTGAGTAACACACACACACACATACACGCACGCACACACATGTTCCTAACATGATTGGGGGAGGGTTTCTCTATGACAACTAATCCACTGATGTTGAGTCAGGCTCGAAGGAGCGGGACACTATCAGAGCTCACACGTGAAGTACAACTCAATGTCTGTTAGCATACCACCATCATGAGTAGCTTATTGTGCTGAAGTACTCACCTGGTGGGACTGCTAGGAGATTGCTGTATAAAATCAATTAATGTGTCTGGTGTTGAGTTGTGTTTGGTAATTGGAGATTCTTGTTATGCTAATGCAATTGTCCTCCAACACAGGGTCTGGCTGTATGTTTGGTTCCACTCTCTGTGTATGTGGATTGGTGTTACCCTGGGTGTAGTAGACCTTTGATGCAGTATGTACTGCGAGGACCATACGTACAGTATGTACAAGATACCATGCACACACTATCTACAGTGTAAGAGTTAACTTGTGTAGCCCCCCCCCCCCCCCCCCCCCGTTCTTGTGGATGTGGTCACTGGGAAGACCAATTTGTGCTTCACCTAACACATCCCACCCCCATAGTCTGTGACATGACCTAACCTGTACTTCAATGGCTCATTTCACTCCTCTGTGTGATCTTCGTAGCAGGGGTTACCTCAAGCGCATCCAGACACAATTGGTATTCAATGTTTTCTTCACATGACCACACAACTCCACAGTTGGTGGGATTGCAGCTATTGTCTGCGTAACTGCTATTGAGCCAACTATGTAGAACCCGATGTGTTGCATGCACATTTATAATGTACCACTCATGAGTGTACCCTGTGTGTCTGTGTCCATGTCTCGTATGAGGTGCAGTGCACATTTTTCAATTTTGTACAATACTAATTGGTTGGTGACTACCCCTGGTTAGTGCATTCACCCATCTCAGTCCCTAGCTCCTGTACCCTACATTTGTCAACCAGTACTGAGGGTGAATATAGTGCAATGTGCTTAGCTAGTACCCTGGTCAGTACACCCCCAGTTAGTACACATTCTAGGTCAGTACACCCTTCTGGTCAGTACACACTCCTGGTTCGTACACACTCCTGTGCACACTCCTGGTTAGTGCACACTCCTGGTTAGCATACACTCCTGGTTAGTACATACTCCTGGTTAGTACACACTCCTGGTTAGTACACACTCCTGGTTAGTACATACTCCTGGTTAGTACACACTCCTGGTTCGTACACACTCCTGCGCACACTCCTGGTTAGTGCACACTCCTGGTTAGTATACACTCCTGGTTAGTACACACTCCTGGTTAGTACACACTCCTGGTTAGTACATACTCCTGGTTAGCACACTCTCCTGGTTAGTACACACTCCTGGTTAGTACACACTCCTGGTTAGTACACACTTCTGGTCAGAACGAACACTTCACTCAGTCCCTAGCTCATGTACACCTCATCAACCAGTACTGATAGCAAGTACCTCTGATAAGAAACACAGATTTTGTGTGCCTTCAAGGTACTCACCAGCGGTGGCAACCCTATATCGCATAACTTTGGGCTGATGAGGATTGTAATTCTGTTGTGTTGTATTTGTGACGACATAGTTTGTAGTGTGTGACATCAACATCAGCTCCACGTATAAGGCAAGTAGAGTGAATGTCCCATTAATCTGGTCCTTGTCTATGTCAATGTTTGCAGACAATGGAAGTCTTAGAAGAAGCAGATGAGCTGGTCTTTCTCTATCACTTAGTCGATGGCAAAAGTGACACAAGTCATGCTTGTCACATTGCTGCTTCTGTTGGACTACCCAAGGAGATTGTACAAAGAGGTGCAGAGGTGTGCGTGCATATCTGTGCATGTGTGTGTGCACGTGTGTGTACATGTACATGATTAGATGTTTGTATGTACGTATGGTCTGTACTTGTGTGTATGTGCAGATACCTACGTACCTGTATGTGTATGTGCACGTACTGTACATACGTATGTGCGTGTATGCATGTATATGTGCGTATGTGCACACACCTGTTTGTGTGCATACATGCTTGCACATGTGTAGGTATGTGTGCATGTTCTCATAGAAAGAGGTATGACATAGTTGTACAGTTCACCAACTCACCAAACGAGGTTGGCTGAGTGTTTGCAGTTGTGTCTGGCTGATGCAATACCGACCTTACTGTGTGATGGTGTGTCACATACACCAGGTGTCCGATTTGATAAGACGCAACCAGCCTGTTGGAAGGAGAGATGCCACAAGCATGGAGAATCAGCTGAAAAGGTATACACTGCATGTCCTTATCAGTCAATGTACTTGTGGTCACTTAGCATGTAGCTGCATGTAACACTAGTCCCCAATTTGATAATAGTCGCACTATTGTTTTTGGTATCAGCGATGGGTTTTCAGTTCACCTGCCACCAGATAGCCCTAGTATTATCGAGACTGGTGGTGTCACCTCCTCGATGTACATGGTCTGTGAGTGTGTGTGTACCTCTCATGTTACTCCTTCATTCATCTCACCTCATGTACCCTCACTCTCGGCACACTCCCACCTGTGTCAAACCATTGTTGCTATAGGATGCAGTGGTAGGGAGAGCACCTTTGTATCCTTATCGGATTACAATAATATTAGCTCTTGTGGTTGCCTTATCATCCCAATTCCCTATCAATTTTCTGTCAAGTAGTATTCCTGAGTTACCCCTCCCATTGAATGAAGTACATTCTACCACCACTGTCACTTGCAGTACAAGTGGTCTAGAGTGTGTTGAGGATGGCTGGAGCTGAGTGTTGTGTGGGGATTGAATGCTTGTCTTGTCAAAATCACAGGGCTGTAACAATGGTGTTGTCTTCCACCTTCCAATGAGTTGCCAATCATCAGGAATAATCACCAGTGAAGTAAACACAATTTGTTATCTAGTGTGTTGACAACTGTCCTGGGTTGAAAACCATCACCTGTGTTGACAACCATCACCTGTATTGACAACCATCACCTGTGTTGACAACCATCACCTGTGTTGACAACCATCACCTGTGCTGACAACCATCACCTTGTTGACAGCTGTCTCCTCTGTTGTTAAGCGAGCTGCCAGTTTGTAACCCAGTACATGTGTGTAGTTTTATCCTATAGTTATACTATATGCCATATATAATAATCCTATAATGCTGCATGTTGGTCATGTTTCACATATTCCATTTACTACTTGTGTATCAGGGCTCAGACTATATCCGACCGATTTCTGAAGTTGGATTTGGACAAAGATGACGTACAGAGTTTTCTCAGAGAGTTCGTCTTGACGTTATCGGACGGTATGACTTAACAGGAGACTTCACAGTAACCAGGGGCGAAGCGGATATTATTTAACAAGTTCCGCAGATGTCTTTAATTACGATATTATTGTTATCTTCTGTGTGATATCACGTGACATGTAAGTGACCGTTCAGATGCTGAGGAATGCGGCAACGCGATCAGGTGGTACAAAAGAACCTCCCGTGCAGCCGACTGCAAATACATTCGGACATCAGCCGGGTTAGAAGAAGATGGCACGTGTTCTGCTAGTACTCTCTCTTGCCTTAGTGTTTATTGGGATATCAAATGCTTGTGAGTTGAAACTTAAGTTTCTCCCAAGTGTGCGTGGCGATGCTGACGAAACTCGAGTCTGTGCTAGTTACAGTGTTGTCTCTTCCAATTCTTCGCAGTGTGTGTAGAAAGGCCTTCAAAGCACATAGTTTCGGGTCGTGTAGCCATTTTACAGACCTCGTTCGATCGCAGTTGTGCTTGTCCGGCGCGCAGTGACTGGATCTGCTACGTTCCGCGAGGAGGCGATGCGTGTTCGCCGGTCAAGTGTCAGAAAGCGAGTTCTATCACGCAGATATACGGATTGTTCTTGGGTACAACTTATGACGCCGTTATTGGTGGCTTGTGTGAGGGAGAAAGCATTCAACTGATAAAGAGCTTACTGTGCAACACAACTCAAGTATCATCAAAATACAGCTTTGAATCTCAGCCAGCAAGTGTGTGTGTGTGTGTGTGTGTGTGTGTGTGTGTGTGTGTGTGTGTGCATATGTGTGTGTTTATGTTCAACTGTGAGCATATCCAATCACTTGTACTCTACCTCCATATATATCTCCACTATTCCAGAGCCAACATCAAGACCAGAAGACGTTTCGGCGTCGCCTTTAACACACCGTGACCTCAAAGTGTGTTGGGGACCACCTGCTTTTGCTGGTCAGAATGGACGTATTACTAAGTACCTCATCAAGTGTAGTGGGTGTGGCCAGAACATCTACACTATCTCGTCCGAGTCTAAATGCACTGTAATTACAGGGTTAACCCCATTCAGTGCTATCAGTGTGTCAGTGAGTGCTGAGAATGTAGCAGGAAGCGGTCCATATTCAACTCCCGTGTCTACAGTGATGAAAGTTGACAGTGAGTCTGACAGCATCAATGGGACAAGGGAGCACTACATGCACACACCTCCACATGTACATGCACACACCTCCACATGTACATGTACACACCTCCACATGTACATGCACACACCTCCACATGTACATGCACACACCTTTGCATGTACATGCACCCACCTCCACATGTACATGTACACACCTCCACGTGTTTCCTCCCTGGTCCTGTTTCAAGGAATGTTAGATGTGCATGTCATCCAGTGTCAATCCTCATGTTGTTCAATGACTTTACTCGTGAGATATGTCTATGTGGATGAGAACATGGGATTAATGTGATTCTGAATTCCATTCTCATTTCTCAGCTCCTGGGAATGCGCCTACATTGCTAAGTGTTGGAAATCAAGGAGGAAAGTCCCTTAATTTACTCTGGTCACACCCCCTGAAGGACAGGTTACTTGGGGGGCCACTGACCGGGTATGTCGTTGAAGTTACGAACAGCAAATTAGGGAATGCCAGCTTGACTAGAGTTAGGTATGAAGGTCGGGCTAACAGGACATACAACATGGCTGGCCTACGACCATTGACAACATACAAAGTGCGCGTTGCTGGCACCAACAGATTTGGGATTGGCAAATACAGTGAAGCTCTGTACATAACCACTCTTGAGGATGGTGAGATAACAACAACCACAAGTATTGAATGCATCACCTAGAACAAATAGTCTTATAAAATTATGGTTAGCTTAGGGTCTCCACAGTAATGTGTACATAGATGTATGTATGTACACGTGCTATCTCCACCATTGACAGTTATAGGTTATTGGCTTTATGATTGAATACCCAAGTACACGCATGTACACACAAACTGTATCATTGTTTCTTCTGTGAAGACCGAAAAACATTGAATTGTCAGCTAGTTCTCCGATCACTGTATGTCCTCTGATTTCACACTGTGTAGTTCCTGATGGACCACCTTCGTCTATTAAAGCAGAACTTGTCAATAATTCTGTTGTCATGATAACCTGTCTCCCTCCCCCACCTGATGTTGCCAATGGGGAAATTGTTGGCTATATAATTGAATTTTGCCCGTGCGGTGCAGATAGCTGTACTGATTCACATCTCACTTCAAACACTAATGAAATCTGGATTCGGAATCTTCAAGCACAGACCATGTATTGTGTGAGAGCAGCTGCACGTACTAAAATTGGAATGGGACCCTGGACTAACCCAATCACAGTGTTGACCAATATGGCAGGTGTGTGTTCTCAGCACAGTCGATAACAGAGAGGCCTTCTCTTCAGTCAACCTAGCTCCTGTCTCTTATCATTGTGTGGTCATCTGTGTGTTGTCATGTACTACATTCACATCATGAATAGAGTGCCACACCTCGTTAACTGTAGCCTTTTGACAGCACTGGACATAGTCTGTTGGTACCATGGTCTGGTCGTCCATAAGTGCTGTTCTCTAACATGCACAAGTGATAGACACAGCTTATACCACCACCACCAGTGTTACACCAGCACCATCCACACACTAGCACTATTGTCACACCAGCACCATCCACACACTAGCACCATTGTTACACTAGCACCATCCACACACTAGCACCATTGTTACACCAGCACCATCCACATACTAGCACCATTGTTACACCAGCACCATCCACACACTAGCACTACTGTCACACCAGCACCATCCACACACTAGCACTACTGTCACACCAGCACCATCTACATACTAGCACCATTGTTACACCAGCACCATCCACACACTAGCACCATTGTTACACCAGCACCATCCACACACTAGCACCATTGTTACACCAGCACCATCCACACACTAGCACCATTGTTACACCAGCACCATCCACACACTAGCACCATTGTTACACCAGCACCATCCACACACTAGCACCATTGTTACACCAGCACCATCCACACACTAGCACCATTGTTACACTAGCACCATCCACACACTAGCACTGTCCTCACACTAACTCTAGCACTAAGTAAGACCCTCATATTTACACTGTCCGTACCAGCACCACTTACACCATCACCTCTCCTCACTGCAGCTCCACCTCCTCCGGTTGAAGTAAGAATCACAGACATCCAAGCGAACTCTGCTAATGTCTGTTGGTCATCCCCGGACACATCCAATGAAATGGTTAGTGTCTTCGAAGTCCGTTTCAGACCTCGTGGCAAATATTATGTGGAAGTGATGAATATGGATGAAGTGGTGATACGTGTGCCAGTTGTTAGCAGCCAGCGAGAGTACTGCACCACCTTGAAGGGTCTGGAGGAGAATGCCAAGTACCGAGCACGAGTCTACGCTATCAACTCCATCGGTGAGAGCAAGGCAGTGCAAAGTCGCTTCAAGACCAAGAAAATGGGTAAGTGATTCCCAGTGTGACTTTCTGATAATCCCTCAGTCAACAGCCATACAACTCAACCACTGCTATCAAGAGCTCTGATAGTGTCGCGCTCCTTCGAGCCTGACTCAACATCAGTGGATTAGTTGTCATAGAGAAACCCTCCCCCAATCATGTTAGGAACATGCTGTCCTGAGAGTGTTTGAGTACATAATGCCAGTTATTGGTTATGATCTATTGTGTGTATTGCATGACCTCAACAGTTGCCCTGTACTGACCCTCATTATCAACTGAGTGTATATACAATGTCTGTCCTAACTGGCTGTCTTGTTTATTGGGATCACCGTGTTGACTCTCCCCACCCACAGCCCCATCGGGTCCTCCCACTAATGTGACTGTTAACTGTGAGCAGTCTTCTCTGACTATACACTGGTGTGTGCCGGACAAGGAGAACAGGAATGGGGTCATCACACAGTTCAAAGTGGAACTGTCGTGCTCTGGTGAACCCACTACGTCAGTCACAGTTAACAAGAAGACCTCCAAAAGCTGTGCTCAGTACTTGTTCAGCAACTTGACCCCTGGGAGGCTGTACACGGTGAAGGTCCAGGCAGTGAATGAGGTCGGGACAGGGCCATTCTCCCAGCCCATGGATGCATGGACCAAAGAAGATTGTAAGTCAACTTCTGTCATCAAACGACTGAGATTGTAGTGTTTGCATATGTTGCCTGCTGTCGTGTGTACACTACCATCTTCTGATATAACACCCATCTCATAATGGTAGCCATCCCTTAACAGCACCCATCTCTTGATGGTAAACATCCCATAATAACAGCCATCCCATGATAGTTTTATTCTCCTCTGTCTCCAGTTCCCGGAGCTCCGCGTCTCCTGGTCCCAAGGACAGGAGACCACTCAGCCTTTATCCTGTACTCCCAACCGTCGCAGTCCAATGGAGTCATTCTGAGATACACTCTCACCCTGACACCCTCCTCTCCCGACTGCTTTGAAGAGAAAGTAGTGGAATTGGCTGGCAGCGTGTCCTCTTCCTCCATCTATAGTGTGTACGGGCTCACGTCAGGAGTGCAGTACAGAGTGTGTATAGCAGCAGAGAACAGCTATGGGATAGGTCCCAAGACATGTGTTACCAAGGGCACCTCTGGAGGTGAGATATCATTACAATATTTAATATACTTCCTTTATAACCATTTTTTCTCGTGGTGCTTGTTGTAGACACTCCTGTATGTCCTGCATCTGCGATGACCACAGCCACCACTGAGGGAACCACACCCACGACAGCAAGAACTACCACACCCCCAACAACCAAACCTACCACATCTACGACAACCAAACCTACCACATCTACAACAACCAATGCTACCACACCTCCAACAACCCCAGCAACCAAACCTACCCCACCTTCAACAACCAGAGCTACCACACCTCCAACAACCCCAGCAACCAAACCTACCCCACCTTCAACAACCAGAGCTACCACACCTCCAACAACCCCAACAACCAAACCTACCCCACCTTCAACAACCAGAGCTACCACATCTCCAACAACCAGAACAACCAACCCCCCAACAACCAATGCTACCACACCTTCAACAACCAGAGCTACCACACCTCCAACAACCCCAGCAACCAAACCTACCACACCTTCAACAACCAAACCTACCACATCTCCAACAACCAGAACAACCAACCCCCCAACAACCAAACCTACCACACCCCCAACAACCAATGCTACCACACCTCCAACAACCCCAGCAACCAAACCTACCACACCTTCAACAACCAGAGCTACCACATCTCCAACAACCAGAACAACCAACCCCCCAACAACCAATGCTACCACACCTCCAACAACCCCAACAACCAAACCTACCCCACCTTCAACAACCAGAGCTACTACCCCCTCAACAGAACCAACCCCCTCGCCACAGTGTGGGGGACACCAGGATGGCATTACTGCTCTGAAGATAGGTACAGGCATACTGCTGAGGTGGGCCGACAAGTGTGACTCCGCCCTGCTCACCTACACCAGTACCCTACCTGGGGCCACAAAATCTGTGATAAGACTTGGGAAGCGCACAAGGTTGTTCTTCCTCACAGGTCGTCAATTGGGCGGGAGAGGGACATACAGCTTCTGTGTTGTGGTCAGGTGTGGATCAGCTGACTGCCAGAGCTGTACCAGTGTGTCCTTATAGAGTCCCTAGCTCCTTCACCACGGGTGGTGGCTATAAGTATGCCATTAATTTGATAATGTAACATTGTAAAGTTCCCTTTTCAATCTCATTGTATTACTCTTAAAATAGATTCCAATCACACTGTGTCTGTTTCCGTTTTCTAATCAAATGGCCTATTGATAATTATTGTACATAATTAAGTGATTTAATAATAAGCCTGCCATGTATAACATTTATTGGACTTTGATTGATTTTTGATTAATCTGTGTGTGTGTGCTCAGTTGTTCTCATGTATCTGTTATTTTATTAATTATGAGTGATCTCCAATATATTATATTCTTAATACATTGGCACATACAAGTGCATGGATAATAATATATCAATAATGAATACAACAATGAGTAATATTAAATGTGCATGTAATTGTATGTAGAATCAAAACTGCATGCAGTGTGAGGCCATAGGACTAAATACATTAAATATAAGAGTAATATACATACCACGCAGAGATGAAGTCAATATTAATAATACATAAGATTAATAGAAAGTCGTGCCGTATAAGATCATACTACATGTATGTGTTCCCACTTTACAAACAGATGAACGTTTGTGGTAGTTACTGTGATTACAATGACAAAAATATATACAAGCGTGAAGGTAATGATATGGCCATCACATGAATATTAAATTTTGACTTAGAAGCTCTAAAAAATTTTAAAAGGTCACCCACCCAGGGTCAAAGTACCTATATATGGACAGGGACTTTCCGCAGAGACTGTGTACTTGATCATTCCGCGAATGCAGAAGACACTATACTTTTATTACAACCCCATCTACCATGATGGCTGGATTCCTAAGATGTTGACCAATGTCTGCTGATGGGGACCAGACTCAGGACAGGAGAATACTAGCCTCCCATGCACAACAATAGCCTCCCATGCACAACAATAGCCTCCCATGCACAAAAACAGCCCCCCCCCCCCCCCGTGCACAACAATAGCCTCCCATGCACAACAATAACCTATCATACACAATGATACCCTCCTCCACCCAATAACAGCCCCACTGCAGTAGCCTACCACTGCAGGCAATCTCATGATTGAAATGTATCAGTGCTTTGCTTTAAGATCAAATTCAATTGTCTACAATGAGCACTGCTTGGTTACCAATGCAACCAAATTGAGAATTTAAGACGGTGGAACTAAACTTATTTGCACTGCCCAATAGCCCGAGGATGACAGTGTCTAGAGGAGCAGCATTGAATTACAGGCAATCATAACTGGTTTCCAAGGGCATAACGGGGCACATGTACACGAGTAATGCAACATGGTATTGGATATCAATACAACTCAATTTGGGCAGATGTAATTGGTCTCATAAAGTCCGCGTTCGGCCGTCTCACGTGATAAGTTGGCGGGTTATATAAAGCATGCCTCCGGTCCAGTCTCGCTGCGAAGGCTACTGTCTAACCGATCCACAAGACGAGGGATACCTACATCTTATCGTGTCTCCTAGGAGAATAGAACGTACTTAACCCACAAATTCAGCACCTGTGAATCCACCGGGAGTCGAAGTTTCCTACAAAAAATGTCGGGCGTCTTCTGTGTCGTTTTGCTGTCTCTGTTCGTGTATCCGACCTTTGTAAACGGCCGTGACGCGGTGGATCCTAGTGGTGAGTCGTTCATATCAACTCAACTCCAGTACTTTGTACGTTACAATCTGTTCAGCTACGGACTTATCGTCTGTATCGCTATAGTCCGTTATCCCGCCATCTTGTCGTCAGCGCCAAGAGAGCGCGCTGCAGTTCTCCTACAGCGTGGTCACTCCACTGATGTATGTAGCGTTCGTGTTTCAACATCTGTGTAGGCAATATGTATGGTCTCCAGGTGTCGACGACAGCTCCAGGCTAGCTTGGGATGGATGGCATAGCTGATACCATGTCTTCTTAATAAGTGTAGAATCACCTATCTACAGAGGTATCGCTGACATGACCTGTATCAACGGATCATTGTTAGGAATACTCAGGGGTATCAATTATTCCATGTTTCTGGTCTGATTGGGACATGCAACTACTACACCCTCCAACATCACTACATAACTGCCGTACACTCAGCCAATAGCCTTCCCCAGGTGGACTAATCCTGTACAACATGTCCATACCATCAACGGTATGAGCAGTTGGGCTGGGGGTTCTCTCAACTGTTACGGTATAGGCACAGCTTGTCCCTGTGAAAACTCCCACCTGGTAGTCTCATTTTTGGTGTTAATGTCCTGATTTTAGTGGTGTATCTCATGGCACAGCTTCATTGGTATCGGATGAACCGTGGCGGTATTACTTTACTTGGTGAGGTAACTAGTTTAACTTGACATTGTAACTGGATCTTCCTTGTAGCAGGGGTGGGCATCTCCAGTGGTGTGGAAACCTCTCCTGTGTGAATACTTGACATTCCTGGCATAGCAAGCAGATAATCTCCGTCTGGCTGTGCCACCCTCCCTTGATTCTCACCTCCCCAGATACCAGCAAGGAGTGTGTGGTTGGCTTTAGGTCACTTCGAGGGAAGAAGGCCATTGATCTATCGCTGGACACTGCATGGATCAAAACCGGGCGTACACTGTGGATAGGGTGTTCCTGCCTGAACTCACCACCGGATGAAGATTACTATGACGACGGTTACTGGACAGGACCTGGGAAGGTTGACTTGAGCCCTCGTCGTACACCGGATGAAAAGATATGGTACACTTACAAGAATAAAATGGCCGTCCTGAAGCTACGTGGTAAGGTTACCTGCAGTGTCACAGGGGAATACGTCTGCCACTTGGCAGGTGTCACCAAGTCCATGGTGCTAAGGATTGCTGGTTAGTGTTTGCATGTTGTATCTGTATGTAATGTTGTTTGCATGTCATGTCTGTACAAATGTGAAATACGTCATGTGACAACTGTCATCTACTCAGGGTGCAATGCTACAAGCAGGACAGTAAGCCCCACAGAAGAGGAACCAGAGCCAACTAGTGGTGAGTGGGAGGAGTCATGACCTCATCATTGGGTCTTTGAGGGAGTATTGGTGTTGTATGGGTTCTGGCATGATCCATGAGCAGAAAGGGTGACAGGCATGCACACATACGTACACACACACACACACACACGCACACACGTACACACACACACACATACACACACACACACACACACACACACACACACACATACACACGTACACACACACACACACGTACACACACACACACACACACACACACACACACACACAGCTGGGGCTAGTAGGTCCACATGACCCATCAATAGGGATTCCAAATAACATTATATTGAGTTCCACTTTGTGTGTCAAACCACATTGTCTTCATTCTTTCTCCAATCCCCACTTGTTATGGGAAAGTTAGTGCCAGTGAAGAATGTGTTTACCAGTCAAGTAGGCTACTTGACACTTACTTCGTTAGAGCATCACTGTCTCCTGTAACCATCCAATATTAAAAGTCCTATGTTTATATGGCTAGATACCCTACATTTGGCTGGCTTCATAGTTCGATATCTTGGACAATTATATCCTAATTACACATTCCATTGAGCTGGAATATTCCCACATAATGACAATAATGCAGGGTGACATCAACCAGGTCATTAATGACTGATATGATGTTGGTGCATTGTTCAGCTAATGAAACTGAATGGGTGTAGGCAGGGATATCTGATGAGGTAGCCAACAGTGTCCCGGGGGGGGGGGGGGGGTGTAGTGCTAGTGCAGAGGGGACATGCTCCGTTGGGGAGGTGTGGACCTGCTCCATTGGGGAGGTGTGTACTGGACATTCTACAATTATCCTCACAGTAACCAATTCCCTAACATTTGCATTACATACTGTCACCTTCGTTGCAGCTCCCATCACCCGCCCACCAGTGAAGGCCATTCCTTGGATCCTCCCTCATGTCAGTGGGCGGGGGGTCACCCTGACCCTGGTCCCCGTTCACAGGGGAGGAGAGTGGAGGACCCGTCTGACCTTCACTGCCGAAGCCGAGACTGTTCCCGGGGTTGTGTTTGAGCTGCACAAAGACCTCTATGTTGCCACCGTGTATGGCCTGTCTCCTGGCAACACATACTCGGTGGAGCAGACAATAGTCAGTGAAGGAGAAAATGAGGAAGTGGTTGCCATGGGAACATTCCAGTCTCCTTCTGCTAGTAAGTGATATTTAATGATCAAATTGGTGTGGCCTGGTGTGTGGGGGTGTTTGTGTGTTTATGGTGATGTGTGTGTGATTGTGTGTGACTGTGTGTGTGATGAGGTGTGTGGGGGTGTAGATGAGTAGAGCGTTTGTGTGGATGAAAGTTGTCAGTTGAAACACCTTGCTCCTTGCATTACTCAGCTCCGTCAGGTCCAGTGAGAGGCTTGAAGCTGACTAACTCCACAACGAACTCCCTGTCACTGAGCTGGAGTGAACCAGAGCAGAGGTACATCAACCATCCGGAAGGCATCACTGGATACTTTGCTGAACTAAGAAATGTTGAGAGGAATCGTTGCGGCTCAAGTGTAGTGAGCAGCCATTTCATCTCCGAGGGACACACTACGTTTAACCACCTCCAGTCGTACACTCAGTATTGTGTACGAGTCTACCCAAGGAACACAGTGGGACAGGCCGAGGGGAGGACGGTTGCCAGGGCAGACATTCTCGTAGTTACCAAACCTATTAGTGAGTGGTAATAGAGCAATGAGAATGGTACATTCTGAGAGATTGATCACTGATTGCTCTGCTAATTGTCCTGTTCCCACAGAACCACAGCAGTCTCCTACCATTACTTTCATCCAACCTCAATTCACAACTGTTCTGGTTGCCTGGAAACCACCTTCCAATGTGGAAGGAGGAATTTCTGAATTTGTCATCCAATACCGACCCAGGAGAGGAAAGTGGGTCACTTTGAAAGAACCGGGATATTCATACACAAAGACATTTTATGATGTGTTTGAGCAGTCCAGAATATACGATATTCGTGTCGCAATCACCAATGACGGGGGAAGTGGTCCATATAGTCAATCTGTTCAGTTTACCGCTAACACACCAGGTGGGTGTGAGTAGGTGTGTACACCTATGTTGGTGTGAAGGATGTTCGTCCTGTACCACTTCCAGTGTTGTCCCTTTGATGCAGTCTACAACTTCAAGATCTGTCGTTCCAGTGCATCAGACGCAAAGATCTCTTGGAGTGTGCGGCCAAAAGGAGAATTTGGTGCTGACTTGAAGGGGATTGTGTTCGACTACAATGGACAACGCCAAGCAGCAAATGTCTCCGAAGGTGGTGCTGTCTTCGGGGGTCTAACCGCTGAGGAGGATCACGAGGTGAGGGCTACTTTGACCTGGGAACAGAGCTACTTCTTCACTTCAGACACTGCTCATGTTGGGACCATTCAGCAAAGTGAGGACACCTCCACTACATGTAGAGACCGTACTAGTGTGCACTATCCCCATGTATACATGTGAAAACACAATCCCCCAGCACACACACACACATACACACACACACACACACACACACACACACACACACACACACACACACACACTCACACCATGTCTGTTAATGTCCATCACGTGACATTACATCACATTTGATATTGATTCTAATTAATGTCCACCACCACGCTCATTCCAACGCTGTTCTTCTCTTTTCTGTCTCAACAGACGTGTCCTGTCTACCCCCACCTCCGTTGTCTCTTGCTGCCACCATGGTCACGCCCACATCATTCAAACTAACATGGGCCAAGCCATTGGGGTCCGGTGACAACCTACGTTATAAAGTGGTTGTGAGTTCTGAGTTGTTCGGGGAGAGGACAATCACGACAGATCAACTCTCTATTACAGTGAGAGATTTGGAGGAGGTGCAGGACTATGTGGTGGGCGTGTCCACCATCAACACAGCTGGTATGGGACCGCAGGTCAAGATACATGTGAGGACGAAGGAAGCAGGTGGGTGTGTCTTGTTCGGAAGTAGATGGGTGTGTCATGTTCGGAAGTAGGTGGGTGTGTCATGTTTGGAAGTAGGTGGGTGTGTCATGTTTGGAAGTAGGTGGGTGTGTCATGTTTGGAAGTACATAGGTGGGTGTGTCGTGTTTGGAAGTAGGTGGGTGTGTCATGTTTGGAAGTACATAGGTGGGTGTGACGTGTTTGGAAGTAGGTGGGTGTGTCATGTTCAGAAGTAGGTGGGTGTGTCATATTTGGAAGTAGGTGGGTGTGTCATGTTTTGAATGTTTCCATTCCAAATTGAACACTTCCTATTACACTGTACTTCACTTTGGAACTAGTGCCGAACGGTCCAGTTAAGAACATCAGAGCATATGCTGTTAACTCCACTACTCTTATGGTATCCTGGGAAGCCCCCGATGATGAGTACGTCAACGCAGATGGCGGGATCACACTTTATTTTGTTCATGTTGGACTGTTTTGTGGAGACAAGTCACACGCATTTTACACAGTAAAGACTAAAGAGATCATCAGAGGTCTCCTACCGGGAATGTGGTATTGTTTGAGGGTGTTACCAGGCAACCATCTTGGATTTGCCACCCACCGGGCTGTGGTTCAGGCTGACCACTGGGTGGAACTGCCAAACAAACTCAGTGAGCCTGTGTGTGTGGGAGGGTGATGGTGTGTGTGTGGGAGGGTGATGGTGTGTGGGTGGGTGAGTGTGTACTGTGTGGGTGTGGTGTTAGTGTGGTGTGGGTGTGGTGTTAGTGTAGTGTGGGTGTGGGGGTGAGTGGATGCTGTGTGGGTGTGGTGTTAGTGTGGTGTGGGTGTGTTGTGTGGGTGTGGGTGTGAGTACATATTATGTGCATGAGCATTGTATGTTCTTGTAATTGGCTGGTGTCTGTCGTTACTACGAGTGTATTCATCACCACAGCTCCCCCAACAGTAGAGCCTACCAGTGGTACCAATGACATAGACAGAGACCCTACTAACATCAGTATGTTCTTGACATGTACACTTGTGCATTGCGATGTGTAGCAGTGTGTCATCTTGCATAGATTGTGTGTGTACAGCATCTGGTTGACCTCACTACATTTGATTAACATGTACTCCAAGTATATCAAGTGCGTATATCATGTACATCACTTACATCATATACTAGAGTTTATGTGGCTTCATCACTGAATATGGTGTATGTTGCTACAGTCTGCAGTATGTGGTGTGTATGTTGCTACAGTCTGCAGTATGTGGTGTGTGGTCCTACAGTCTGCAGTATGTGGTGTGTGGTACTACAGTCTGCAGTACAGTCTGCAGTATGTGGTGTGTATGTTGCTATAGTCTGCAATATGTGGTGTGTGTGGTTATGCTGAGATACGTATATTCTCCAGATACTGATGAAGATGAGTAGAATTGGTAGAATGTGTCACACCACTCGGGAATGAGGTGAGTGGTGGGTTTGCTTCAAGACACTTGTCTACACAAACCTTCCAAACAAAGACACACACTGTACCACACAGACCCCTCCTGAAGACATACTGTACCACACAGACCCCTCCTGAAGACATACTGTACCACACACACCTCCTGAAGACATACTGTACCACACAGACCCCTCCTGAAGACACACACTGTACCACACAGACCCCTCCTGAAGACACACACTGTACAACACAGACCCCTCCTGAAGACACACACTGTACCACACAGACCCCTCTTGAAGACACACACTGTACAACACAGACCCCTCCTGAAGACACACATTGTACCACACACACACCTCCTGAAGACACACACTGTACCACACACACCCCTCCTGAAGACACACACTACCACACACACCCTAGCTCCTGAAGTCATGTACTGTGCTTGTATCAATGGGAATTCTATAGTTATACGTATGTTCATCCTGGCAAGGTTCCTGGGATGGTGGGTGCTCCAATTGTTCATTGGATCTTGAATCACTTGCAGTTTTACTTCAAATATTCAAGTTACTACACGACACCTTCCAGTATACATAACACGATACCTATTAACTACACTCTATCAAGTAATGATGTTAGGAAAACTGCAATATTTCATCATTTCTAATTGTTCAAAGCCGATAACTCCTCTTTCTCTCAATACCACCCTCCATTCACCTGGTGGTTGTGTTATTGATACATTTGGTATTGTGAAAGATTCTAATGATGTATTGTGTGTGTTCAATTGAATAATCAATCAACAAATTAATTTGTTTTTCCTCCTTTCATTGTAGTTTAATGAATATCAAGTTTCTATTATTGTATTATGCAGTTCAAACAATTTTGTAGAAAGCATTCATAAAAAATAATTATTGTTAATACAATTGAATATAAGTACCTTGCTAATGAAATTTGTTTACACTCTCTAATTGAAAGAAGTCAAGTGTAGCGATGGGTGACAACATCATGTGTACGGGCATGGTGTCAAGGGCTACATCACATGTAGGGGGATGGTGTCAAGGGCTACATCACGTGTACGGGAATGGTGTGGAGGGGCTGCATCATGTGGAGGGGAATGGTGTGGAGGGGTTGCATCATGTGTACGGGAATGGTGTCAAGGGCTACATCACGTGTACAGGAATGGTGTGGAGGGGCTGCATCATGTGTAGGGAGAATGGTGTCAAGGGGCTATATAACTAGTGGTCTAACAATGAACAGTGCAACATAGAATTATAGCAATTATACTGAAATGAACTGGGTAATATAACTACAACAATATGAATGAAACTTCCAAATAAATTAAGATGTGTTTTATCTTTGGACAGATAACACGTCACTAAGTTGTGTGTACCTGAAGAAGCCCAAGTGGGCAAAATGTTGTACAATTGAATACTTGTTTTTTTGATGGAAAATCGTGACATGCGTTATCTGTCCCAAGATAAAACACATCTTAATCGATCTAGCATGTCGAAGAATTTCTACAATCATTCCAAATAAATTCTTCATATTCCAAAAACCGGCAGCTCGTGGTCTGCAGCCAGCAGCTCTTGGTGAACATTTGAGAGTTTGAGCAGGCAAAAATCCATGTGTGGTAGCTAGCAAGTCAGCCACTCAACTTGGTCCTACAGCTCTCAACAGCCACACCCCCAACTCCACCCATTGGAAAGTGGGTGTTACCACTGTGTACATCCTGGCGAGGTGCAGTGTACAGACATAGTATGTATTCCTCACAACAGGTTCAATGGGTACACAGTTTGATTGATAAAATATACATTTAAAAATAAAATCACCTGACAATCACATGACAAACACAAACTATAAAAACCACATGAAGGACTACAGCTGTTTCTTTTTATTCTTCTTCTTAGCGGCTTTGTTGATCTTTCTAATTCCGTTCTCCCACTGTATCTGTACATCCAAGTGAAGGATAAATGCATGCGCACACACACACACACACACACACACACACACCACACACCACACACACACACACACACACACACCACACACACACACACACACACACACACACACACACACACACACACACACCAGTTGCTTGTCTGTAGGAATTCGTGAGAGAAAGTCCAATAGCTCGTTGTTTGGGATGTAGTTTGGATTTCTCAACTTCTTTGAAAACTTGTTCAAACCTATTGGAGCGAGCACACTCTAATTAAACATATATGGTTACCATAACAACATCTCACTCACCCCACAGTAATATGATAAACCTGGGAGGAACGACATACAGCACTCCAGCTGCTGCGAGGAGGGCTGCTATGGCCAACCAGCAACAGAAGGGCACGGACCAATAAAACAAACTGCAAATGTTAAGAAATAAGTACAATAATATCGTCACATGCATGTAGGCACATGTAGGCATGCATGTGTGGATACATATACAGTATATATGCATGTACATATGTACATATGTAAATACATAGGAAACATACGTACGTACATGTATGCATGTACGTAGGCATGTACATATGCATGTATTCTTAAAAGGATTATCAAAGACACACATGTACAGTAATTTGGAATAGAATCACAATTTCCATCATAACCAAAATGGCTACTCGACAAACCCACTTTTTCACTCTCTCCCCCATATCTGCAATGAACCCTAAGACATGCTGAGTCATTGTCAGGACTTCTTGTATTCGTCTGAACTTCTGAGAAAGTGACTGTGTGGTCTCCTCTGCCCACTCCTCGTCACTGTCAGATGGGTCACTCTGAGACAGGAAGTAATGAATACACTTATCACACAGCAATTGGTATTTGACCATAGATGTGGGATATAGAGTATCTATGATTTGACGCATGTGCACACACACACACACACACACACATACACACACATAACCACACACACACACACACACACACACACACACACACACACACACACACACACACACACACACACACACACACACACACATAACCACACACACACACACACACACACACACACACACACACACACACACACACACACACACACACACAGATGCAATGGACGCACATGTACAGTACACACACAGCACACATCTCCAGCTACACCAATGTTCAGTATTTCTTATTGTACGTGAGTCTGGAGTTGGTCTAGTCACCCAATAGTGGTGTGAGTACTGATCGATTGATTGTGCAATACTGTACATTATGAGCCTACAGTAACTCTGAAGTGGGGCAAACCCTATAATAAGAACACCATCTAGTGGAGGCGTAATCTGTTAAGTGTACTGTCTTGTGCATCGTGAACTAACTTCTGATGTGGTGTCTGTTGTGAATGCGGATGGTTGGCGGTTCCAGCTACGAGGTAGAGTCGTCACTCGGAGATGCTGTCCAATGAAAACAGCTGCTAAAAGAGCAAAGGGCATCCAATATTCGAAAAACAAACATCCATAAATGAAGCCCTATGAAAAGTAAAAAAATTACATGTTATTATTTAAATATCATCATCTGATGATCTACACACTGCATACTGTTGGGCTAAACACATGTTCACAAGTTGTGTGAACCACACACACTATGTGCATCGTATGTGAAACATACATACCACAAGCACACAATCAACAAACATTACAACACACAGACTCAAGACACACTAAACATACACCATGCATTTGTACCTAAAACTCACACACACTCACCAATAGAGAAACAGCTGAAAGTACTGTGTTCTCCCAGGAGAATACACTGTTCAAGAACTGAAGTACTGTTACGACGTAGCGGATCAGGTTCGCCACTCGCCTCACATTAGACACGAGAACTTTACTCTGAAACTTGTCGGGTTGGTGTAGGGCCTTCAGCTCACGGGGGTTTATTGTACGCAAGCTCGCTCTGACCGGATTATAGACCATCGAACACTCCAAGAAGATTTCTGCCTTCCCTACCTGCTGAAGGCAGGTCTTGTCTTTGAGCATGTAAGATTGCGGTCCTTCTACGAGCTGAGGGGCAACGAAGGGCTAGTGACAAGAAGCTCACACCACAAACTAACAAGGCTTGGACTCAACACTCCACTACAACGTGACTCACTCTTAGCAAGGGAATAGTAACCATCCCTATGAATTCACTGCCTTTGGCGGTGTCACCGCTATAGACTGTGATATCAAGTGTCTCGTGAATGTCTTTAATGTGTCTATGAGGAGGAGTACAAAGTAGATCATTGTGTACCACGCACACGCATGCACGTACACACACACACACACACACACACACACACATACACACACACACACACACACACACACACACACACACATATACACACACACACACACACACACACACACACACACACACACATACGTACGTACATACACACACATACGTAAGTACATACGTAGGTACATACGCACATGTTAAAGGTCTTGTTCCAAACTGGATTGCTTGTCTTGGACAGAGTGGTGGTCCTGACCTGGGTGTTCCCCACCTCCAGCACAGCAACGGGATCACACACAGAGTGACGCTGGCTGACCAGGTTGGTGGCCTTCTCAACTGCAACAAGGAATCACCATAAGCCACACCTCCACACACACACACACACACACACACACACACACATGTGGATGACCTACTAACCTTTCACTTGGAGGAAGCCCACATCTTTTACAGCCTTAGCTGAATTCAAGAAGCTCTACAGGTGAGAAGGTCATTGCTAGGGGGGGTAGTTGGTACAATGACCATACTCAACACTGACACACTGAACACACACAGAATACATACACAAACACACACAGTTGTTCTCCTTGAGTACTCAGGTGTTTCTAATGCACACATGTACTGTACACAGGAGAAATCCTCATCTGACATGGTAATTCATGGCTTCTCTTTGAATATTATTCCCACAAAGCCTTATCAGTGCATCACGATCAGCATATTTAACATATTTAAATGAAATCATGTAGTGGAAGTCTGACATTGTCACTTTCAATGCTTCAGTCCACTGCAGCTGACAGAACTCACATATTTATTCCTCACTTCATCCCAGTCGACAGCAGAAGCACCACCGTGGGGTACAGCTACACAATCCCCACTGTCTTCCGACCACACGTCTTCTGAGTGACCCGATATTGTCAATAAAATGTGGATTTTGCCCTCACCCTCCTCCAAATCCAACAGCAATTCTTGAGTGACCTCAATGTTTAGCTTTGAGAGATCGACTGAACAACTGAAGGACAAGATGAACAGAAGACACCACTATCGTTAATAACCACATGCCCAACAATAAACACACACAGCACCCAGCCGGCTGACCTGCTGACAGACAACAATAAACACACACAGCACCCAGCCGGCTGACCTGCCGACAGACAACAATAAACACACACAGCACCCAGCCGGCTGACCTGCCGACAGACAACAATAAACACACACAGCACCCAGCTGGCTGACCTGACGACAGACAACAATAAACACACACAGCACCCAGTCAGCTAACCTGCCCATAAACTTGTCTTTCTTTCTCAGGACTCTGTCCCAGACCTCCAAGTGGAGGGTTTGGGACTCCCCCTCATACAAGCGAAGATCAAACTGCTCCTTCCATTCCGGGTTGGCCGTTCGGTGAAGGACCTTGCTCTTGTATCGCTGGCTACCCATCTTGAACTTGCAGTACGGATGGCTGTCTGTGAACAATGGGATAGTGGGCGTGTGGGTGGTGGTGTGGTGGGTGTGTCAGTAGATGGTGTGGTGGGTGTGTCAGCAATACCTACGTATGTAGGTATGTGTGTACATACACATGTATGTATGTACATACGTATGTACAGTTCAAGTCCACTCACCACTGACGTCCACAGCTGGAAGGCTAATTCCTCGAAGAAGAGCGACTGTCAGTATGCTACTCCACTGTCTCAACTTGGAGACCATCACCGGCCGTTTCTACAGCAACAACAACAAACAATATAACGGTCAGTGTTACAATTTGTCCCCTCAACACACGAGTACTCACGGTCTTCCTAGTACTGGTGACACCTTGTACCATCTCCAATCCCTCTGGAGACATCTCCTCCGTTGTGATCTCGACAGAGACCACCAAACAGCCAAGATTCTCCTCCAGCGACGAGTGGTCCTCCAACTTCAACAACCTTCGAACAGGTCTACACAACAAACAAACAAAAGATATCACGTACAGTACACCTCTGTACACACCCCAATATAGAGTGCTAGTGTGAACACCTCTGTACACCCCCCCAATATAGGGTGCTAGTGTGAACACCTCTGTGCACACCCCCAATATAGAGTGCTAGTGTGAACACCTCTGTGCACACCCCCAATATAGAGTGCTAGTGTGAACACCTCTGTGCACACCCCCAATATAGAGTGCTAGTGTGAACACCTCTGTACACCCCCCCCAATATAGGGTGCTAGTGTGAACACCTCTGTGCACACCCCCAATATAGAGTGCTAGTGTGAACACCTCTGTACACCCCCCCAATATAGGGTGCTAGTGTGAACACCTCTGTACACCCCCCCAATATAGGGTGCTAGTGTGAACACCTCTGTGCACACCCCCAATATAGGGTGCTAGTGTGAACACCTCTGTACACCCCCCCAATATAGGGTGCTAGTGTGAACACCTCTGTACACCCCCCCAATATAGGGTGCTAGTGTGAACACCTCTGTGCACACACCCAATATAGAGTGCTAGTGTGAACACCTCTGTGCACACCCCCAATATAGGGTGCTAGTGTGAACACCTCTGTACACCCCCCCAATATAGGGTGCTAGTGTGAACACCTCTGTACACCCCCCCAATATAGGGTGCTAGTGTGAACACCTCTGTGCACACACCCAATATAGAGTGCTAGTGTGAACACCTCTGTGCACACACCCAATATAGAGTGCTAGTGTGAACACCTCTGTGCACACCCCCAATATAGAGTGCTAGTGTGAACACCTCTGTACACACCCACAGTATAGGTCACTGGTGTGAACACCTCTGTACACACCCACAGTATAGAGTGCTAGTGTGAACACCTCTGTACACACCCACAGTATAGGTCACTGGTGTGAACACCTCTGTACACACCCACAGTATAGGTCACTGGTGTGAACACCTCTGTACACCCCCCCAATATAGGTCACTGGTGTGAACACCTCTGTACACACACCCCAATATACGTAGGTCACTGGTGTGAACACCTCTGTGCACACCCACAGTATAGGTCACTGGTGTGAACACCTCTGTATGTCCCATAGTATGGGGGGGTGGGAGAAAATGAAATACATCATACGTAGTAGCTATTTTAATATAACATAATAACAGTGTGTGTAACAAATGCCTTTTGTGGTATAACTGTACAGAATTGTACTGTACTAATCTTTAGCATTGGTCGAGTGATATATTATATATACGTATATTAGACGATGTATTAGCTCTATGTGGTATGCCCGTTTTAAGGTGTAATGTTCATAACCTATTTCTTATTAATAATATATTTATTGTTTCTTATGTATGATATTCCAATTGCCATTGTATCTTGTGGAGTGCTACATTGGACCTATCCGTGTCCTATCACCTTATGGTGTGGTGCACTTTAATAATATTGATTGATTGATTGATTGATTGATTGATATTCAGCCATCCTTTCCTAGAACTACTAAGAGGGAATAAAACCAGAAATTCCTTAGAATGATGACTGATTCTGCAATGTAGTTTAACGAGTTGAACGTAGTTAATGTCAGGACGAGAACGAGTCCCGCTGCCGGCGCTTCTCTTCGTGGTCAGAAGCGCCGGCTGCCTACTATTCGAGGGGCTACAGGTCACGCGCACCTCATTACCGTCCTGCACCTATACTGCGCATGCGCATCTGCAGCCTCGTGTTCAACACAGCTATCGTCTGAAGACTTGCCTGGATTCCGAATTTTTCTTTTTTTTTTTTTTTTTTTTTCTTGTTCTCCGCTCTCTATGAGCGTGAAAGTGTTGATCGGGCCTCTCCCCAGGGATTACATTCAATATATAACCACATTATATAATTAGGTAGAATTATAGGGACATAAGGAGATTATTGCTAGTCGGCCGGACTCGCCATACCTGGATGTCTTAAACCACCGGGACCAAGTCAACCCGGCATTACTTGGCGTATTGAGCTACAGTCACAGGGTCACCAGTCCGTAGGCCACAGCACAGGGCTCCGTGGGACACCGTTATTTAGGCGCACAGGCAAAAGGGCAATTGCATTAGTACTATTAACGGGATGAGCTACAGGCCCAGAGTTTAGGTAGGGCTAGGTGATTGCAGGGGTCAGTTCAGGGTTAGTAAATAGGTCAGGGGGAGGGGCCCGTACCAACCTTAACACCAAGCCGGGGGGGTTCCCTTTGCATGCAGGTAACCCCAGCATCCTCGGTAAGGCAGAATAAAACTGCTATTCTGTTTACGGTTGTTTGGACGAGTGGGAGGCTAGGACATTAAGGAAATTCAGAATTCCCCCCGATTCCTACTTCTCCTGTTGAACATGCATCTACCTCTCAAGTAGGCAAGTCTTGGCCACTTTCAGTTTCAACTATACAGTCAGTCACGTGATCAGTGGACACGCCCTCCATCATTGAATTGTGCAGCCTAAATATTGTCCTGCCTATCACATCCGCAAAGTTAACACACCCACACAATATCCCCTATACATTAAACAAACAACAACCACCCACTCACATGCTAAACACACAACCACCACCCACTCACTTATTGAGAGGATACATGGTCAGATCAATGTTAACTCCGCCCATGTAGTCATCAGTCCAGCCCCGATCATAGTCGTAAACCTTGATCTTCAGCTGTTCCTGTATGTTGCTAGTCCACAGGATGAAGGACTCGTTCCACTTGGGGTTGAGGTCCTTCATGACCGTCCTGCTCTTGTACTTCTGCTCTCCCAGTTTGAACTTGACATACGGGTCACTGGTGCCTGGTTGAGTGGGGATGAGACAGTCAATGGACACAACCATGTACACACCTCCCAACAGACACACCCATGTACACACCTCCCAACAGACGCACCCATGTACACACCTCCCAACAGACACACTCATGTACACACCTCCCAACAGACACACCCATGTACACACCTCCCAACAGACACACCCATGTACACACCTCCCAACAGACGCACTCGTGTACACACCTCCCAACAGACACACCCATGTACACACCTCCCAACAGACACATCCATGTACACACCTCCCAACAGACACACCCATGTACATACACACCTCCCAACAGACACACCCACCTCCTCTGTCTCTAACAGCTAGTCTCAACCCCTCGATCAGTGTGATGTGTACTCCAAACATGTGACCTGGAGGAGCCACCAAGGACTGCTGGGACACTGACAACGGCTGCAACAGAGAATAGAAAGAAGATTGTGATCAAGCACCATACCACATCAAGTAGTGGTGAGCAACACACAACATCAAGTATTGGTAAACACCACCACAACATCAAGTATTGGTGAGCAACACACAACATCAAGTATTGGTAAACACCACACAACATCATGTATTGGTAAACAACACACAACATCAAGTATTGGTAAACACCACCACAACATCAAGTATTGGTGAGCAACACACAACATCAAGTATTGGTAAACACCACACAACATCAAGTATTGGTAAACATCACACGACATCAAGTATTGGTGAGCAACACACAACATCAAGTATTGGTAAACACCACCACAACATCAAGTATTGGTAAGCAACACACGACATCAAGTATTGGTGAGCAACACACAACATCAAGTATTGGTAAACAACACACAACATCAAGTATTGGTAAACACCACACAACATCAAGTCTTGGTAAACACCACCACAACATCAAATACTTTCATTGTTGTCATGACTAGATACGTACGTACAAGTGTCAGTAGCACAAACACACCCACACACTATGTACACTACACACACTACGTACACTACACACACCTGAGACATATGTACGTACACTACACCATACTGTTGAATTTTGAACATGAAATGATGTTGACTGCGGCAGTGATGGTCATTGCAACCTACGTACCTAGCATAAAAATACTGTGCACATGGTCATTGCAGTGGCTATACAATAACAAACGGATGCAGCAGCAGTTATGTACGTACGTATGTGCGTACATACATACGTATGTACGTACGTTTGCTAAGGCCTGTAATGTAATCAACTTGAGGCCTTCAAACTCTTAAAACTACACTCCTAATCAATACATGACACTAGGTAATGACCACAATACACTTTATTCACACACACCTGACTTGTGTGATGGCATCAGTACCACTGGAGCAGAACCATTGGACACGATCGAACACAAAATGATGACCAACTCTACCGTGGAATGGTGAATATACGTACTACAAGTAGCTAACAGTCAACTAAAAAGAGTGGTTGCTTGACTGGGGCATTGATGGAGGTGTTTGAAGTGCACACACAGGGATTGAGTGTTGATGATGAAGGAACTTTAATAGCACCATCGCCCTCCGCTACCTATTTGTGGGTGAAATAAATAAATCACTATTTTGACACTATTCACAACCAGCATCAGGAAAATTTGATTCCAATAACCATTCACAATTCAATTGATTTGATCATCGCTATTGACTCCACAACAACATTCACACACACCACATCACACGTGCATCACACACACACACACACACACACACACACACACACACCATTCGATGTGATTCACTCAGGCTGCTCTCCTTCCTTTCCAAGAGAGGAGACTGATTGGGAGTGCAGTTGGCACTACTCATGGGAGACACTGGGGCGGAGTGGCAGCTTGGGCGTTGCACACGCACTGCAGGGACCTCTTCACGGTAGCTATCATCACTGTTGTAGAGTATTCCCTTGGTTTGGTCAAGACTGGAGGCAACTTTATTGGACGTGGACGAGTGGCTGGAGGAGCTGCTCCTATTACTGAAGAACCGGTCCATCATCGGATCATCTCCCTGGCCATTGGTGGGGCCGTAAGCCAGCCCCTTGTGCGGAGAACCCTGGCTGAGGCTGAATGAGTGTGTGATTCCCTGTTTGCTCATTGGAGAGCGCGTCAACAATTTAGCGTCAAATGAATGAGATAAAACGGCAGCTTCATCATTGTCAAGCTTCTTCTTCTTCTTGAGCCCTATTTTACGTAGAAAGCCCTTACCATGCTTCTTCTTGGACTTCCCTTCGGGCTCTGGGGTGTACCGACGTGCCATCCTCTCTGAATAGTAAACAGGTTTCGAGCTTGAGTCGGCGATCTCACCATTATCTTGGTCGTCTTGTAATTCGCCGTCAGAATAAACTGGGAACAAGACAAATCAACTCTTCCGTGAATGCTTTGAACAGACAAGTGATTGAGTCACACCATAACCCGTGGCCACGGATATCGCTTGATCCAACTGTACATGTGACAGGATTAGCGTGGAACACACCGACGTAATTGTCCCCATAATGGACAATGGGTTCAGTGCCCAGGTACTTAGTCCTACGAGACGTACTGGACGGCTAGCGTCCATAACAGGAGACAGTAGCTAACATCAGCAGGACAATGTCGAACGGTTGCTTCTGAATATTAATATAAGCTGTACCATGTTCCAATATCTACCTATGAAGAGTTGAGTTAATCCCCAATGGAGGGAGACATCATTGATGCTTATCCAAATCCAAAGCTGGGAATTAAGATAGTTAACAGTCGGGTGTCTCAAATTACCCCGTACTACTACGCTACAGCCCTCAACTTACCCCTTCGTAGATCCGGAGCAACTGTGAGAGACATATCACCCTCAACAAACGTCTCTATAATACGTTCTGTTCGCGGAGAAAACAAGGTCCTTGCGAAGAGTCCACATACGATATTTGCACTTGCGAACGAAGCTACTATTATGTATCACCTACACATTATAACCAACACATCGATTCCACTACAGTTACTACGTGTATTATTAAATAATAATCATTAATAAATCATAGTGTATCCGGTTTTCACATGCACGGAAGCACGTGTGCAAGCGCGCCTTGTGAGGGCTGTATTAGGTAACAGGTAACCGAAAATTGCCCTTGCACCACAAGATGATTTCCCGCCGACAATGACGTGTGAGATAAACACTTCCTTTGAAGCATAGTGCATGAAGTCACTACAAGTAAAGGTGTTCAGGGAGAGTCTGTGTAACCCAAAACAAACTACTTTCCTTTGAACACATAAAATTGGTTGGATTATCTAATGGAAAGGGGATGGATAGTTTTTAACTTGAGGGCAAGTTTGTCTATCCTCTGTCTGCCTACCATTACGTGGAGGTGCATGGATACAGGATTTAACTAAAATTCCCTTTAACTGATAAAATGAGGTCAAATTAAAATAGGCCAATACAATAGCCAATCTGATGATTTGTTCACAAAATTGGTAACATAGGAGTTGCTGGATTTACTCCCACAGGAATACATTAATACTGCCCAGATCACAAAATTAATAATGAAATGGGAGTTCTAATCCAGTGAAGTTAAAATATAATATATTATAATAATATTTTTAATAAAATGATTGTAATATTCATAATAACATGAACATAAAACCACTTTGCTCATAACTGGCTGTGAGTCAGCAAATTCAAACTATTCAACAGATCCACTCCCTGCTTCACAATATCTTGAGTGAACAAGTTATAATTTATTCGGGCAACTTTGGTGAAAACTACATCAATATTGCAGCCACACCTGTAGAGCCACACCTGTAGAGCCACACCTGTAGAGCCACACCTTACAGCTATTGAAAATTCAGTTGAAAGTAAAATTAATGTTCATAACATAGGATTTGACAAATTACAAAGTTTTATTATTCCAAGAACATGCACATGCACTAGTTAACACGATGTTGTTTGATGTCCGTTAGCTGCTGATGACATATCAAATGAACTCTGCAAAGAGGAAGACCCCAATAATATATCTTGGATACACCCACTGAAGCCACTACTGATTATATTGTCTGTCAGGAGCATTGGATTAGGGGAACCACCTAGTGTGAGCAAGAAGGATAAGGAATCATACATCTTACACACACGCATGCACGCACGCACGCACACACACACACACACACACTTTTATACATACCTAAGTACACCACAGTACTAGCTGTGGGCTGGTCCAGAGAAATGCTTGAACCAGGGGATGATCCTGTAATCTCATCAAAAGTATTGACTCTTATTGTAGCATTGGCACCAACCCTGTATTATACGGTAATAGGAGCAATTAGGGGTAAAACCCTACCATTAGTGACAGAGTCTGGCACCTATCCTACTGCTCACCTGGTAGCAGTGATGGTGTACTGGGAGCCAGTGGCCAGCTGCTGAGGGTGTTCCAAGACCCCTTCACCAGAACCAAGGTTAAACCTGGAGGAGATACGGATTAACAAGAGACTAACAACACATGCAGGTGGATGTGGATGTGTGCAGAATTGGACCTCAGAGCTCACCTCAGAATAGCTCTTCCTTCTAATAGGCCAACAAATATATAGTCTTCAGTGGATGGATTCGACTGTGTGAAATAGGCATGGCCAAACACAGTTAGATTGTGTGGGTGTTTGCAAATTTGTGTGTGCGTACGTGTGTGTGTGTGGTTGTGTGTGTGTATGTGTGTGTGTGTGTGTGTGTGTGTGTGTGTGTGTGTGCGCATGTGTGTGTGTGTGTTTGTGTGCGTATGTGTGTGTGTTGTGTACACATACATACAAAGCTGCACTTACTGGTCCAATGTAAAACAGTAGTCCATTCAAATCATCCACAGTCACCCTCAGAACCACTCCGGTTGTCTGACGATACCTGGTGAAGCCAAGAGTGCATGTACATTACATCATTGGAATGTGTCCATCAATCAAATCAGAGGAAATCACCTGTTGAGCTCCAGTGGTATGGGATCATATTCCAGATACGATGACCCATTGAAGTAGGCTTCCTCGAATGCTACACCTAGAAGAATAAGAGGAGGATGAATGGAAGAGAATTAAGATTTAATATAGTGAAACCTATCACACACCAACACACACACACACACACACACACACACACACACACACACACACACACACACACACACCCACACACTTGAGTGTGTTCACTCACGTTGGGAACAGAAACGACCCCCAAAAGGCAAATAGCACTGACACAACTGCTCTGAAGTACCATTGCTGTATTCAACATCAGTACACAGTCCGCCATTTTGACATGGGTTTAATATTGCACAATCCACACTGGTGTGCTGACAGGTGTCCCCGAAGAAGCCATCTTGACAGACACAGACGATGTCTCTATTCAGAGGGTCTGGCTGGCAAGTCCCATTGTTGGCACAAGGATCCTCCGTACAAGAACGAGAGGATGGACAATTGAACACGTTGTGTCTGCCAGTGGAGTCATCCACAAAGGTGATTGGTTCGTTGGTGGGTGTGGTTTCAATCAGTCGTATGCACCCGGTGAAACCCACTTCAAGGTCGATATCAAAGCTGATCTGAGAGTAATCAGGAACTCCACCCACATAGAGATCCCCGCCCAACTGAAGTGAGAATGACCCTCCCCCACTCTCTCCCACAGCCGGAATGTGGTCGTTGACTATCAGCTGTCCAATCTTCCCATTCCTAACCACCTCCACTGTGTGCCATTGGTTGGCAGCCAGGGGGGATAACCCTCTAATTATAGCAGTACCTGAACCAAGGTTGTACCTGAACTCGACAACACTGTCTCTGAGGAGAACAGCAATGAAGTCAGGCCCTCCTCCCGACTGACTGTTGTACAGCAATAGTCCATTGGACGAAACTGGACGGATCTCCAGCAGTAGTCGAGTGTAAGCAAAGGAATTGACGAGTGATGAGTACATCAGATATGAGGTGTTGTTGAAGTAGGGGATGAAGATGTTTACATCTGAGGAGATGAGGAATGGTCCAGTTACTAAAGTATATTACTGTGTGTGTGTGTGTGTGTGTGTGTGTGTGTGTGTGTGTGTGTGTGTGTGTATGTGTGTGTGTGTGTGTGTGTATGTGTGTGTGTGTGGGTGGGTAGACATGCATGTGTGCTGCCATACTGACCAGTCTGGCACACATCTCCCTCGAACCCTGCAGTACAACTGCAAGTGAAGCTGTCACCAGAAGCCGTGCAAGTCCCCCCGTTCAGACAAGGATCGGGAGAGCACAGGTCACTCCCACACTCTGTGACACCACGACTGCTAACAGCATCAGCAAAGAGCATGTAGGGAACCTGGTTGATCTGTGCAGTGTGGACAAGACAGCGGTCAGCAGAGAGTACAGGAAACAGAACACACACACACGCGCACGCGCACACACAGACAGATGGACACACATGCACACACACAAACACACACACACACGTGCGTGCGCACACATGCACACATGGACACACACACACTGGAGATATGAAGAGACTATGTGTAATACAAGGGTAGCAACAATACATTACTCTACAGAGGACCTCTTCTTGTAAAGAGGACATCTACTCTATAAAGGGCCACTTCCTGTACAGAGGGCCACTTCCTGTACAGAGGGCCACTTCCTGTACAGAGGACCACTTCCTGTACAGAGAACCACTTCCTGTACAGAGGACCACTACTGTACATTGTGCATTATTCTCCATTCACCTGTACATCACTGACACAACCAACAAATCCGTCCATGGTACCAACATCAGGGGAGACACTACTGGACCCACTTGCTCCGCCCACGAAGAGACGAGTACCAATATTGAGCAGTGTACTAGTTCCTCGGGATATAGCTGTTCTCACATCCACACCGTTGACTCTCAAGGTGCCATTTTGTCCTGTTCTCATGGCAACAACTGTATGCCAATCACCTAGCGACAATGTAGGGCCTGACAATACTTCAGTTCCAGAACCCAATTCAAATCGAAACTGGATTTCTGACCGTACCAAGACCAATGACATGAAATCCACATATTCTCCTCCGCTGTAGACGATAATGCCACTTGGATAGGTTGGCTGGAATCTGACTGTCACCACTGTTGCCATAGTAACATCATCAACAGAAAACTCCAAATAAGAAGAACCATTCAAGCTAGCTGTTGCCATGGAAACAGCTGAAAAAAAAACAGAATTTCAGTTAGGTAAACATATTACACTTGTACAAACAGCAGCATCCCCAATAGCACCAATATCACTAGCATCACCACTATCACATGATCACTAGTACACTACAATACACCTCCACTGTTAGCCATGTGAAATGTGCTGTGAACACAAATTATCAGTTGTGACACCAACTCACCTTGTTCACACAGACGGCCTGTTCTCCCCAGAGGACATCTGCAGGTGAATCCTGTACCGTTAACTCTGCACTCACCTCCAGACACACAGGGAGATGGAGAGCAAGAATCAGACCGAGACTGACAGTACCGTCCTTCGTATCCTGGTAAACACAAACAAGTGAAGTTGTTTACTTGGTCCTCACAAGATCCACCATTTTGACAAACAACACCCAAACACTCGTTAGTATCAACTTGACAATACCGTCCTTCGTATCCTGGTAAACACAAACAAGTGAAGTTGTTTACTTGGTCTTCACAAGATCCACCATTTTGACAAACAACACCTAAACACTCGTTAGTATCAACTTGACAATACCGTCCTTCGTATCCTGGTAAACACAAACAAGTGAAGTTGTTTACTCGGTCTTCACAAGATCCACCATTTTGACAAACAACACTCAAACACTCGTTAGTATCAACTTGACAATACCGTCCTTCGTATCCTGGTAAACACAAACAAGTGAAGTTGTTTACTTGGTCCTCACAAGATCCACCATTTTGACAAACAACACTCAAACACTCGTTAATATCAACTTGACAATACCGTCCTTCGTATCCCGGTAAACACAAACAAGTGAAGTTGTTTATTTGGTCCTCACAAGATCCACCATTTTGACAAACAACACCCAAACACTCGTTACTATCAACTTGACAATACCGTCCTTCATATCCTGGTAAACACAAACAAGTGAAGTTGTTTACTCGGTCCTCACAAGATCCACCATTTTGACAAACAACACCTAAACACTCGTTAGTATCAACTTGACAATACCGTCCTTCGTATCCTGGTAAACACAAACAAGTGAAGTTGTTTACTCGGTCCTCACAAGATCCACCATTTTGACAAACACCATCCTCACATTCGTTGATATCCACATCACAGAGTGGTCCAGTGAACCCCGGGGAGCACTCACACACCACATCACCATCCATCACCTCACACCTCCCATCATTCTGACAAGGTGATGGATCACAGAGATCGAGGTCACACTGGTTGATGTCTACTCCAAACAGCGCATTGTTGATTAGGGACAAATTGACTGAATTAATCAAAATATACTCAATGCAACCTTCATAACCCTTGTCACCCCCCTCCATGGATGAGGTGCGTGTGAAGTTGTTGATGCCACCCACCCAGAGGTTCCCGCCCAAATTCAGGCCTTGGCTGGGACTAGGGGATTCCCCAGAAACAATGACATCATTCACCTGTAGAGTACCTCGACGAGATATTCTAACAGCTGATATGGTGTGCCACACCCCCAGATGAAGTGGGCGTGTGCTATTCAGTATGACTGGCCCTGATCCTAGGTTGTAAGAGAATAGTATAAAACCATTGGACATCACTATGGCAACAAAATCTCCTGATTCCTGTGTTGTCATACTGTTGTAGAGTATGACCCCGTTGTTAGCCAGTGGGCGTATCCTCATTGTAATATTTAGTTCAAACGGGCTGCTGGCAATGGTTTGGTGGGCAATGTATGAGGATCCAGTGAACAGAGGTGTCGTGAGATCAACAGCTGGAGAAAGAGGGGGGGAGAAGAGACATGTATTAAGAGGACTACGGGCCACAAAATGCACAGAACAGGTACAGGGAGAGATAAAGAGGGATGCTCAATAAGAGGACTATGGGCTCTTACTTGTAAAACTAAAAAATTAATATAGAAAATTAGACTTGTGAGAGGACTTACTACATTAATAGAGAAAAACTGGTCTACTCAACACAGAGTAACAGAATGCATATGTCAGGAGACATGGCACCACCCTGAGCAGCATCTGGTGGTGAAGCTACTAGAATTGACACCAACTCACCTTGTTCACACAGACGGCCTGTTCTCCCCAGAGGACATCTGCAGGTGAATCCTGTACCGTTAACTCTGCACTCACCTCCAGACACACAGGGAGATGGAGAGCAAGGATCAGACCGAGACTGACAGTACCGTCCTTCGTATCCCGGTAAACACAAACAAGTGAAGTTGTTTACTCGGTCTTCACAAGATCCACCATTTTGACAAACAACACCTAAACACTCGTTAGTATCAACTTGACAATACCGTCCTTCGTATCCTGGTAAACACAAACAAGTGAAGTTGTTTACTCGGTCTTCACAAGATCCACCATTTTGACAAACAACACCTAAACACTCGTTAGTATCAACTTGACAATACCGTCCTTCGTATCCCGGTAAACACAAACAAGTGAAGTTGTTTACTCGGTCTTCACAAGATCCACCATTTTGACAAACAACACCTAAACACTCGTTGGTATCAACTTGACAATACCGTCCTTCGTATCCTGGTAAACACAAACAAGTGAAGTTGTTTACTTGGTCTTCACAAGATCCACCATTTTGACAAACAACACCTAAACACTCGTTGGTATCAACTTGACAATACCGTCCTTCGTATCCTGGTAAACACAAACAAGTGAAGTTGTTTACTTGGTTATCACAAGATCCACCATTTTGACACACACCATCCTCACATTCGTTGATATCCACACCACAGAGAGGTCCAGTGAAGCCTGGTAAACAGGTGCATGTGAAGTTCGTCAACAGATCTAGACAATATCCACCATTACTGCATGTCACATTGAGACGACGACAGTCATCAATGTTGCTTTCACAGAATTGTCCCTCGTAGCCATCAGGGCAGTCACAGGAGAACCCACCCACATCATCCCGACACACCCCTCCGTTCCTGCAGGTGACATTGACACAATCATTTATGTTGACCTCACAGCGGTCCCCAGTGTATCCGCTAGCACACACACACCGATATGCGTTCACACCATCCTCACAAGTTCCGTTGTTGGCGCAGACTACATTTTCACAGTCATTCACATTCGTCTGGCAAAGCAAGCCTGTATATCCAGTGGAACAGGTACAAGAATAGTTGTCTATCTGATCCAGACATGTCCCTCCATTTTGACAGGTCACATTGACACAATCATCAACATTAGTCTGACAGAAGACTCCATCGTATCCCTGGGAGCAGTCACAGATGAACCCGCCCCCATCCTCCCCTGGCAGGTCCCTACAGGACCCGTTGTTGAAGCACTGTATCCCCAGGCAGTCATCAACATTCTCCTGACAGTACCTTCCTGTGTATCCACTGGCACACACACACATGAAGTTGCCAACTTCATCTCTACACACGCCTCCATTCTGACAGACAACTCCCACACAATCATCGGTCATCACCTCACAGAAGGGACCAGTGAACGTTGCAGGACACACACAGGTGAAGTTGGCGATCCCGTCAAGACACATTCCTCCATTTTGACAGGATGTATTCTCGCAGTCGTTGATGTTAGTCTGACAGAGTGCGCCGGTATACCCCTGGGGACAGTCGCAGACAACACCATTCAGCCTATCCCTGCACACCCCGCCATTCAAGCAGGTAACGTCCAGACAGTCGTCCACCATCCTATCACACAACTGGCCCATGTAACCAGGGTGACAGACACAGGTGACGTTGTTCAAGCCATCGACACATGTGGAGTTGTTCTGGCAAAGATCATTGTCACAATCATCTGTGTTAGTCTCACACAAGACACCTTCATATCCAGCAGCACACGTACAGTTGTAGCGGTTGACACCGTCAACACATGTGCCCCCATTTAGGCACATGGACATTGCACAATCATCAATGTTAATTTCGCAATTGCGACCTGCGAACCCGCTAGCACAGTCACAAGTGTAGTTGTTGAGCAAGTCCCTGCACCTGGCTCCGTTGAGGCAGGGGTTGGACATACAGTCGTTGATGTTTGATTCACAGATCACCCCACTCCACCCCCTGGGACAGTCGCAGTTGAAGGTCCCAATGCTGTCCACACAGGTACCATTGTTGAGACAGACGTTGAACATGCAATCATCGATGTTCTCGTCACAGAAGGTACCTCTAAATCCTTGAAGACATTCACATGAGAAGGTCCCCACCCCATCCACACACACACCATTGTCTCCGCAGGCTCCATCATGGCAGTCGTTGATGTTTACTTGACAGCGTTCTCCGGAGTACCCCAGAGGACACTGGCAGGTGAACACTCCTGGTTGTTCCGAGTTGGAGCAGTTGCCGTTGAAACATGGACTGCTACGACAAGGATTGAGGTCCACTTCGCACAATTCCCCCGCGTAGTCTGGTAGACATGAACAAGTGAAATTGGCAATCTGGTCAGTACACTGAGCTCCATTTTGACAGGGGCTGGATGCACAGTCGTCAATATCACTCTCACAGATGATTCCCGTGAACCCTTCAAGACAGCTGCACAGGAAGTCCCCCACTAAATCCACACAACTGCCACCATTCTGACAGAGTGAGAACTCACAGTCATTGAAGTTGACCTCACACAGCTCCCCAGTGGCACCAATGGGACAGGAACACTCAAAGCTACCGTTTATATTGCTACATGTTCCTCCATGTTGGCATGGTGATGACAGGCACTCGTTAATGTCAATCTGGCAGTTGGCTCCGGTGTAGCCTGGTTGGCACTCGCACGTGTAGTTGAGGACACCCGCAGCAGTGCAGACAGCGCCGTTGACACACGGGTTAGGGTCACAGGGATCCAGCATGATCTCACAGTTGACTCCAGTGTAGCCTGGCTCACACTGACATGTGTAGTTAGCTATCCCATCGACGCAGGTCCCACTGTTCCGACAAGGGTCCGGCAGACAGTCGTTCATGTTTATCTGACAGAGAGTTCCCGTGAAACCATTTCTGCAGAAACACTCAAACTGGTTCACGCCATCCATACACCTTCCACTGTTATTGCAGGTGACATTTTCACAGTCGTCGATGTTAACCAAACAGTTGCTACCTGTGAATCCAACCACACACGCACACCTGTACCCACCCACCATGTCAACACAGGTCCCATTACCACAGTCCACCCCGCCACAGTCATCAATGTCCACATCACAAGTTCTGCCAGTGAACCCTGCGGGGCACAAGCAGCTGTAGCTCCCGGGGTGGTTGTTACAAGTTGAACCATTTCGACAAGGATTGTTGTCACACTCATTGATGTCCTCTACACAAAGGTCCCCACTAAATCCCTCTGTGCAGGTACAGTTGAATCCACCAATCAGCTCTGTGCATGTACCGTCGTTCTCACAGGGGTCAGACAGACACTCCAGGATCTCCACATCACACAGTTTACCGGTGAATCCTACTGGACACACACACATGAAATCAGCAACATCGTCCACACACTCTCCTCTCAGACAGGGCGAAGGACTGCAATCGTCAATGTTGACATCACAGAGTCGACCTGTGTACCCTACACCACAGGAGCAAAAGTAGGACCCGTTGGTGTTGACACAGATGGCGTTGATATCACAGGGCTGCATTGACAGACACTCGTTGATGTCTGATTCACACATGGGGCCTGAGTAACCATCAGCACACACACATGAAAAGGAGTTCACACCGTCAACACATGTACCCCCATTTTCACATGGTCTTGTTGCACAATCATTAATGTTGATTTCGCAATCAGTCCCCTCAAATCCCACGTTACATACACACAGATAGCCGCTCACGAGATCACTACAGTTTCCTTGGTTGGAGCAGTTGGTGGTGATGCAATCATTGATGTTAATTGCACAATCATGGCCCGTGAATCCAAGAGCACAAGTACAAGTGTAGAACCCCACCCCATCCAAGCAGGTTGCATTGTTCAGACACGGACCTGGCTGACAATTGTCCACTTGGGTCTCGCAGTGCGTCCCAGTGAAGTCACCAGGACAGGAGCACATGAAGTCACCTGTTACTGGGCTGCAAGTGGCATTGTTCTGACAGGGACTGCTCGAGCAGAAGTCAACTTCACTACTGCAGGTATCCCCCGTGTAGGAAGCACTACAATCGCACGTGAACCCACCTGGGGTATTGGTGCAGGTCCCATTGTTGTCACAGGGTTCCATTTCACATTCATCAATATCAGTTCCGCAGTGGGGATCGGTGAATCCGCTAAGACATTCACAAGTGTAGCCCCCTCCTGGCTCATCCATACAGGTGCCATTGTTAGCGCAGGGACCCAGTAAACAGCTTGGCACTTCAATGCTACACAGGGGACCAGTGAACCCGCTAGCACACACACAAGTGAAGTTCCCCAACCCGTTGGTACAAGTAGCATTGTTGGCACAAGGCAGCGTACTGCACAGAGTTGTGTTGTATTCGCAGTTGGGGCCAGATGACCCGGAGGGACACACACAGGAGTACGAGCTGATCCCATCATTGCATGTGCCTCCATTTTGACATGGCTGGCTGGAACAGTCATCAATGTTAGTCAGACAGTTAAACCCTGTAAAACCAACAGCACATACACAGCGATATCTGTTGCGTTGGTCAAAGCAGGTACCACCATGCGCACAGGGCTGTGACAAACACTCGTCGACATCCTCCTGACATCGTGGACCTGTAATACCGGGAGGGCATATACAGGAGTACCCATTGCGCTGGTCCACACAAGACCCGTTATTGCTGCAAGGACCACTCTCACATTCATCAATGTCCACTCCACAAGTCTCGCCGGTAAACCCTCCAACACACACACAAGTGAAGGAGTTATTGGCCTCATTGTTACATGTTCCATTGTTCAGACAAGGATCAAGAGAACAGGGGAGAAGGACGGTCTCACATCGACTACCAGTGAACCCTGAAGGACACACGCAGGTGAAGGTACCAGGGAAATCGATACACAGTCCATCATTCACGCATGGAGAGCTGTCACACTCGTTAATGTCCACTTCACAGGAAGGACCACTGAAACCAGGTGGACACTGGCAGGTGAAGGAGGCCACACCGTCCACACAAGTGGCTCCATTGGTACAGTTGTGTGAGAAGCAATCGTTGATGTTAGTGGAGCAGAGTGGGTCTGTGTAGCCATTAGCACAGAAGCAGTCAAAACTGCCGTCAGTGTCTTCGCACACACCACCATTCTGACAGGGCATTGTTAGCAGACATTCGTTGATATTGTCTTCACAGAAGCTCCCACTGTAGCCAGAACCACACACACAGAGAACATTGTTGATCAGATCAATACAGGTACCCCCATTCACACAGGGGTCTGAACTGCACTCATCCAAGTGTACCTCACAGAATTCCCCCGTGTGACCGGGAACACAGGTACAAGTCACGTTCCCTCCAGTTACTTCACAGAGACCCCCATTCTGGCACTGGTTTATGTTAGACGGACAGTTTGTGGCGAGCTCGCATCTCCTCCCAGCAAAGGGGTGAGTACAAGAACACATGTAGTCATTAGTGAGGTCCACACATGTGCCATTGTTTGCACAGATATCTTGAGAGCAGTCGTCGATGTTGACATCGCAGTCAAAGCCTGTGAATCCGACATTACAACTGCAGCTGTACCCGTTGACTGCGTCAGTGCATTCACCGTTAGCACAAGGGTTGGGATCACAGTCATTGATGTTGGTCTGACACTGTCTACCTGTGAACCCAGGAGGGCAGGAGCACACGAACCTGGCAACACCATCTGTACAGTTCCCTCCATTCAGACAAGTATCAGTGGTGCAGTCATTGATGTTCACCTCGCAATACTCCCCACTAAACCCCAATGGACAGATACAGACAGTGGTGTTTGTTCCCAAAACTAAGTTTGATATTATTGTACACGCCCCTTCGTTATTACATGGGTTTTCCTCACACTGAATAACCCTCATAGTTGCATTGGAAGGTAGGCAGACAAAAGCCCTCTGCTCAACAACACACACACTGTCGTTGGAACAAGGATCAGGGCTGCAGGGAGATAAGGGGACATTGCAGAACTCCCCCGTGAAAAATGGCTGACACACACAAGTAGCTGTTGATGCTGAAGGATCTTCACCACTGACAGTGACTGTGCAAGACCCGTTGTTCTGACATGGAGAACTGAAGCAAGGGTTCTCATTTTGACACTGAATGCCAAAATGGGAGCTGGGACAGGAACAGTTATAACCAGAGTCTGTTCTGCTACATGTTCCCCCGTTCATACACGGAGAGCCTCCACAAGGACCTATAGTGAGTGGTGATGGAGGATTATGTGAAGGTTCACTAAACACATCCTCAACCAAACATACATCCCTTGGTGTAGACCTAACGAATGAAATATTACTACCACGCCCACCAGCATAGCTGTTTACAGCAAATACATGTTAACATAATCACATCCTAAAGTGGAAATAGCACAAGAGGTCATATTCTGGTTATGGTGCACAACACACAACACACACACACACACACACACACACACACACACACACACACACACACACACACACACACACACACACACAACTGACCCAAAGTACAGTTAACCTCATCAGAGCCATCCACACAGTGGGAGATGTTGTCACACTGGTGGCCGGTGGGAACACACTGGCCATTGAAGCAACGATATTCACTAAGAGTGCAATCTATAGAGTAACAACAACAGCAGCCATCAATAACTAATCATAGCAACTAGAACAACAACAACAACAACAACAACAATAACAGTATTAGAGCTCTGATATTCATGCTATTGGGTCACTCACTCCTGCAGCCAATCTCATCGGAGGAATCATCACAGTCAATAGTGTCATCACAAAAAGCGGTTATATTGACACACTGCCCACTGCCACACTGGAACTGGTCTCCACTGCACACTCCATCTTGACCTTGAGGAAGTACACACCAGAGTAGAATCACACACGTGCATAGTAAAGGCGTATAGTACTGGCACCATAGATCGAGGAAAACCCACACACGCAAAGCACATTTCAATACACTTACTCACCGTTCGAGCAGGGCAAGAGAGCGACTACAACAGCAATTATAAGAGGGAGAAAGGGATTATTCATTGCGCTTAGAGTTTCGTCGAGCTCCGGAAAGTGGGCAGCTAACGTATCGACATAGTGCGCCAAGTAGGAGGGAGGAAACGCCCTCTATACAGTAATGTACTATAGTTATTAATACTGAAAACATGGGCAGTCAATCACATATAAATATAAAATTGTATACAAACTTGCCTTGTTTAGCGGCGAGGGGTGTTCTGTTTGTACGAATCTTTGAGGAAATATTAGGACCAGATTCACCTAGTAGGCTTGTCCAGTGGAAATACATCGATTCGGTCGACAATGGATGTCAGAAAAACTATAGCAAGTGAGAAGATAAAGTTTCTATCGTCCATTACGTCTTCAGGCGATGTCGGACATAGTACTGTTATCATGTGATCACGTTCTGTTTCTCTCTTCTGTATGTCTGATTCTGTGTTCAATGTACGCTGGATCACTATAGTGTGAGTTTAGAAGCCGTAATATTTTGTCATTCTGTCTGTAGTGCGTGTGCGTGTGCGTGTGCGTGTGTGTGTGTGTGTGTGTGTGTGTGTGTGTGTGTGTGTGTACATGACTATTACCTGCGGTGACTGCCTCCTTTGTCACTGTTCCAGATTAATCGGCATGGCTCTCTGCGGTACACTGGGTCTACTACTACTCTTCCTCGCGTGTGCACTACCATTCTTCAGGTGTGTGCTGTGTGCATCCACACATCACCCGTGGGTCCTGTGTGGATGTGCCCACATGTATATATAGATATGTACAATACAACAGAATAATGTGTCCACATGTGGTGCTGGGGTGGCATTCATACAGGTTTGGTAGTACTAAATGATACAATACCGGTGTGTTTCTGATTTGTTAACTGTTTGTTCCTAATGGATTGTAATTGTGTGTAAGTGATTGTACTTTTGTGATAACATTCATTTCAATGCTAAATTTTGTTAATAAGCAACAAAATGTTATCAGTTCAGTTTGTTGTTGTTCAGAGTATCCAGTAATATGCTCCGAGTACATTGGTATTTTATAAGTATTGGATTTCTGACCTTCAGTAGATGCTGCTGTCTGATATCAGCCATTTTCCATTACATCACTGTCACATGACCAATCAATAATTGTCACATGACCTGTCATCACATGATCCATGCATCATCATGACTGTTTTATCACATGACCTTCAAACCATGTGGTGTACTTATTATACCATTGCACTCAATACAGTCTACACTGCATGACCTCATCTTTGTACCCATGGCAACAATGTACCAATGGCAACACTTATGTGATCATTTGCTTTATTTTGCAGTGTTTGGTGGCCGATGTTTGTTGGTAAGTTGATAGCACCCTCTACCATACACATACAGAACATGGGAAATACACATTCATTACTTACAGTAATTAAACTTTAAACACAATACATACAATAAACACAATACGTACAATAAACACAATACGTACAATAAACACAATACGTACAATAAACACAATACGTACAATAAACACAATACGTACAATAAACACAATACGTACAATAAACACAATACGTACAATAAACACAATACGTACAATAAACACAATACATACAATAAACACAATACATGCATACAGCTTTACACGCTACTGATTTCTCCTAATAATATTTTGGTCATTACGTGTCAAAGCAGTGTCCTTTTCTCACAGTCATCTTCTACTTACTGTCTCCACTCCCGCTGGCACTGATAAGGTTTCTCAAGTATAGAGAATGGATGGACGAAGAGAAGTGAGTGGTTGGGTTCCTCACAGGTTCTGTCAGAGTTCAGCCGCATCACTCATTAGGGGTTGCTCTAAAGCATAATGCATTTGTGTATTAAATTAATTATAAAATTAAACCTGATATGTGATGTTTGAAAGCTAACACCATTTGATGTTTTAAGACTGTCATGGGCGGAGTAGTAGAGGGTAGTGGGCGGAGTAGCATAGGGCAGTGGGCGGAGTAGCAGAGGGTAGTGGGCGGAGTAGCATAGGGCAGTGGGCGGAGTAGCAGAGGGTAGTGGGCGGAGTAGCAGAGGGTAGTGGGCGGAGTAGCAGAAGGCAGTGGGTGGAGTGGGGAGTGGAATGGACGGAGTGGGACGTACAGTGGGGGTTGGTAAGAGTGTAGTAATAGAGGTTGTGTGTAGTAATGTGTAGAGTTGAGTCTGTGTAGGATGCTTGGTTGGTGTGCTTAGTTGAGATCTTGTAAACTGTGTGTAATTGTTGATTGTCTTAACGACCACCACCTCATGTGTGATAGCTCGGTGATATTGACTGCCTCTTTCTCTCCTCCTCAGTCATGTCGGTGCAGAAGTGGCTTATTTCGTTTCCGCTTGCATAGTTGTATCCGCCTTTGGTGAGTCAAGGAGTGGGTGTATGCCCTCAGTGACAAGGCCTTGTGTGTGATAAAACATGTGAGATGTACCTTATCTCATGTCTGTCTGTATCCCTTTATTGTGTTGTTATGTCTAATACAATCTAATCTGTAGGGCTTCCATTAGTGATGGTACACAAGGAAATAGTGAGTTGAGTGGTGCATGGTCGCTTGTGGTGGTGGTCAGTGATGTAGTGGTGAATGGGAAATATCCCTACATGTGAGGTAGTGTGTGTGTGATATTAAACAGCTGTTCATCACAATTTTTCATCCTACTTACTTGATGGCCACATCCATTGGGGCTGATCACATGATGGATGGTACTTGCCACATACTGTACGTGGAGATGCTCTGGGTGTGGTTGTCTGGTGGGATGGACCGTGTGAGAGTGGTGTTGGAGTGTTGTAATGAGCTGTACCCATGTTGGAGTGTTGTAATGAGCTATACCTGTGTTGGAGTGTTGTAATGAGCTGTACCTGTGTTGGAGTGTTGTAATGAGCTGTACCCATGTTGGAGTGTTGTGATGAGCTGTACCTGTGTTGGAGTGTTGTAATGAGCTGTACCTGTGTTGGAGTGTTGTAATGAGCTGTACCTGTGTTGGAGTGTTGTAATGAGCTGTACCTGTGTTGGAGTGTTGTAATGAGCTGTACCTGTGTTGGAGTGTTGTAATGAGCTGTACCTGTGTTGGAGTGTTGTAATGAGCTGTACCTGTGTTGGAGTGTTGTAATGAGCTGTACCTGTGTTGGAGTGTTGTAATGAGCTGTACCTGTGTTGGAGTGTTGTAATGAGCTGTACCTGTGTTAGAGTGTTGTGATGAGCTGTGCCTGTGTTGGAGTGTTGTAATGAGCTGTACCTGTGTTGGAGTGTTGTAATGAGCTGTACCTGTGTTGGAGTGTTGTGATGACTTCCTGGTATGTGTGCTCGTGTGTTTTCGGATTAGGCATTTGTCGGATTAGGCAGGTCATTTTGTATTGAAAAAGTGTCCGTGCTTGAAATTTGGTGTCGGTTTAAGCATTTGTCGGTTTAGAGAGGTGTCGGATTGGACAGGTTTCACTGTATGTGTGCTCTCATTGATCCACTTTGAAACAGTCCCAATTTGTAGTACATATACACATACACGCATGTACGCATACATACGTGTGAAGGCACACATGAAATCCCCCACCTCACACACACAGTTACCATCCACTTTCTCCACTTCACAGATCCACTACGGTGCTGGGCTCATGGTCTGCGCGGCAAACACTTTTATGTTTGCCACAGTTTATTCCTACTTTGTCTTCTTCAAGCCAACTGACGAATGGGAATTCAGTAGCATGTGATGAACTGTTTGTTTTTGCCCTTTCCCTTCTTCGATCAACAGATTCGTGTTGATATATATACTAATAACGTCACTGTATTATACGTCATTATATTATATTGCTGGTACTGGCCATATATGGCTGTATTAATCATATTCATAAGTTAAATGATATTCATTTTCTCCATCCACCTGTAAAGGACATCACGGCGAGGAGGGTAGGCTCCTCTCATCTGTGGACTGACTTCTTCCGCTTCTTGTGGGGCTCGATCGGTCTTCTGCTGCAAGGAAACGTTCGAAATGCTTCAAAGGAGGCTCTTCCTCTGCCTTTTGGCGTGTTTCCTGCACTGTCCACTCTACTCACGATGTGAAGGTGAGGAAGAGGATTAGACGTCCTTCAACTGTCTTAGGGAGCGAACCAGAGCTGTTGAGGGGTAGTACAGTCATAAATGAGCAGTAATTCCCTCCCAATCACCTCGTGGTCCTTGCAAGATTTCCTCTCTTGTCGTTGTGGTCCTAATTGTATTCACAATTGTTATCATAGTACCTGTCGGGAGACGGTCGGTGGTGCTCGGCTGGCTCTGCTTGGAGCCCGGTTGAGCGATAGTGAAACAGTTACGCTCGAACCCTAAGAGAAGGCTGGCTCAAGTGTTACCTTTGGTGTTGAGTAATGATAGGATAGTGACCTGTGAGCCTCTGGCGAAGGCCAGGGTTCAACCACCATACGTCTCTACAGTCGTGTACGCTTGTTCTAGTATCGTTCCACGTGTGTTCCCGAGCGATGGGCTCCATTTAGCGACATTGCACGGGACCACGAAGCTTTACTGGACAGACCACAATACGTGTACCTTCCAATATAAAAATGAGATGTTTCACTGTGTGTGCGTGTGCGTGTGTGTGTGTGTCATGCTTACTGTTTATCACTGCTTTATCCTACAAACTGCTAGATGTGGGATTCCCTTTGATGGATTATTCGGTCCTTCATCCGAGCACACTCAGTCAAGGCGATGTCGTGTTCAGTGAAACACTGAACTTCAATGGCTTCTGCAATGTGAACTTTGCTGTTGAACTGTCAGGTGAAGGTAGTGAAATCTTCCAAACGGAAAGAAATGGACTTGAAATTATTGTGACTGTCGTGAACTCAAGTGCACTAGAAGAAACTGACTATCAGTTGAACATTACAGTGAATGGAACCTACACCGCGTGCTCTTACATGGGATCAACTTCCTCTATAGCGGCTACCTCAGCTACGAGTGATGCCATTGACCCCACTCTGTCTGTATCATCCTTCACAACACAAATTATGAGTTCACAGTCAGCCACGAATGTTATGGAAAGTCAAACTGGTTCTTCTTCAGATTTGACCACCTCAACCACTCCGTCTCTCCAGACAACTCAAAGTGGTTCTTCTCCAGATTTGACCACCTCAACCACTCCGTCTCTCCAGACAACTCCAACTGGTTCTTCTTCAGATTTGACCACCTCAACCACTCCGTCTCTCCAGACAACTCCAACTGGTTCTTCTTCAGATTTGACCACCTCAACCACTCCGTCTCTCCAGACAACTCCAACTGGTTCTTCTTCAGATTTGACCACCTCAACCACTCCGTCTCTCCAGGCAACTCCAACTGGTTCTGTTATTGAAGTGACAATGACAGAAATGTCGTCATCTTCCTCCCCCAGCCCTGGACCCCCCACCATGTCGTTATCTTCTTCCCCCAGCCCCGCCCCCCCTACCATCTTCTCTAGTAGTGCTGGACTGGTGGTCCGTATTGTGCCACCCGTTACCATAGCGGCAGCAACCCCCACTACTTTGTTCCCAACGGAAGTGGCATCCTTCAACTGCAGCTACTGGAACTCCTCTGCGTTGGTTGACTTTGAGTGGTATGTGGATGACGTCCAGGACAATGAGACTGGACCGACGTTCTCTTTTCAAGTGAAGCTCTCAAATAATGGTTCTCTGGTTCGGTGTCAAGTGGGCAATGACTCCTCCCCCAACATCTCTCTTCAAAGTGAGTTACACTGCGTGGGTGGGAGCATTCGTCAGTCCGGACATACCAACCCTTCACTTGTGTTGTTGTTGTTGTTGTTGTTGTTGTTGTTGTTCTTATAATGTTCACTGCATGTTTGTATATGGGTACTCAGTAGTACAGTGAGGCTGTTTGCATCACTTCCTGTCTGTGCCGCTCCCTTTGTGTGTTTGGAGATGAAACTCTCGGTAAGGAAGGTATTTTCCTTGAATTGTAATTACAGCAACACTTATTGTTTATTTCAGCAGCATTGAGAATTTGTGATTATTCAAAAGTTGTTCACAGTTTCAAATTCCTACTCTTCATATTTTTGGGATTTATTCTTGCCAAGAATTTTCACACTGTAATTCATCGTTTTGTGTGTGTGTGTGTGTGTGTGTGTGTGTGCGTGCGTGCGTGCGTGCGTGCGTGCGTGCGTGCGTGCGTGCGTGCGTGCGTGCATGTGTGTGTACTGACAATAATGTACATCACATGATACTGTGCTATGCATGTCCCAATTGTATGGGGGATTAGTTATCAATGACCTGTGTTGTTACAGTGACAAGCACCTCTGACCAGGGTCCCTCCTACCAACTACACCTAGCATATTTGCTAAATATAGTAACAAAAATGTATGACGGAATGTGAGTCAGGTGTACAGTGTGGCAGGTCACATGATGTACAGCAGGGTGTGGCAGGTCAGATGATGTACAGCAGGGTGTGGCAGGCGTGGAACAATTCTTTACAGGTGCCGGCTTGTAAGCCAGAAAGGGCTGTACACAAAAGGATGTGGTAGGGGGTGGTGTAGCTAGTACACATCTGAGGGGGTGGTGTAGCTAGTACACATCTGAGGGGGTGGTGTAGCTAGTACACACTTGAGGGGGTGGTGTAGCTAGTACACATCTGAGGGGGTGGTGTAGCTAGTACACACCTGAGGGGGTGGTGTAGCTAGTACACATCTGAGGGGGTGGTGTAGCTAGTACACACCTGAGTTGTTTTGTACCAATGTTGATTTGATTCTCATTTTTGCTGTTTTACAGTTACCAACCCTGTGGTTACCCTGTCCACCCAACCTGGTGCTAACAACAGTGTGTCTCTCCAAGGCATGACCTACGATGCTGTGTTTGCTGCAAGTGGTGATGCAGTTGATGTGACGTGTAGTCTGGACAGTGGTCCTGTCTTTGACCTCTCGGTTGTCACAAACTCCACCAGGGTACAGGAGAATGGTAGTCTGCTTACTGGAGAAGAGTCCACTCTCTCATCCAACGGAACGGGTACGGTGAACGTTATTGAGTCCAGTTTGGTATTCTGTAGAGCTTTGGTGGATGGAGAAGTCTTTGAGTCTCGTGCTATCATCGTAGCAGGTGAGATGTGTGGGTGTGGTCTAGTGTGGGTGTGGTCTAGGTTCTGGATGATGTCACATCTGTGGGGAGGACTTTTGGTGGAGGAACCTACTCATCACTGTCCCATGTTCCAACGGCTCACACTAGGTTCCCCTCAATGTTCCAACGGCTCACACTGGGTTCCCCTCAATGTTCCAACGGCTCACACTGGGTGCCCCTTGATGTTCCAACGGCTCACACTGGGTTGCCCCTCAATGTTCCAACGGCTCACACTGGGTTGCCCCTCAATGTTCCAACAGCTCACACTGGGTTGCCCTCGATGTTCCAGCGGCTCACACTGGGTTCCCCTCAATGTTCCAGCGGCTCACACTGGGTTCCCCTCGATGTTCCAACGGCTCACACTGGGTTGCCCCTCGATGTTCCAACGGCTCACACTGGGTTGCCCCTCGTCGTTCCAACGGCTCACACTGGGTTGCCCCTCTTCGTTCCAACGGCTCACACTGGGTTGCCCCTCGATGTTCCAACGGCTCACACTGGGTTGCCCCTCGATGTTCCAACAGCTCACACTGGGTTGCCCCTCGTCATTCCAACGGCTCACACTGGGTTGCCCCTCGATGTTCCAACAGCTCACACTGGGTGCCCCTCGTCGTTCCAACGGCTCACACTGGGTTGCCCCTCTTCGTTCCAACGGCTCACACTGGGTTGCCCCTCGATGTTCCAACGGCTCACACTGGGTTGCCCCTCGATGTTCCAACAGCTCACACTGGGTTGCCCCTCTTCGTTCCAACGGCTCACACTGGGTTGCCCCTCGTCGTTCCAACGGCTCACACTGGGTTCCCCTCGATGTTCCAACGGCTCACACTGGGTTCCCCTCATGGTTGGGTGATGCAGCTGGTATTATGATATTGTTACCATTGTTATGATTGTATTGATGTCCTTTATATGCGATACATTTACTAGATAATGTATATAATCCGTACAGTTGTCCCGTACAACCTCACCATTGAGGCCAGTCCTGGTGTTCAGGTGGAATATACTGCTGGACTCAATCTCACATGTAATGCAATGGGCGGTCCCACACTTAATTACAGCTGGGTTTTACCCAATGGAATGGAGGAGGACGGCAGTGTACTTGTTGTTAATATGGTGACAGAGATGGAAGATGGGGAGTACGTCTGTACAGTGACCTCCGAAGCTGGAAGCACTTCAGTGAGCATATCAGTACTAGGTGAGTTGTGTGTGTATTGTGTGTGTGCGGTGTGTGTGTGTGTGTGTGTGTGTGTTCTTGTTCATTCGGTGTACAACTTTCATTGTGTTTGTTCTCTCTGCCCACAGTTGGTCTAGCACTGATGGTGGAGCCAGTACCACAGTTAGTCGACAGTGGTGATATGGTCAACTTCACCTGTGAAGCCTCTGGCAGTGACCCCATCACTTACCAGTGGTTGAAGGATGGGACTGTCCTCACAGAGAGCGGTAGAGTGAGAGGAACCAACTCCACAACACTCACCATCAGCCCAGTGGAATCCCAGGACTTTGGAGACTACTCCTGTAATGTTAGCAACGCTGTGAACAGTTTACTGTCAGGACCTGCTCTGCTGACAGGTATTTCATGAGTGGTGTCTTGTGGGTGGTGTTCATTGCTGTACAAAGATACATGTTTTGTTCTGTGAACGTTGGCCATTTCAACTGGCACTGCTCCACCCTCTCCCTCTGTATGCCAATGTACTGTTCAGTGTTGATTCACTTGGAGCACCACAGTCAGTCACATGAGGTGACTTCAATGTACGTAATTTTAACGTATTTTATTTCCTCTCTTTAGTGTCTCCTAGGAATCTGGTTACCGTGACACCAACCATGACTCTAACCAACCAATCAGATGACGAGATGTTCACCTGTATGTCTGGAGGAGGACCGGAAAACATCTTTCAATGGTATCTTAACGGGGAGCTCCTCTCAAATGAGACATCACCTGTCATCAACATCACCAATGTAACGGCATCAGATGCTGGAGAATACAACTGTACAGTGACCAATGCAGCTGGTGGAGGGAGTGATGTGGCATCGTTGATTGGTCAGTTCAAATGTGTAGTTGAAGTGTGTTGTAGTTAGCAAGAGTAAAGCACTATTTCATGTCCAGTAGATAACTTTTTTCAATTTATCTTTTATTCATGGATATCCATTGATTGTAGACCCATGATCTCATTCATGTGGTGTACGACTTTCATTGGGTCTGTTCTCTCTGTCCATAGTTGGTCTAGCACTGATGGTGGAGCCAGTACCACGGTTAGTCGACAGTGGTGATATGGTCAACTTCACCTGTGAAGCCTCTGGCAGTGACCCCATCACTTACCAGTGGTTGAAGGATGGGACTGTCCTCACAGAGAGCGGTAGAGTGAGAGGAACCAACTCCACAACACTCACCATCAGCCCAGTGGAATCCGAGGACTTTGGAGACTACTCCTGTAATGTTAGCAATGCTGTGAACAGTTTACTGTCAGGACCTGCTCTGCTGACAGGTATTTCATGAGTGGTGTCTTGTGGGTGATGTTGATTGCTGTACAAAGATAAGTGTTTTGTTCTGTGAACGTTGGCCATTCCCTCCATCAGTCACTACCTCAGTCCCTTAACATATATTCCCTCTCTTTAGTGTCTCCCAGGAATCTGGTTAACGTGACATCAACAACGATCCTAACCAACCAATCAGATGACGAGATGTTCACCTGTGTGTCTGGAGGAGGACCGGAAAACACCTTCCAATGGTATCTTAACGGGGAGCTCCTCTCAAATGAGACATCACCTGTCATCAACATCACCATGGTAACGGCATCAGATGCTGGAGAATACAACTGTACAGTGACCAATGCAGCTGGTGGAGGGAGTGATGTGGCAACGTTGATTGGTGAGTGTGTTCGTACATGTTTGATGAGGGAGCAGACGGGTAGCTGTACTAGACTGAATGGTACATAGTATGCTTGTATGTAGTTAATGGGGGGGGGTGTTACTTAATGTTTGCTATTTTTTATTGAGTTAAATAAATGGGTGAGGAACTCGTGTCTACATTCCACTGAACATGTGATGACCACTGCATGATGTACATGTGATGAGCACATGATGAACACATGATGAAGTCGATGTGAAAAATAAAAATGTGAAAACTTATATCACATGACCATCTTCGAAACTTCCATGTCATGAAACATTATGCAGTACATACTTATAACATATAAACAGTACTGATTGTACATGCAGTGTTGTGTGTACTGATTTAGTATGTGCTGTTAGCACAGAAACACAAGTTCAATTGAATTCCCAGTCCCATGAGTGTGTGTTCGCTGCCCGAATGCCTCCCACTCCACTGCCCTATTCATTCTGAATGGACAATAAGTGTGGACTTTACTGACGTTACTGGCATGAATGGGCACATAGATATGAGATGGTGATCCAATGCCCGAACGGAGGTGTTCATCTGACAGTGCAGTGGGAGGCTGTCTGGTGGTGGTGAATACTCCTAGGGTGTATGTTGTATAGCATTTATATGCAATATGTACATTTTCTAGATAATGTGTATAATCCGTACAGTTGTCCCGTACAACCTCACCATTGAGGCCAGTCCTGGTGTTCAGGTGGAATATACTGCTGGACTCAATCTCACATGTAATGCAATGGGCGGTCCCACACTTAATTACAGCTGGGCATGACATATAATTTTATTACATCTTTATGACTATATTTCAACTTGATAATGTCAATGATTTAGTAATTCCAATAATTTATTCTTCATTGTTGTCTTGTTTTCCATCTAAAAAGCTGAAGTAAACCCATGATCTCATTCATGTGGTGTACAACTTTCATTATGTTTGTTCTCTCCGTCCATAGTTGGTCTAGCACTGATGGTGGAGCCAGTACCACGGTTAGTCGACAGTGGTGATATGGTCAACTTCACCTGTGAAGCCTCCGGCAGTGACCCCATCACTTACCAGTGGTTGAAGGATGGGACTGTCCTCACAGAGAGCAGTAGAGTGAGAGGAACCAACTCCACAACACTCACCATCAGCCCAGTGGAATCCGAGGACTTTGGAGACTACTCCTGTAATGTTAGCAACGCTGTGAACAGTTTACTGTCAGGACCTGCTCTGCTGACAGGTATTTCATGAGTGGTGTCTTGTGGGTGGTGTTCATTGCAGTACAAAGATACGTGTTTTGTTCTGTGAACGTTGGCCATTCCCTCCATCAGTCACTACCTCAGTCCCTTAGCATATATTCCCTCTCTTTAGTGTCTCCTAGGAATCTGGTTAACGTGACATCAACAATGATCCTAACCAACCAATCAGATGACGAGATGTTCACCTGTGTGTCTGGAGGAGGACCAGAAAACACCTTCCAATGGTATCTTAACGGGGAGCTCCTCTCAAATGAGACATCACCTGTCATCAACATCACCAATGTAACGGCATCAGATGCTGGAGAATACAACTGTACAGTGACCAATGCAGCTGGTGGAGGGAGTGATGTGGCAACGTTGATTGGTCAGTTCAAATGTGTAGTTGAAGTGTGTTGTAGTTAGCAAGAGTAAAGCACTATTTCATGTCCAGTAGATAACTTTTTTCAATTTATCTTTTATTCATGGATATCCATTGATTGTAGACCCATGATCTCATTCATGTGGTGTACGACTTTCATTGGGTCTGTTCTCTCCGTCCACAGTTGGTCTAGCACTGATGGTGGAGCCAGTACCACGGTTAGTCGACAGTGGTGATATGGTCAACTTCACCTGTGAAGCCTCTGGCAGTGACCCCATCACTTACCAGTGGTTGAAGGATGGGACTGTCCTCACAGAGAGCAGTAGAGTGAGAGGAACCAACTCCACAACACTCACCATCAGCCCAGTGGAATCCGAGGACTTTGGAGACTACTCCTGTAATGTTAGCAACCCTGTGAACAGTTTACTGTCAGGACCTGCTCTGCTGACAGGTATTTCATGAGTGGTGTCTTGTGGGTGGTGTTCATTGCTGTACAAAGATACGTGTTTTGTTCTGTGAACGTTGGCCATTCCCTTCATCAGTCACTACCTCAGTCCCTTAGCATATATTCCCTCTCTTTAGTGTCTCCTAGGAATTTGGTGAATGTGACATCAACAATGATCCTAACCAACCAATCAGATGACGAGATGTTCACCTGTGTGTCTGGAGGAGGACCGGAAAACACCTTCCAATGGTATCTTAACGGGGAGCTCCTCTCAAATGAGACATCACCTGTCATCAACATCACCAATGTAACGGCATCAGATGCTGGAGAATACAACTGTACAGTGACCAATGCAGCTGGTGGAGGGAGTGATGTGGCAACGTTGATTGGTCAGTTCTAATGTGTAGTTGAAGTGTGTTGTAGTTAGCAAGAGTACAGCACTATTTCATGTCCAGTAGATAACTTTTTTCAATTTATCTTTTATTCATGGATATCCATTGATTGTAGACCCATGATCTCATTCATGTGGTGTACGACTTTCATTGGGTCTGTTCTCTCCGTCCATAGTTGGTCTAGCACTGATGGTGGAGCCAGTACCACGGTTAGTCGACAGTGGTGATATGGTCAACTTCACCTGTGAAGCCTCTGGCAGTGACCCCATCACTTACCAGTGGTTGAAGGATGGGACTGTCCTCACAGAGAGCGGTAGAGTGAGAGGAACCAACTCCACAACACTCACCATCAGCCCAGTGGAATCCGAGGACTTTGGTGACTACTCCTGTAATGTTAGCAACCCTGTGAACAGTTTACTGTCAGGACCTGCTCTGCTGACAGGTATTTCATGAGTGGTGTCTTGTGGGTGATGTTGATTGCTGTACAAAGATACGTGTTTTGTTCTGTGAACAGTGGCCATTTCAACTGGTACTGCTCCACCCTCTCCCTCTGTATGCCAATGTACTGTTCAGTGTTGATTCACTTGGAGCACCACAGTCAGTCACATGAGGTGACTTCAATGTAATTTTAACGTACAGTGGAACCTGTCTAATCCAGCTTGCGACGGGGAATGAGAAATAGCACTGGATTACCAGGTTGCTGGATTTTAGAGATTCCTGGTATTGGCATTTTGAAGTCACAAAATTATGATAAATGATTGTGTACTATTTTCTAATATAAACAGTCATCATATAGACATGATATAATATGTGGTCCGAACGAATCCTTATATACCCTTGTAATCGGATCTATATAAGATCTATGACGAATCACACATGTACGGAGCTCTTGAGTCCGAATATTACGTCATTGTTCAACTTTAGGTTCTCTTTATATGTCGTATGACATCACTGAAAACAATGGCAGATGGACAGGGACGAATAACGACAAACACTGTACTTTTTACTTCTTTTTGCTTGCCAACAAAAGAGCGTTTCAAGGGGATTTGGCGGTTTATGGAGGTTTTCTGGACTGTTAAGCCATGCCGGATTGCGGGTTAGCAGAATTGTGGTATTTTTCTATGGCAAAGTAGTCCATGCCTGGAAATCTCGGCCGATTTAAGCGAATGCCGGTTTGGAGGTGCCGGATTAGGCGGGTTCCACTGTAATAATATATTTCCTCTCTTTAGTTTCTCCTAGGAATCTGGTTACCGTGACGCCAAACATGATCCTAACCAACCAATCAGATGACGAGATGTTCACCTGTATGTCTGGAGGAGGACCGGAAAACATCTTCCAATGGTATCTTAACGGGGAGCCCCTCTCAAATGAGACATCACCTGTCATCAACATCACCATGGTAACGGCATCAGATGCTGGAGAATACAACTGTACAGTGACCAATGCAGCTGGTGGAGGGAGTGATGTGGCAACGTTGATTGGTCAGTTCTAATGTGTAGTTGAAGTGTGTTGTAGTTAGCAAGAGTAAAGCACTATTTCATGTCCAGTAGATAACTTATTTCAATTTATCTTTTATTCATGGATATCCATTGATTGTAGACCCATGATCTCATTCATGTGGTGTACAACTTTCATTGGGTATGTTCTCTCCGTCCACAGTTGGTCTAGCACTGATGGTGGAGCCAGTACCACGGTTAGTCGACAGTGGTGATATGGTCAACTTCACCTGTGAAGCCTCTGGCAGTGACCCCATCACTTACCAGTGGTTGGAGGATGGGACTGTCCTCACAGAGAGCGGTAGAGTGAGAGGAACCAACTCCACAACACTCACCATCAGCCCAGTGGAATCCGAGGACTTTGGAGACTACTCCTGTAATGTTAGCAACCCTGTGAACAGTTTACTGTCAGGACCTGCTCTGCTGACAGGTATTTCATGAGTGGTGTCTTGTGGGTGATGTTGATTGCTGTACAAAGATAAGTGTTTTGTTCTGTGAACGTTGGCCATTCCCTCCATCAGTCACTACCTCAGTCCCTTAACATATATTCCCTCTCTTTAGTGTCTCCTAGGAATCTGGTTAACGTGACATCAACAATGATCCTAACCAACCAATCAGATGACGAGATGTTCACCTGTGTGTCTGGAGGAGGACCGGAAAACACCTTCCAATGGTATCTTAACGGGGAGCTCCTCTCAAATGAGACATCACCTGTCATCAACATCACCATGGTAACGGCATCAGATGCTGGAGAATACAACTGTACAGTGACCAATGCAGCTGGTGGAGGGAGTGATGTGGCAACATTGATTGGTCAGTTCAAATGTGCAGCCATATTAATCTGATACATCTATGTACAGTGGTCCCCTCGTAGACACATATCCTCAGGACAAATTAAAATTACTCCTTCAACCATAATATTGCACTATCCAATTCTTTAATGATATATCGTAAGCAAATTCCAGTATTTGAGGGAAGTTCATCTCAATGTGTCACTGCTGAAGGAAGGGAGACGGGCATTCTTAGTACATTTAGACTGAACTCAATGGATCCGCTTTCATGTACATATACACATTTATCTTTACAAGACTTCAGACAGGTGGTGACGTATTATGATGTTCTTTGAGTAGATTAATTACTACAAGTGAATGCAAATGATTCTCTACTTGATAATTGTATGCCGTACACGATCCAGTGGAACCACTGCCACTGACCATGTTCCTCAGGCTGTACACGACCCAGTGGGACCACTGCCACTGACCATGTTCCTCAGGCTGTACACGATCCAGTGGGAACACTGCCACTGACCATGTTCCTCAGGCTGTACACGATCCAGTGGGAACACTGCCACTGACCATGTTCCTCAGGCTGTACACGACCCAGTGGAACCACTGCCACTGACCATGCTCCTCAGGCTGTACACGACCCAGTGGAACCACTGCCACTGACCATGCTCCTCAGGCTGTACACGACCCAGTGGAACCACTGCCACTGACCATGCTCCTCAGGCTGTACACGACCCAGTGGGAACACTGCCACTGACCATGTTCCTCAGGCCGTACACGATCCAGTGGACCACTACCACTGACCATGTTCCTCAGGCCGTACACGATCCAGTGGACCACTACCACTGAACATGTTCCTCAGGCCGTACACGATCCAGTGGACCACTACCACTGACCATGTTCCTCAGGCTGTACACGATCCAGTGGACCACTACCACTGACCATGTTCCTCAGGCTGTACACGATCCAGTGGACCACTACCACTGACCATGTTCCTCAGGCCGTACACGATCCATTGGGAACACTGTACACACATACGTATATGCACATCCTACAACTACTGACTTCCCAACATTCACAGAACTCACCCAGGGTTTAGTATGATAACCATCGGATGCTGTATTCATACATACGTAAATATAGTTATATGAATGACAGGACATGACATATAATTTTATTACATCTTCATAATCTATATTTCAACTTGACAATGTCAATGATTTAGTAATTCCAATAATTTGTTCTCCATCATTGTCTTTTTTTTCCTTCTAAAAAGCTGTTTTACTTAACCCTAACCCTCAATTGCTCCTAGGAACATATGTAATAATATATATTCATTGAGCGTTACATACCAGGAATCGAAATGAGAACTCTCTCTCTAGTCTCTGCATATTTGCCTTTTTTGGTGCCTTTAAAGTACCCACTTGCTATTGGGTCCCCGGTATGATAAGCCTTACCTTCCTCACACAAAACGTGCATGTTTACATATAATCCCTAGTTCAGTGCCTGCTACAATATTGCTACACGTCTCCCCACCTAGTTGGTGTCGTCATTGACACACCGCCACGTGACGTGCTAACCAACACCTCAAACACTGTGTTCTTCTCTTGTGGAGTCAGTGGATCCGAACCGATTGGTTATGCATGGTTCCTTGGCAACGGGACACCAGTTGAACCAACCAATAGGATAACAGGATCGAATACATCCACACTGACCATCGACAATGTGGTTAGCTCGGATTATGGGGAGTATTTCTGTAGTGCATCAAACGATGTCAACAGCCAGAGTTCAGAGAATGCTTTATTGACAGGTTTGTTGACTGGTTGCACATCAGTAGGTGTTGGGGTGGGTGTGTCACACTGTATGTATGCAGACACACCTACCAATGTATTGTGTGTATGTACCACAGTGATACTAGCTGTATTTTTTTTCTTCCTGTATGGCCCACTTTACTTCCTGTATACACCCTCTTTCCCCAGTGTCTCCCTTGGGGTCAGTGGTAGTGGACCCGGTGAACTTCACGGTCAACGAGACAGACAATGTTACCTTCATGTGCTCTGGTGAAGGAGGGCCTGGTAACAGGTATGCCTGGTTCTTTGGTGGTACCGGACGCTCCAACACTACTGTCCTAGAGGTGAGCAACATCGCCGCAGAGAATGGAGGAGATTACATCTGCGAGGTCTCGAATGCTGCTGGCAGTGGTCGTCAGAGTGGGCAGATATTTGGTAAGTACATTGCAACACCACACAGCACACACCACCCAGCACACACCACACCACTGCTAACATGTTCTCTCTGCACTTGCAGTCAACCCTGTACTGCTGACAGGTCCAGATGGTGACAACGTTCCAATATTAACCAATTACAGTCTCTCGTGTGAAGCCAGGGGTTTCCCCCCGCCCACCATTGTCTGGTTTCAAAACAACACCAATATCTCCCAAAATGAGGCAAGGGCCATCACTAGTACTACCACTGGTGTTGTGGTGGTTAGCAACCTCACCCTGCTGAATGCCACGTTTGACGACTCAGGAGTGTATCAGTGTGTGGCTATTGCCAACCACCCCGGTGGCTTCCTGGTGGGAAGTGACCTAGTGAACATCACCGTTCAAAGTATGTTCACCTATCATGTGACTGCGTATGTATGATAATAGTGATCATCAGTGCACACACATGTTGATAGTGATCATCAGTCCACACACATGTTGATAGTGATCATCAGTCACACTATGTTGATAGTGATCATCACTTAAACTACACATATTGATCGTGATCACCTGGGGTCCATGTGGTCCAATGCAGCCTGATTGTGCCTGTCTTCTGTGCAGGTATCCCGGAACGTCCAGTCAATGTGACAGTGGTTGATGTGGCACACAGCTCAGTGTTGTTGCGGTGGATCGAGCCGCATGACAACAATGCTGAAATCACCGACTACGAGGTGGAGGTTCGAGATGACACCAACTCCAATAGTCTTCCCACCCAGCGCACGATGGATGCTGTTGAGATGTTGAATGTCACAGGACTGAAACCTTTCAACGATTATACTTTTGTAGTGTTTGCTAACAACAGTTTGGGCCGCAGTCCTCCCAGTGACCAAGTGACCACCCGGACTGATGAGTTCTGTGAGTGGGACGGTGGGGAGAGTGTGAGGATGGTGGGGAGAGTGTGGGGATGGTGGGGAGTGTGGGGATGGTGGGGAGAGTGTGATGACGGTGGGGAGTGTGTGGGGACGGTGGGGAGAGTGTGATGATGGTGGAGAGAGTGTGAGGACAGTGGGGAGAGTGTGGGGATGGTGGAAATGAGTGGGTAGTGGGGATGGTGTGGAGGTGTAGCCAACACACACCTGACTATGGTACTAACGTGGTCCATACAATCACATCACCTGTCCTCTCTCCGTCTTCTCCAGTTCCTACAGCTCCTCTGAACCTAACCAGTGTCAACGTCGGGCCTTTCTCCATCTCTGTATCGTGGGAGCCTCCTTCCTCTCCCAATGGTGTGCTGCTCTCCTACCTGGTCACCTACACTAGGACAGACAACAATTCACTGTTCGCTCTGACCACGTTCACTCTGACCACTCCTCCCAATGTTATGACAGCAAATCTGACCTCGTTGTCAGCCTTCGTGCCCTACAGGATCACCGTGAGAGCCAACACCAGTGTTGGGTTCGGCCCTGACTCAGTTCCATTGACTGAGATGACACTGCCCTTTGGTGAGTGTGGTCACTGCCAAGGGTGGTTGGAGTGCTTGATGTTATGTTACATTGTGTCCTTGTGGTTATGTTACCATGACGATTACTGTTTCAATCCCCTAATAGTCCATTTCAGTACACAACCTCAATAATTTGTGAGTTTTGATTTGTGCAATATTATTCCTCCTCTGTCCCCACCCCCAGTTCCAAGTGAAGTTGGGAACATCACCATCATGAACACGTCCTCCACTAGTGTGCGGGTCACGTTCAATGAACCGTCACCCCCAAATGGTGTTATATTGGCTTATGAGGTGAATGTCACGCGAGCCGGGAGTCCTCGCAGCCGAAGAGCAGCTGTTGAGAACATCACCGTTGATGACCAAATGCAGTTTACCGTGATGAACTTCACCAATGACACCCGAGAAATCAACATTGGAGGATTTGGTGGGTTACTGGGGTGGGGTATGTTTGTTTCTATGGTTACCTTTGAACAGTCATTCTGTGTGTTGTGTGTTGTAGAGGAATTTTCAGAGAACACCATATGCCTGAGGGCATTCACCGTGGTCGGGGGAGGTGTGATGACCTGTATGACCTTTGTTACGGCTGAAGATGGTGAGCTGTGTGTGTGTGTGTGTGTGTGTGTGTGTGTGTGTGTGTGTGTGTGTGTGCAAGTGTTCAAGTGTTCAAGTGTTAGTATGTATGGTACATATACTTATTCAAAGTGCTCCATACCTCCAGTCCCTCTGCCTCCCATGAATGTTGACGTGTTCAATGTCTCCTCAACATCACTGAATGTCACTTGGGACAGGCCAACATTTGTTCGTGGGATACTGTTAGCATACGAGGTCAGTACTGAACACTTGTATGAGTGGGCGGGTGTATTGTATGCACACAGGTAAATCATACATATACGTTTGAGGAAGATTATTATTGCATGTACTGGTACGTGTGTGTTCATTATCCTCGTTTCAGATTACGTATGTCAGTTCTGATGGTTCCTCCGAGACCATCAACAAGACAGCTGGATTCGGGTCCTCCAACTCAATGGTGCTGGATGGTTTGACCATTAACACTCAGTACAACATTACTGTGAGAGCCTATACCGCCGCTGGTCCTGGCATGACTGATTCAACCTCAGGAATGACCAACGAGGATGGTAGGTCAGGAGATGAGGCTCCCCTTGGTCTGCCTCACAGGGTCTTCTCCTTCGACAGTGTTGTGTGTGTGTTTGAGTGATTGGTGTACTTTTCTCTCTCCTTTCTCACACTCCCTACCATGCACACACACACACACACACACACACACACACACACACACACACACACACACACACACACACACACACACACACACACACACACACACACACACACACACACACACACACACACACACACACACCATCCCGTGTACAGCCCCACCAAGGATAGAATCTTTCAATGTCACTCAGCCCACTACTGGTAGAGGAGAGCTGGTGCTCACATGGACACCTCCGACCATAAGAAATGGGGATTACACCTATCAATTGTCCTACACCTTCAAATCTGCCTTTTCTCATAGTGAAAGAAAAGAAAATGGTGATGAAATGATACGTCTGCCCAGGACAATGAATGGGGAGAACATAGCCTCCTTCATCATTAGGAATGTCAGTGAGACTGAACGAGTGAGGTCGTTCGCTGACTATACCTTCTCCATCTCCGGGTGTAACATTTTGTTTGGAACCTGTAATGTCCCCAGCATGGAGATGATTCGTACAGAAGTAACAAGTATGTATGTGTATGTTTTGCATGTATTATTACACCCATGCTCACACACACACACGCACGCACGCACGCACGCATGCACGCACGCACGCACGCACGCACGCACGCACGCACGCACGCACGCACGCACACACACACACACAGTGCCATCATTACTCTTGCTCTCCATCAGGGGCCACTCCAGTGACAAATTTGAATGCCGTCCCCCTGACCTCCGGATCCGACAATCCTCCGTCATTTGACATCAAGGTCACATGGGAACTCCCCGTCTTCCCCAATGGAGAGATCAACGAGTACGAGATAAACTACTTCCGTTCCATGCCACCCGGGGTTAGTACGTCAGTTAGGGTACCGGTGAAGGACCCTCAACCCCCCTTCTTCATCAACACCAACACCTCCCACACCAATTACACCATTGAAGTCACCCCTGTGAGTAGGAATTCCAATGGCTTCAGCTACATTATCATACAGCGAACCAACCAATCAGCTCCGTTATGTGAGTTACCATGGTAATGGTAGTTATTGTCATGACAACCAACATTACCTCAAATGATCTCTACAGCTTCTGACATTGGTAATCCTTCTGAGATGGGTATCAGCTATACCTCTGTCACTGTTAGCGTTCCAGTACCATCAGAGGACACAGGGGTTATCAGGTGAGAGTGTTTGAAGGGTACTGTACATGTGGTGTACAGGTACATGTGGTGTACAGGTACATGTGGTGTACAGGTACATGCGATGTACAGGTGCATGTGGTGTACAGGTGCATGCGGTGTACATGTACATGTGGTGTACTTCTACATGCTGTGTACAGGTACATGCAGTGTATGTGTACATGCGGTGTACAGGTACATGCAGTGTACAGGTACATGCGGTGTACATGTGATGTACAGGTACATGTGGTGTACGGGTACATGCGGTGTACAGGTGCATGTGGTGTACAGGTGCATGTGGTGTACAGGTACATGCGGTGTACATGTACATGTGGTGTACTTCTACATGCTGCGTACAGGTACATGCAGTGTACGTGTACATGCGGTGTACAGGTACATGCAGTGTACAGGTACATGCGGTGTACATGTGATGTACAGGTACATGTGGTGTACGGGTACATGCGGTGTACAGGTGCATGTGGTGTACAGGTGCATGTGGTGTACAGGTACATGCGGTGTACATGTACATGTGGTGTACTTCTACATGCTGTGTACAGGTACATGCAGTGTACGTGTACATGCGGTGTACATGTACATGCAGTGTACAGGTACATGCGGTGTACATGTGATGTAAGGGTACATGTGGTGTACGGGTGCATGCGGTGTACAGGTACATGTGGTGTACAGGTACATGCGGTGTACAGGTACATGTGGTGTAACAGTGCATACGTGTCAAGGATGTTGTTGGGTCACTGCCCTCCTCCACCACCACCAGGGTGTTTGATGTGTTGGTCGTTGGCCCTACTCAAGCGAATGATCTGGACACATCACAGTACCAAGACAGGAGCCAGCTGGAAGGGGTTCGGCGAGCACTTACCATTGACAATCCCGATGGAATACCGGGCTTGGTTCCTCCAAGAGTCCGTGATTCCAATCCTCTCGAGGTGGGCGACCTCCAGTCAAACTCAAAGTATCTAATCTTCACTAGAACAGAGTACTTCATGGATGTGAGTGGGCAGGAACATTATTGTGGGTGTGTGCAGCATGTGATGTATTGCTTCCCCTCCACACACACACACACACACACACACACACACACACACACACACACACACACAGGGTACTACATTGAATGTTGTCTTCAGTTCGCCGTTTCCAGTGACTACACTGAACAGTGGGCTGACAGCTGGATTGGTCATTTTCTTCTTCCTGCTAGTGCTCATCATAGTGGGCCTTGTGGTGGTCATCGTCTTCCTCCTGTAAGGAATACAGTGTGTCACTGAGGAGACCTCAGGTTGACTTGGTATTTGTTTTGTCTTGAGACAGGCTTCGAAGACGGCGCAAGTACTCCTATGACCCTGGACTAGCCGACATTCCTCTCTCACCAGCAGATGCTGAGAAGCCTAATGTTTATGTCAACTTGTCCATACCTCAATGGAGTTAGTTGTGTGGGTGTGTGGGTGTGTGGGTGTGTAGGTGTGTGGGTGTGTGGGTGTGTAGATGGGCGTGCTGGTGTGTGTGGTGTAGATGGGTGTGTTGGTGGGTGAGGTGTAGATGGGTGTGTTGGTGGGTGAGTGTGTAGATGGGTGTGTTGGTGGGTGTGGTGTAGATGGGTGTGTTGGTGGGTGTGAGTATGGATATAATACGTGTGCACTTAACCGATGTCATCCCATCCTGTCTGCCCCCACAGCTGCCACCACAGACCCTGTCAGTATCCAGGAGTTCCCAGAGCATGTCAGACAGATGCACGCTGACGATGACTACAGGTTCTCTGAAGAATACAAGGTTCTACTTTGTCTGAGTATGTCTTGTTGTCCAAGTCGATGTGGTCCATCAACCCTCCTCCCCCACAGAATGTGGAACCCGATCATTCGCCAACTGTGGAGGCATTCAGTAATAGCGCTAATGCCACAAAGAATCGCTATGGCAACATATCCTCATGTATGTGATATATGTGTATGTATTATATACTGTCCCAATCCGTGCCACACCCCTTCATACCGTGTCACACCCCTTCATATTCTGCCACACCCTTCACACTGCTACACCCTTTTACACTGTGCCACACCCCTTCATATTCTGCCACACCCCTTCACACTGTGCCACACCCCTTCATATTCTGCCACACCCCTTCACACCTCTGCACCAGATGACCATTCCAGAGTGAGACTGAAGCCTGTGGAGGGCGTGGCGGGATCTGACTACATCAATGCCAACTTCATCGATGTGAGTCCACTAGATCATACCACTAACTGCATGTTGCACACACACACACACACACACACACACACACACACACACACACACACACACCACACTCGAGCTAACATCACTGTTATTTGTGATGTTCCCAGGGTTACAGAATGCCCAGTGCCTTCATTGCCACCCAAGGACCAGTTCCTGACAGCATCAAGGATTTCTGGAGGATGGTGTGGGAACAGAACTCCCCCACCATCATAATGCTGACCAACCTGGAGGAGCGGGGTCGTGTCAAGTGCCACAAGTACTGGCCAGCCAAGACGGACTCTTACGGGGACATTCGGGTCAGCCAACAGGACGAGGTGGTGTTGACTGAGTACACCGTGAGGACCTTCTCCGTCATCAAGGTATGTGCTCTGTTGCCATGGTGTTAGCTGCCTAGGTGATGGTGATGGTTATGGTGATGGAAGCTTATTTAACCCAGAAGCCCCTTAGCCAGAAGCTGCTTCACAAAGCACCCAGTAATGGTAGTGGGATGTTGTCCATTTTGAACAATTAACACTATTGCCTCACCCCAGCCTGTAGAGTGTGCCACCTCTCCAGAGTACACACTCACCACTTTTGTACATACATGTCCTCAATCACCATCACTTGTGATTGTGTCACACCCCTCTTATGTGTCGTCATGGACCATGTAGTGAGATTGTTCTTGAGGTTGTAATACTGGAGATATGACTGGTTATGACTGGTTCCTCTTCTGTTCTCTTCAGTCTGGCTTCCGTGAGGAGCGTATCGTGACGCAATACCACTACACCTCTTGGCCGGACTTCGGGGTCCCCTCCTATCCCACGCCCCTTTTGACCTTTGTACGTCGTGTCTCTACCAACCATCCCGCTGACAAGGGCCCCATGGTCGTACACTGCAGGTAGCATTTATGTACATATCACTTGTATTGTCACCAACACCAAATGCTCACCAAGGACAGGCAGTCATACTCAATACATGCTGTCATTTTGTACCACAATCCTACTCCCCCACTCCTCACCTCCACTTCTCCCCCACTCCTCACCTCCACTGCTCCCCCACTCCTCACCTCCACTCCCCTCCCTCACTCCTAACCTGCACTCCTCTCCCTCACTCCTCACCTCCACTCATCTCCCTCACTCCTAACTGCACTCCTCTCCCTCACTCCTCACCTCCACTCATCTCCCTCACTCCTCACCTCCACTCCTCTCCCTCACTCCTCTCATTCCTCACCTCCACTCCTCTCCCTCACTCCTCTCCCCCACTCCTCTCCCTCACTCCTCTCCCACACTCCTCTCCCTCACTCCTCTCCCCCACTCCTCACCCCACTCCTCTCCCCCACTCCTCTCCCTCACTCCTCACCCCACTCCTCACCCCACTCCTCTCCCCCACTCCTCTCCCTCACTCCTCTCCCCCACTCCTCTCCCTCACTCCTCTCCCCCACTCCTCACGTTCACTCCTCTCCCCACTCCTCTCCCTACTCCTCTCCCCCACTCCTCACCTCATAGTGCTGGTGTTGGTAGATCAGGTACCTTCATAACAGTGCTCTCCCAGCTCAAGAGAATGGCAGCTGAGAGCAACCTTGACATCTACGGGTTCGTCCGTGCAATGCGGCACAGGCGATGCCTGATGGTGCAGACGGAGGCTCAGTACATCTTCATCCACGACGCTCTGCTGGAGGCCATCGAGTGTGGGATAACAGAGGTTCAGGCAAGAGACCTTCCCTCTCATTTCAAGAAGCTACAAGCAACTGATGAGGCAACAGGGAAGACCCTGCTGGAGATTGAGTTACAGGTGCGTGTGTGGTGGGAAGGACCCTGAATCCCACAATATTGATCTGTTGTTGGAATTGCAATTTATGCTCAGTTCATCTCTCCTTCAGAGGCTGAACACCTCCATCCACAGAAAGCCTCCGCAGTCAGAGGGTAGCAAGCCTACCAACAGGGGGAAGAATCGATTTGCCGATATTCTTCCATGTAAGTTGTAGTGGGTGTGTCTCTGTGATCTGTAGTGGGTGTGTCTCTGTGAGCTGTAGTGGCTGTGTAACTACCTGTGATCTCACATCTCGGCAGATGACACCACCAGGTGCCGGCTGTCCAGCGTCATCGGGGTCTCCGGCTCTGATTACATCAATGCCAACTTCATCAATGTGAGTGGGTGGATCCTATGTGGGTGTGGTCACTGTGTAACTGCACATGAGGTACTTCAGTGGGTGGATCCTATGTGGGTGTGGTCACTGTGTAACTGCACGTGAGGTAGTTCAGTCAACTGGTGTGAGATTCCTGAGATGTACCCTTCCCTCTCCACCCCAGGGCTACACCACGAAGAATGCGTTCATAGCAACTCAAGGTCCCCTACCGGACACAACTGGTGACTTCTGGCGTATGGTGTGGGAGAACAAGTGTCACACGGTCATCATGCTCACCAAGGAGAAGGAGGGGGGGCGTGTCCGCTGCCATAAGTACTGGCCAGATGGCAATGACATGTACGGCCAGATCCAGGTGGTCCAGATAAGCGAGACTCCTTACTCCGAATTCATACTAAGGGAATTCAAGCTCATTGACACCAAGGTACTCGATGTGCTGGGTGTGCTGGGTGTGCTGGGTGTACTGGGTGTACTGGATGTACTCAATGTACTGGGTGTACTGGGTGTACTGGGTGTGCTGGGTGTACTCGATGTACTCGGTGTACTGGGTGTACTGGGTGTGCTGGGTGTACTGGGTGTACTCGATGTACTCGATGTACTCGATGTACTCGATGTACTCGATGTACTGGGTGTACTGGGTGTACTGGGTGTACTGGATGTACTCAATGTACTGGGTGTACTGGGTGTGCTGGGTGTACTCGATGTACTCGGTGTACTGGGTGTACTGGGTGTACTCGATGTACTCGATGTACTCGATGTACTCGATGTACTGGGTGTACTGGGTGTACTGGGTGTACTCGATGTACTTGATGTACTCGGTGTACTGGGTGTACTGGGTGTACTCGATGTACTCGATGTACTCGATGTACTCGGTGTACTGGGTGTACTGGGTGTACTCGATGTACTCGATGTACTCGATGTACTCGATGTACTGGGTGTACTGGGCGTACTGGGTGATTGTCTATACTGTGTGCCTCCTTTTTCAACACTATTTGCTCTTTCTTTCAGGACAAGTCATCTCTTCCACTGAAGCATTTCCAGTTCCTCGGTTGGCCAGAAGAAAGTGGGAAAGTCCCTGAACATGGTGCAGATGTAATTGATTTGATTGGTCAAGTTCAAAAATGGCAAAGAACAGCGGGAACAGCTCCTATTGTGGTGCACTGCAGGTAAGAATGTAACAATACTTGATGTGTGGATGAGAGGTGTGTGGGCGGTAGACACTATTGATGTGAACAGGTGATGCTTGTCTGTGTGGAAATTGAAAAGCCTTGCTCTCCTATGCCAGTTGTTACTGCCCCTCCCTCTCCCTCTAGTGGTGGGAGTGGTCGTACTGGGACATTTGTCACAATTGCTAATTTACTGGATTGCCTCAAGTCAGAGGGTGTTGTGGACGTGTTCCAGACTGTGAGGACCTTACGTCTGCAGCGGCCAAATATGGTCAGGACAGTGGTGAGTTGCCGTTAGTCTGACACTGAGTGGGTCGCTATTCCGTTGTCACATTGTTTCCTTCTATTTCCCTCCACCCGCCCACTCACAGGAGCAGTACCGTTACTGTTACACCACTGTACTGGAGTATTTGGAGTCCTTTGATCTGTACGCCAACTTCAAGTGAACATGATCAGTTTGTAGTAATGTATTTTGAACTGTGTGCACATATAGAAGTAATCTCGTAGTGTAATTAAAAGCTATCAACTCACTTATAATTAATGATTACTGTTAATATCGACTACCTTAGTGTAATGTTTTCTTGTGTGTAGTTCTCTTATACAGACAGTAACTTGTCTTGTACAATGTTTATGATTTGTGTACTGTATGATAATAATAATTCCAGTAGTATTGTTTGGTGTGAATTGACCTGGGTGTGTCTGGATATATAGCAGTACAATCCAATCTAATATACTGGAATATACTGGAATATACATAGTTGAAGCCACTGATTATAGACCATGCATTATGTTAAAAATACCTATGTAATACATAATTGTTACATATATACAGTATTTATATATTTGGTCAGAGTGTGATATAATGTGTATACCTTGGAATATTGTACAATGAAATTAAAATCTTTAAAACAAAATTCCACATACGAAGCATGCAGGTATTTACAACCATAAAATGTTATCGTTCAATCCTGAAAGATGGGCTCATCCCAATAACACTGTTGGTGGTTCTGGAGAAGTACAACAGAATGTAGTGGCCCAACGCTGTGGGCACAGAATTGGCTGGTACTGTGAAATTATAAGTACACGTCTTGTTGGAGCGGTACTTTGCTGGTGTGTAGGTCCAGAACACATAATCTTTGTGAATGTTCCCAAACTGACGTGGGTACAGTCCTATCCAATCCCAACTGGATATTTCTGTGTGAGCCACGACTTCAAAGGTGATGATAGTGGCCTGCCCCCGTTCCCAAAGAGCAGCCTCGAATACGACAGGAGGGGGAACTCCCAGGTGTGTTGCTATGGTGAAATGGCTAGCAACTGCTCGATGATCGCTGATACTGGGCTCAGCACACATCACATACGAGTTGTTGACTATCCTCAGAGTGGGCATACTGACATAAAATAAACGCTCATTCATAGCCCATAAAATGCGGTCACACCACGACGGCACCCTCCCCTTCCCACCATCACTGAAATCACTCGTGTTTGGAAGATATTTGTAAGAAGGAGGAAATGATATATTTGCTTCCAAGAAGTTTTTCAAATTGGACCCACTTGGAGAGCCCTTCACCTGGTCCGCCTGCAGCTGGTCCTTGGCTAGGAGATCCTGCAAAGATCCGTTTTTAATCTTCTGAACAACTTCATCAAAAGTAAATCCTTCCAGTCTGAAGTTGAGATCTCCATACAGGACCACAACATCGCTAGTCATCACGCACTCTCCATCCAAACACGGCTCCGTTGATATGGAGTTGAGATCTTGGAGCCGCTTCCCGTTCCCCTCCTCGTGGGGAGGAAGATGGCAGTTGACAAAACACACATCGAGATCTCCAATAGTGGACTTTACAATAGAGGCACCTTTGTTTCCGACAAGCCCTCCAACCCCTGTGCGTATGCTGCTGAGTTTTATATTGGTGAAGTAACACAGAAGTGACCGCTTGACAAACATCATTGACAGCAATCCCCAGGACCCTGGCATGATGGACACTCTGTGAGTGGTCAGCAGGACAAAGTCCATCATCACTAGCTCGTTGACAAACACCGTACAGACAGGATCGATACCCAACATTGAGGAGACAGGACTTGGTGATTCTTGCAGTCCAAACACTAGAACATCAGTTTCTAAACACGAATACTCTGATTTCTGATGTAGAAAAGAGAGGAGAAATGAACATTAAAACTTGATGAATATGTCCAGCAATATTATTGTCCCAAAGGTGATGGTGTGAATTAACAGAACACCATCCAAAGCACACATGTAATGTACTAAAGGAGAAAGATAGAGTGGAATTATCTTCATCCATGTACATGTATACATATGTACCTACATACGTGTAAATGGATGGGGTACACCAAATATGCTCCCTCATCAATAACAACAAATAGATGAAGAAAAGACTTACGCAAAAGGCATGGTCTATTAGGTTTTTAACACTGATGTCGAAAATTTCTTTGTTTGCAACATTCCACGTGATAACACACAATCTGAGGTTTCCATGAGAGCCCTTCGACCTCCTTCTTTCCTGAGTAGTACTACTCGTCATCTTGTTGGCAGCCATTTCCCGTCTAGTTCTCAATCACGTGACTATCGTTGCTGCATTATCACGTGACCATACAGACTAAAGACAGAAGTAAAATGTCTGTCTTTGTCGCAGCTCAGAGGCAACTAGCGAAGGAACGTTTGGTCAAAAAGGAGGTAGATTACGAAGGACAGTCAGTGGAGGTGAGGAGCCTATAATTCACTTTCTAAAATATTCCAACTCAAGCCGACATCTTAGAAACGATCTTCGTACGTGACTTTGGTCACGTGCATCGTACCAGGCTTTCTGGAGATAATTTCGTATGATCATTTTCTGCTGCGTGTGATTCCACTCTAGTATGACGTTCGAGTGGACGAGGAGCAGAATGTAAAGCTTTCGGAGACCATCGACCTTCTCCTCGCTGCCGGTTACTTTCGGGCCAGAATCAAGGGATTATCACCGTTTGACAAGGCGAGTCTTCATGCTATTGTCTTTGCTGCGTCAACCTGTGTTGAGCAACGTCCCCTCTGTACGTGTGCGTGCAGGTAGTCGGAGGTATGACCTGGTGTATTCAGATGAGCAACTTCGATGTGGACGCAGACCTGCTCTTCCAAGAGAACTCAACCATTGGACAGAAGATGTGGGTGTCACCTGTACAGTGTTGTTTGTCACCTGTACAGTGTTGTTCGTCACCTGCACTATGTTGTTCGTCACCTGTACAGTGTTGTTCGTCACCTGCACTATGTTGTTCGTCACCTGTACAGTGTTGTTCGTCACCTGCACTATGTTGTTCGTCACCTGTACAGTGTTGTTCGCCACCTGTACCATCCATACACATCATCTATACTCTGTACCCCAAACCCAATATCCACCACTATATATTGACTGAGTCGTTCATTGTGCTTTGTTCTCCACCAGAGCTCTCACTGAGAAGATCGTTGCTGTTCTTCCACGGATGAAGTGTCCTCACAGAATAGAGCCTCACCAGATCCAAGGTCTGGACTTTATCCACATCTTTCCTGTTGTACAGGTTAGTGGAGGTGTGTCATGGTGGGGGTGTCCCTGTTCTACATAGGAGTGGGTGTGTCCTTGTGTACAGCCCTACAATGGCACACACGAACATGCTTATCGGCACATGTGTGCAATCGCACATGTAACCTCTGTACCACATGTGTGTAGTGGCTGGTGAAGAGGGCTATTGAGACCCGCGAGGAGATGGGGGACTACATCAGGAATTTCTCAGAGTCCCAGTTCAACAAGGCTCACACCATTCCAGCTGACAGAGATAGAGAAATGAAGAAACCGGCTGTTATCACCTCTCTCAGTGGGATTGGGGTGAGTTGATGTGCCGTGTTGCTGTGTGTCTACTGATGTGTAGTTTGTGAGGGTTACTGGCTGTGGAGATATTGGTATTGACTGTGATAATATTGTTGACTGTTTTATTGTTGTTGACTGTAGTAATGTTGTTGACTGTTTTGTTGTTGTTGACTGTGGTGATGTTGTTATCGAATGTGTGGATGTTGTTGACTGTAATTGTGTTCTTGTTGACTGTTTACCTTCCAGAAATCCTACCGTGCCACCCGACGATACAAGAAGCCAGTGTCCTTAAGAGGGCAAGATGAGGAGACCTCGGTCAGCTGCACTCTGCTGGAATATGGTAGGAAGTACGGATTATCTGCAGTCAGCAAGTTGAAGAAAAAAGGAGAGAAGGATTTAAACAAGTCTGCCATTGCTGCTAGTTTGGGAGGTCAAAATGTGGAAGAGGCAGCAGAGGAAGAGGTGGGCTGACTGGTATGGTTGCTAGGTTATGTATGTGTTGTCATGGTGACTTCTTTTGCGATAGAAACGAATGAATAAACTAATGAAGGACATGGAGGCTACTAAGAGAAAGGAGGTACAGTGTTGAGTCATTGTCAGGTGGTTATCACATGTCTGTCATGTGATTGATGTACTCTAGGATTACATCAGCTCCCAGTTGGTTGGGTCCATAGTTGGTATGCAGTCTGAGGAGATCAAGCAGATGGCGGAGGAGTATGAGGGAAAGGTGGGTGTGAGTGTGGGTGTGGGTGTGGGTGCATGTGTTGTGTGTGTGGGTGTGGGTGGGGTGTGGGTGCATGTGTTGTGTGGGTGGGTGTGGGTGGGTGTATTGTGTGGGTATGGGTGCGTGTGTGGGTGGGTGTGTTGTGGGTGTGTGTGTGTGTGTGTGGGTGGGTGGGTGTGGGTGCGTGTGTTGTGGGTGTGTGGGTGTTTTTCATAGTTTGTATATCACTTCCCCCATACTGCAGAGGGCTGGACTGGCCGGTACTGATGGTGCTCGTGTGCTGGGAGCTCAGGCCCACCAAAGAATGGTGACATCGATGAAAAAGGAGTTGGCCACTAAAGAAAGGAGAATTGAAGAGGTATTTGTTATCTTCTAACCATCCATGTCCCTCTCGACCATCCTCCAACTCTGTCCCTGTCAACCATCCTCCAACTTTGTCCCTCTCAACCATCCTCCAACTCTGTCCCTCTCAACCATCCTCCAACTCTGTCCCTCTCAACCATCCTCCAACTCCGTCCCTCTCGACCATCCTCCAACTCCGTCCCTCTCGACCATCCTCCAACTCCGTCCCTCTCGACCATCCTCCAACTCTGTCCCTCTCGACCATCCTCCAACTCTGTCCCTCTCCTCCTGTAGCTGGGGGAGCGGCATGCAGAGCTCAAAGCAAGCTATGAAGAGGCTCAGGAGAAGCTGGCCACTGCACAAGCACGTGCTGAGAAGATCATGCAAGCTATGCACAAGCTGGATGCCATGGTAACCGATGAGAACAGAGAGTGAGTTTCTCCTTGAAAGGTAGTGGTGTGTGTGTGTGTGTGTGTGTGTGTGACTACATTGGTTGGTGCTATATGTTGCCCTGTCCCCAGCTGGTTAGATTGGCATTATTTTTATTACTGCCAATGTATTTTTTATTTTGACGTTCGGGTTGTAATGCTTGCTATTCCAATGTGTAACCACAGCAGTAAATTAATATTGCAAGAAAAAGATGGCTGATTTCAAAACGCAGATAATTACAAATTGGGCTAGAATTCGAGTGTAACGCCTTCAGTGAACATTATATCTTCAGCAAAGGTTCTTCTAAACCTAACAAAAACCCAAGTAATTTGAGTGTGATAGACGACTTTTGTGACTTCACATTTGTCATTTTTCATGTTGTACACTGAGGGTAACTATAAATAGTGCACTCAACATACTAAAATCAGAGAGGTCATGGTAGCCGGGTGGTAAGTGACATGATTTCTAGGCTCCAGGTCGAGGGTTCAAATCCTCCAAAGCACGTTTTTTCCATGAAAAAAAGCTTTTGAGTACACCACATGAGGTTTTTAACTCGATTACTTGTTTCTCATTAGAGTACTGGAGAGGCTGCGTGCACTAGTGGCCATGAACGAGACCATCAGACTACAGGAGCAGCAGTTCAAGACTCACTGCCAGGAGGAGAGGACACGGCTGCAGCAAGCAATAGCCGACATGCAAGAGGGCGGGGCCAAGGAGGAGGATGAACGTGTCCTTGAATTACAAGCCAAGTTTGATGCTGACAGAGAGAAGCTCCAGAAGATACGAACATTATTGGTTTGTCCATCTAACCTCGCTGTTGTCTCCTTGATCTAAGGATTCTTGCTCTTTTGGCTGTAGGCTCGTAAGAACCGAGAGATTTCCCTCCTCCAGCGCAAAATTGATGAAGTACCTTCACGAACTGAGTTAGCTCAGTACCAGAAGCGTTTGGTGGAGCTAATATCTCAGGGTGTGTGTGTGTGTGTGTGTGTGTGTGTGTGTGTGTGTGTGTGTGTGTGTGTGTGTGTGCATGTGCATGGATGTGTTTATTGTGTGTGTACGTACATGTATTGATGGATATGTTGTGTGTCATCTTTCAGTGACATCCACTGGTACTGAAACAAGACAGTTCTATGACTTGTTCAATAGTTCAGTTGACGAGAGGGACTTCATGGAGCGAGAAGTAAGGGACATTCACCTACCACATACCCTCACCATCACCACACATGTACGTACATGTCTCTCCTGTTTCCTTAGTACAAAACTGTAACAAGTATTCATGAGAACTTTGATACGTGAGTGAGATGATCCTGTAGTGTGTGTGTGTGTGTGTGCACGTGTGTGTGTGTGTGTGTGTGTGTGTGTGTGTGTGTGTTGTGTGTACGTGTGTGTGTGTGTTGTGTGTACGTGTGTGTGTGTGTACGTGTGTGTGTGTGTGTGTGCACGTGCGTGTGTGTGCGTGCGTGTGTGTGTGTGCACGTGTGTGTGTGTGTGTGTGTGTGTGTGTGTGTGTGTGTGTGTGTGCATGTGTGTGTGTGTGTGTGTACGTGTGTGTGTGTACGTGTGTGTGTGTGTGTGCACGTGCGTGTGTGTGCGTGCGTGTGTGTGTGCACGTGTGTGTGTGTGTGTGTGTGTGTTGTGTGTGTGTTGTGTGTGTGTTGTGTGTGTGTGTGTGTTTGTGCGTGCGTGCGTGCATGTGTGTGTGTGTGTGTGTGAGTGTGTGTATGGGGTCGGAATAGTAAATATTCTTCAATTTCTGATTTCTGTTGGCAGTGCTATGAGCTCAGAGAGAAGCAAAGAATTGTTCTTGAAGCAATTCGATCAGATCCTAGATGGCATCAAGAATGAAAAGACTAAGGTTTGTGTGTGTTTACCTCTTTTCCCAGACAATAAGTATGTCATTGCATCATAGGCCCTGAGTGAGCTGTTTTATTGTCACCAGACCCACCTTTCATGGGGTTCATGGGTCCATAGCTCTTCACATGGGTGGGTGCGGTCACCCTGTGTGTATGATGATGGGATGTCTTCTAACTTGACCTACTAAACAGTTTGAGAAGAAGCGAGAGGAAGAAAAGAGCCAGAAAGACAAGTCCAATGATGACTACTTGTCTCTCGTGGAGAAGCAGAGGCAGTATTACAAGACTGTGAAGGACTTCCAAGAAGTTAGTGTAGATCCTTGTTGTCAGTATGTAGATGGTCAGTGTGGTCCATATGTGAACACACGTACACACGGTATCTGTTGTACCACCAAGTGCCTGCTAACTTGGAGTTTCCACTCCCACTGAGTGCCCGCTAACTTGGAGTTTCCACTCCCACTGCTACAGGAGTGTCGTAAGAATGAAATACTTTTGATGAAGATGCAGTCGCTGAAGGAGAGACAGTGATACTAGAGGTAGTGTGAACAAAGTAGTCGTTGTCGTGGTAACGTGTAATAATAGTAAATTTAACCTTATTGCCGAATATTGATGTGTCCGAAAGGTATACGCGTTAGTAAATATTAATGGCTTCTGTTAAAATGGCGACCGTCGAAGGCAGCGGCCCCACCCAACTTGACGAGGAGTGCCGAAGTGCTTGGTTCTGCGTTAAGAAAGACGAGAAAGGTGCTCTCTCGAGTAAAGAAGAGCTCAAATATGGTAAGTAATGACCTTCGTGCGTACGACGAGTCGAGAACCAACCAATCCCTCTGTTGTGAGCCGTGGGACTACCATAGATCCCCGAACACCTATGGTACCACCCTCGGTTCCCGGTAGTTCGGACACGAGCTACACTAACGTTCACTTGTGCGATGTCTTCTCGTACACACTGCAGCTCTGCAGTGCGTCGGTCGGAACCCGACATCAAAGAAGATAGGTTGGTACTGGGAGCGTTATGCTACAGCTAACAAGATGAATTATGAGCAGTTCAAGGATGTCGTCGGGAGAGAGCGCCCCACGTCCATCAGCGATCTGATGAAGGCATTCCGAAGATTGGACACCAACAACGACGGGTTTATCACCGCCGATGAGCTCAGCAAGATGCTGACCAGGAGAGGAGACCGCATGTCGCCAGAGGAGGTTCGCGCGATCATAGACGAAGCAGACCAGAATGGAGACGGGAAACTTGACTATTCTGAAGTGAGTCTGCCATCCCAATAAGGTGTGCGACGTGGTGATGTGTGGTGATGTTTGTGGAGGTGTGGTGATGTGTGTAGGTGTGGTGATGTATGTGGAGGTGTGGTGATGTGTGTAGGTGTGGTGATGTGTGTAGGTGTGGTGATGTATGTGGAGGTGTGGTGATGTGTGTAGGTGTGGTGATGTATGTGGAGGTGTGGTGATGTGTGTAGGTGTGGTGATGTATGTGGAGGTGTGTTGGTGTGTATCCAAGTGATTGTCCAACCCAGTTGCCAGTAGTTCTGTATCACCTCTAGTTCAGTCAAATGATGTTGTCAACGGCTGAGGCAAGTCGCAGTCACTGCAAGACCAAGTTGTCCACAATGACTCCCTCTGTCAACAGTAGCATTGGAGAGGGTACAGAAGTCGCTGGTCACACCCAAGTGTCTTCTGTTGCCATGGGTAACCAGGATCACTCGGTGCACGTTGGTGAGAATGGTCAACGTTCGATCAGTGAAGAGAGACCAAGTGGATCGTCTGCTATAGTTGAGGTCAAGCTCAGCCATCCGGTGTCCAGTGGAACTGGGGGTGAGATGCCAGCAGAGGAGGGGCCATCCTGTGGACGCCCACTGGTTCGAGAGGAGGGGCCATCCTGTGGACGCCCACTGGTTCGAGAGCAGGGAGAGCAAGCATTGCTGGGTGACACAAGAGGGAGAAGATTGGACAGCAAAAGTGTGACGTTTGACAGAAACACTGCTAGAGCTACTTCTTTGTCCAGTTTTTCAACTTCCAACACAACAGGCACTGCTTTTAGAGGAGAAGATCGCTTAAAGGAGCCATTGAGCCTACCAAAGCCTGCCAATGAGGGGGATGTCCCCATCACAATCACTACGTCAGAGACGGCCCTCGATGAGGAGGAGCCGTCTGAGGAGCCTAAAGAAGAGACGTCTGAGGAGCCTAAAGAAGAGATATCTGAGGAGCCTAAAGAAGAGCCGTCTGAGGAGCTTAAAGATGAGCCATCTGAGGAGCTTAAAGATGAGCCATCTGAGGAGCCTAAAGAAAAGACGTCTGAGGAGCCTAAAGAAGAGACGTCTGAGGACCCTAAAGAAGAGACGTCTGAAGAGTGTAAAGGGGAGACGTCTGAGGAACCTAAAGGGGAGACGTCTGAGGAACCTAAAGGGGAGACGTCTGAGGAACCACAAAAGGAGACATCTGTCTCTGTAAATAAGTCTGGCCATCACTCAGCTCATTCCAACAAACACTACGACCACATCCAACATGGTCTATCCTCTGCCAGTGAGTGGAGTCTGAAGCCCCTCCCACGCCCCTCCCCTCTATCCCCACTGGCTAGTCACTCTGTCCCCTTATTGGACCAGGTGGGCAGAGAGCCCCACAGTCATGCCTTCACCAGTGATTCCAAGAAACCACCCAAAGCATCCAAGAGCGGTAAGTCGAAGAAGAACAGAAAGAAGACGCCCACTTCAGAGCTGTCCACGTGGGATGCAATACATCTGTCAGCTGGTGCCCGTGAGGAGTCCGTAAATCCATCACTTTCTCATTTGGATTCGAGTAAAACTAAATTTGAATGTGTGGACAGTCTGAAGAGACCACAACACACTAAAGAGGATAAGCAGACAGTCATCAGCAGTGAACAGACATACATCAACAGTGACCAGACAGCCATCAACAGTGAAAAGACAACCATCAGCAGTGAACAGACAGCTATCAGTAGTGAACAGACAGCCATCAACAGTGAACAGACAGCCATCAGCAGTGAACAGACAGCCATCAACAGTGAACAAACAACATCCTCAATGCATTTAAACCATTCCGTAGAGCGTAGTACTGTGCCCCCCCACACAACCATGATGGAGGATTCTATCATAGACGGCAGTCTTCCACTGGGTGACGTTTACCGTCCTCCCCCTATCACCATCCCAGAAAACTTGAAGGTGAATTATTTTGTATGGGAAAACCCCACCATTACTTAATATTCTGATGTTTGTCTCTCCAGAGCTGGTACACGATATCGGCAAAGGGGTGCTTCTATCTGCACCCGTCCAAGGGTGGACATGAGGACCCGATCATCAGATCTCACCAATACCGGTTGAACTTCCCTCAGAAGACAACCTTGTGGATACAGATATCGCGAACAGACACAGGTCAGCCTGTGTTAATATGCGTGATTAATATTATGCTGATTAATATATTTTGAATTATGTACTGTATGTTTTTCGTATGTACATATATATATATTTGTATCTACTTGTATGTTCCCAACACATTCATATGTATCTGTATGTACGTAAAAACTTGTGGTGAATGTGGTGTTGGCATAGCAGTGAATGTGATACATGTTGGTACATTTGTGCCGTTCGCATTGTGCAGTCGTGGTACCAGTGGACCTGGCTGTGTTTGTGTTCAAGATTGACCAAGACGGTGACCCCTCTGAGCTGGTGTCTTTCACACGCCAGGAGGTTGAGGGCAGGTGGTGCTGTCACCTGGAGCTAGAGGAGGGGTCCTATGCCTTGATTCCCTTCACTACCGGGTGCTGGCTGAAGCGGGACCCAAACACCGAAGGGAGAGAGATTGACAGTGTGGACCCTGTCAGGAGAGATGGAGTAGGTTTAGTACTCTCTGAAGAATGCAAGTATGCAAGAGTGGCTGCCTTGTGTCTCGTGCTGTACACACACTCACGCACACACACACACACACACACACACACACACACACACACACACACACACACACACGCTCACGCACACACACACACACACACACACACACACACACACACACACACACACAAACACACACTCACACACACACACACACACACACACTCACACACACACACACACACACACACACACACACACACACACACACACACACACACACACACACACACACACACACAAGCAAGCTATGTACTACACACACCACTATTCACATTGTCCACAGAATGGCTCTTAAAGAGATTTATGAGAGAATTGACTTGGATTGCAATGGAGCCATCAGCAGAGCAGAGTTTGACCTCTACCAAGAGTGTGCCAGTGAAGAGTCATGTGACGATGACACCTGGCTGGTTGTGAAAGGTGACTGCATGCATTATGTACTACATTGGTCCCTGTCCACAGTGGATCCTGTCCACAGTGGTCCCTGTCCTCAGTGGTCCCTGTCCACAGTTGACCCTGTCCATAGTTGACCCTGTCTACAGATGACCCTGTCCACAGTTGACCCTGTCCACAGCAGTCACTCTTGAGACTCGAAAAGTGGCTGTTTAGGAGGTGACCTGTCAATACAGTGACCATTATAATTATACTGGTTTTACTGTCTAATATACTTACATGTACATACATTTGTAGGTGTGGGTGTGTACGTGCGTATACCGTACATGGGTGGGTGTGTTGGTGTGCACGTATGTATGTATGTATGTACATAAGAGAAAGTCATATTGTGCAATATTGATGATGTTGTCATGGTGATTGGTGCTTCCAGAGTATTTTGAAATGACATCTGATGAGGAACTGACTCTGAAGGGATTCTACTCTCTCCACGAGATGACTGCCAATGACAGCGAAGGAGGTGTGGAGGAGCTCTGTGACGTCCTTACAGCCATGGGATATGACCCTACACTGAAGTTACGATATGTGAGTATGTTTAAGTGTGTGTGTGTGTGTGTGTGTGTGTGTATGGGTGGGTGGGTGGGAGTGTGTGGGTGAGTGAGTTACATGAACACACATCCGTGGTGTGTGTGTATAACGACGTTACCACAACTTGTAGGCTTGTCCTTTTGCACTTGAGATCTGCTCCAAGAGTTGTGACATAGAGCTGGAGATCATTGATGTGCTGTCTGGCTCTGATATTGTTGATCCTGCTCTATGTACACTAGCTATCGAAGAAGGTGTGTCTGGTGGAGTCAAGGGGTGTGGCAGCACCATCACCAGTCATGCTTACATCCTCCCTCACTGGATATCAATCGTTGCTTCAAACAATGTAAGTCACTTGTGCTTGATTTGATGCATGCTGGTCACATGATAGCAATGTGTTATTTTTAGACCAACGATGATGTCAGCTTACAACTTGACTGCAGTCGAAGTGTTAACTACCTCAACAACAGGAACAGCAGCGTGCATGTGATGTCTCTGAGGGGAAACACATCAGAGGTACATAGGTACTCCACCATTGGAGCAATAAAACACACACACACACTCACACACACACGTACACACGCACACACGCACACACACACACACACTTGTTCACCTCTGTTCAGCTATCCCCCCGTCTCAACAGGTTGTGTGTCATTTGATGACGGAGTCAGCTGACCAGAAAGGAGAACCTCACTGTCTGTTATCACTGATCAAGCAGTAGACATTTTGGAATCAATAGACACTGTATACACACACAACATGCACACTTGTACATACCTACAACATCAAGGTATAACAAGTTTACTTACATGTCACTCTAATATAATCTGTAGAAAATTATTATTAGAGAATAATTGAAGAAATTTAAACAAATCACTAATAACAATAATTAAACAGCAATAATGTTTGACAAGAACACTATTGATACAGTTGAAATCAACGAACTGTAAAATTGTTGCAATAAAATCTGACAAAATGTTCAATAGTTGAATTTTGGAATTCATGGACATCCAAACATGCTGGTGATCCACAATGTCAAGAATCCTGTTAATCGTATATTGACACTCAATCTTCATCTGATGAACCAAACAGGTCATGTGACAAATCATGTGACTGATCATGTGAAATCTTGGTATTTTGAAGGACTTCTCCAGGGTGGGTGTGGCTGATGTAATACTGCCCCTCCTTCCCAGGTACTGTGTACAATATTCCTACAGGTTTCAGTCGTGGGAGGGTTTCCTGTGCCATAGACACGCCTCCAACTGAAGAGCTGAACCCTTTTCTATTCAGAATGGACTTTTTCTTACTTTTCCCGTCACCTCCACTGGCCAGTCTCCTACGATTTTGAGTCAATTCACCAGATGCAGTACCCTGATTACCTACAGCCGTCTTAGGAGGAAAGGAAGAGCTGGTAGGTTTCTGTTTTCCAGATAACTTCCTCTTTCTGCCAGTTACAACTGGTTCAGAACTGTTTGAACTTGATTTAGCTCTTAATTTCCGCAGATGATTACTGGCTACATTAGTGTACAACATTTTTGATTTTGCTCTTGTGAACAGCATCTTCTCATCTGAAAGAGCCTACACCAGCAAAGAAAACTGTGTGTGTGTGTGTGTGTGTGTGTGTGTGTGTGTGTGTGTGTGTGTGTGTGTGTGCGTGTGCGTGCGTACTCTTTACACACTTGCTAGTGTATGTCTGTACCTTTTCAAATGCTTCTTTATCGGAGTTAGTAGTTTTTAGATACTCTTCAATGAAGCAATCAAGGAATCTCTGACGGATGCTACTTGGGATCTTAGCATTAGTTGTGACGGGTATCCTCGGACGAGTTATCTTATCCTCCCCCTCTGGGAGGGATGGGTCTACTTGATAAGACTTCCTCTTCTTCCCAACAAACATGTCAGAAGACTCAGGGAGTACATAAGAGCTCTATCAACAATAGTAGACAAATATCAACAATACTCGTCGGAGAAAAAACAATTCCTACAATATTACTGCATAGTAGAATACCACAAGTCATACACAACCCCCAAATCCTCACGGATCTGTCTGCCTGTGGTTTGGATGTCACTGACGAGATGACTGGATTTCGAACAACCTTAAGGAAGAGAACTCCACAACTAAATCAACCACCCCCACTATCCCCCTCCACAGCCTCACTTGAGCCGCAACATGAGCCTTCCTCTGCCTCTTTCTCCCTGTGTTCTTGAATCGTGTGAGAGCAAGATCCTCAGTCGGCTTCTTACTAAGAGCCTTTGGGCCTTTATTGGGACCACCATCTCCAGCAAGCTTCTTAATTGTAGGGGCAAACCCTGAATTCAGTTTGGCATTTTCAACTGATCTCTTGCTCTCAATGGATGAGGACTGAATAGCCTTCTGAAAGATTTCCTCTGCCTTTTGGAGTTCCTCTTCGCCATTTGTGACTTCTCTCTTGACAAACTGTTCAAAATCTTCATCTGTTGACACTCCACTCTTGTTCCCGCCCACTGGTAATTGGACTGGCTCATCCACACCAGTGTCATTCTCACTGTCACTTCCAAATACGTCATAAAAGTCAGAATTGGAATCAGAAACAGCATCTGGTTTGGAATTAACGGCCACTTTCTTGCTAGTAGCACTTTGGTGTATAGAGGTTACAGTCTGATTCGGTGCCGTCCTAGATAATGGATTCTTCCCCCTGGTAACAGAATACGATGGCTTCACAGGAGCTGACAAATCAGCTTCATCCTTGGCCAAGCCAGATGCCCAGTCCGAGGTGGTTATGATGTCATCTAGAGGGAAAGTCCCTTCTTGTGAGGCACTCCCTTCGGTCGTAGAATGGAGGTCTTTTGGCCAGAACGAATCACTGACTAAAACCGTACATAAAACCACTATCACATCAATTCTAGTACACAAGAAATGTTGGACAAGAACATAACTACACTCGCCTAATGTTTACATACGATCGCGTGTGTGTTCAATTGAATTTCGTCCAGCCTATTTCGTTTACTGACCAGTACGTATACTAGAGTGTGAGTGTGTTGTTATGGACGTACCTGTCGTCTTGGCGTGTCTAAAGTGGCAGTACGGTCGACTGCAACAGCCCCTGATGAAAAACGGACAAGACACAACCTTGAAATACCCACTAGATTTGAACATACTAAACACTATAATGGCCGGCTGGGTCGGGTGAATAGTAATAGATAGGAGTCCAAAGGGTTATTATAACACATCAATCTAATATGGCTGACCACTGTAGCATGCTATGCTGCTGTAGCCCCTGTCTGCGTCTTATAGGCTGGAGGTGGTTTACTGGATGAAGACACAGACAGTGTATTCGAAGAGAAAATCAAGGATCTGATAATTTCTGACACACAGGGAAATCTTTGAAGAACAATTCAATGATTAAAAATTGTAATTGTAATTCAATAAAGGTCCATCACTCCTTATATTTACATTTCTATGGTGATTATCATGCAACGTTAAACAGTTCAAGAGCCGGGCACATGTGAATAAATTACAAGTACAAAAATGATGATATTGTACAAAACTCTTGAAAAGATAAAAAGCAATGATTCTGATATAAAACACTCATCAATCTGGTATGATTCTGCTACACGTGTGAGTGGGAGGTTGATAGACACGAGGGAACGTCCTCAGAGTCAGCACGTTGAAGGCATATCTGTATTTACCTGTGTTCTTGTAGCAGTTGTACAGCCTCGTGCCTTGACTGGGGGAGGTAACAGAGGAATCTTGTTACCATGACAACGTTACCCACTATAACTCAAACTTACATACCTCCTAATGGCGTTCAATGCAGTCATTGCACTGCCTTCTTCGAGGGCATGGTACGAGGACAGCAGGTTGGCCTCCTCAAGGGTGACTGCCATCCCAGTACGATCCTTGGCACTCTTACATGAAGTGAACCTCCCACCTTTCAGAGCTCTACAGAACTAAGTACAACCAGAGGACACTCCTGGAACCCAGCAAACATTATCACAAGGCACACACAAGGCACACACAAGGCACACAAGGTACACACAAGGCACACACAAGGCACACAAGGTACACACAAGGCACACAAAAGGAACACACAAGGCACACAAGGCACACACAAGGCACACAAGGCACACACAAGGCACACAAAAGGAACACACAAGGTACACAAGGCACACACAAGATGTGTTACTGGACACACATGTGATTTCACTAGCTCAAATGACTCACAAGTTCAGCTTCCATCATAAATTCGGCATTTTTAGTTTTAACTTTGGAAAGAGATTTCTGCAGAGAGTCAAACTTATTCCTTACAGCTAAACTCTTTGGATGATCATCGCCTGTTGAGAGGGACAAATGGCAGGAAATGTATCATTCACCCTTGAACAGTTCAAATACGCATACCCTTAACACATCATACACACTAAACACACCAGACACATCCTAAACACACGTCACACACATTAAACACACCAGACACATCCTAAACACACAGAACACACCCTAAACACACAGGACACACCCTAAACACACCAAACACACCCTAAACACACCAAACACACCCTAAACACATCAAATACACCCTAAACACACCCACTCACCCATCAACTGCACATAATCAGAGACGTATTGCTGTAGAGTGTGAAGACTGGTGGAGTTGATCTCATCCTCCTTAGTCACAGAATTGCTGTGGTGAAATAGACAGCACAACAAACACTAGACGATACAGTCAAAGATGAAACAGCAGCCCACTCACAATGAAGGTGTCAGGTTTGCAATCGTCTGCCTCTCGTTAATCCCTTGTGTGAAGAGGACAGGGACCACCTTGATTGGATGACCTGATGCTATGTCAGGGTTTGGGATGAGATCCAGCAACGAGGGAGGAAAGAGAAACTGAACAATCAGAGAGGTTCTGGAGCCCACTATTGAGAAGTCCACTGAAGATGTATCCTCACCAGCTCTTGGAAGAATCTGGATTGAAGGCAGAATAAATGAGCTGTGAGCAAGTGGATGGTTACCAAGGTTACCATGGTTACCTGAAATGAAACAGTTTTGAGTTCTGAAACAGCAATTTGCATATCCTCGAGCATACTGAGTTCATCACCTAGGCAACAGAAAGTTTGCCATTATCACAAACATAAGTAAATGAAAGGGATCTGCTCAGTTACCATGGTTACTGAGGAAACTCTGAAAGTGAGCCAAATAACCAAGTTCTTTGATCTGTTCCATGAATTGACGGTCCTTCAAATGCTCACTTAGAGACTGGTAAAACCCTGTCATCAGTGCTGTCAGCTGTAGCAAATCAGAAACAGAATAAGAAACAATAGCAATATACAGAAGTAGGTACACAGTAACAACACAGGGATAGGTACACAAAACAACACAGAAGTTGATGAACAATTACAATTTGTGAGAAGACGACATCTCTTCTATGTCGCAGCTCCTCCACTCCCTGGACTCTGGTGTCCGATTTGATCATGGCAAAACACACACTGCTCTCCACAACAGTGCAAATGCCTTCCAGCATCTGGTTCAGCTTCCGAAAGGCATTCAGTATATCATAGGACCAGCAATAAGCTGTGAATGGAAGCGGTCGAGTAGACTATGTGGACAGCTGACCCAGAGGACAAGTGATTGACTTACTAGGTTTGTACCTGGAGATCTGAGAGACGGAGGACGCATGTGCTTCGTGTCCTGTGAGAGGCAGGGAGGAAGAGTCAATGAGAGCTCAGGAGAGGACATGCAGCGATGAGCTCCTCACTTAATTCCACCATCAGCTGTGATGCTTTCTCAACTTTATCCAATAACTTAACGAGGTACTGGTTCACAAGATGAATAATTTTTCTTTCTTCCCATTCTGTGCTTACTTGTATGAGCCTTTTCCCATTCCAAACCCAATCTGAAATGGTAACAGAAGCCAAGCAAAACAGAGCATTTACCAAAGCCCCCCCCCCCATCCACCTGGTCCCAGTACCGTTAGGAGCAGTGAACTTGCACTGGCACTTTGGGAAGACAGCGGGTTCCTTTGAGTTGTGTGTTTGCAAGTGGCTGGCCCGAGCTGACCTGAGATCTTGGATGGCAGAGCTCACCACATCACTCTGTAGCAACTGCAGCAATAACTGTACCTGGGGGAGGGGAGGGGGAGGGGGAGGGGTCAATTGGACACTCATGTCATTTTGAGCACAGCTAACTCACAGCATGTGAGAGACCTTGCATGGCTTCTGACATCCCCGATGGATTCTGATTGGCCGCTGACCTGCAGTTGAAATACTTGACATACATTTGTCTGAGCAAACTCGTGATAGTCACATGATTATCACCTGAGTAAATGGTTCTTGAAATCATAGATGTTCTCTTTGATCTTGCTCAACTGATCAAGAGTTTCTCCGTGTTTGTGACATCCAAAGATAAAGCTAGGCCTACAACGAAAAGATGTTACCATAGGTACCTGTTACCATAGGTACCTGTTACCATAGTACCCATTCTCTCACTGATTGCGTGCTTCCTGGAGGAGCTTCTTCATCCCGCCTTGTCTGAACCCAGCGGCGTGGTCGGCTGGAGCACCGAAGGTCACCACCGCATAAGAGGTCTCCTGGAGGGTGTGTTTCTCTGATTTGCCACTCCCATCAAGCTCAGACACTCGCAATACTTGAATATGTAAATTGCAAGGCACAAACTGCAGTCCCTTGTTCTTTTTCTCAGTGCTCCTTTTGAAAGAGCACTCTCCTACAACCAAGACCAGGAATGACAAAATAGTAGAGGAAAAATTCACCCGCTACCACACCCACTGCCACACCCACCTTCTAAAAACACTGCATTCATGGCATCAATGTTCACCTGGTATTCACTTATTGCCTCCAACAAGAAGGCCTTGAAACTCTCCACGGTACTTCCCCAGTCAAGTCCCAGCTGTGATGAAAATGATTGGATGAGAACATGTTGCAGTGACCACACCCACCCACAACAAGGATATGTTGCAATGTGACCACACCCACTCATGACAAGGATATGTTGCAAAGTGACCACACCCACTCATGATGAGGACATGCTGCAGTGACCACACCCACCACGACAAGGACATGCTGCAGTGACCACACCCACCACGACAAGGACATGCTGCAGTGACCACACCCACCACGACAAGGACATGCTGCAGTGACCACACCCACCACGACAAGGACATGCTGCAGTGACCACACCCACCACGACAAGGACATGTTGCAGTGACCACACCCACTCATTTCACTCACATGCCCAAGAGATCTGATGTCTTCTATCAACTTCCTGTCCTCTTTGATGTAACACTTTAGCAACTGCAGAGGCACCTGGAGGTTGAACACACTTTCCGAGAGCTCTTCAAGTACCTTGAGAGTTGTCCTCTGCCTGAACCCAAACGGCAATGGGGCAGTTGGAGGGAGTGGCAGGGGTAGTGGGAGGGGCAGTTGGAGAGGCAATTTGAGAACTCGATCAATGCAACCCACTTACTTTGTTGGGAATTGAAATGGACAAAAATGAATATTCTTTATTGGAAGTCTACAGTGAGTACAGTTGAGAGAGCATCAATCCCACCAGCACGTCATCCCCTGTCCCACAGGACTCACTGCAGTCCCTGTATGCTGTTCACTTGCTTGACAATGGTGCTTCTTCTAGACCGCACATTTGAATCACAGTATTCCATCACCTCCTTTGCCTATAAGTAACAGTTGAGAAGATTTTTTGCTTGATATACGTACATACGTACGTATATTATGTCAAATGTATGTCTAAATAACATCAACACACACACACACACACACACACACACACACACACACACACACACACACACACACCTTCCTTATCTTAACAGTCAGAACTCCTCCATTGGTTCCTTCAGGAGTGGTCAGTGGGATGTCCTGGACTCCATGGTCACTGGTGGCAGGGTAGTCGAGGAGCTTCTGTAGATGAATCTCACCACGACAGAGTGTAGCAGCCTTGATGGAACCATCAAACATATATGGTATCTCAATAGTATTTAGATGCACCCACATGACAGACACACCCACAATACAGATGCAAACACATTAAACATACACGCACACACACACACACACACACACACACACACACACACACACCATAGATACTCTATACCACACACACACACACACACACACACACACACACACATACACACACACACACACACACACACACACACACACACACACACACACACACACTACAAGCTGCAACTATGTACAATGAGAGCTCAATGAGGACACTCACCACAACAAAACCTACACACTCTTTTGAGATGACAATACTCACCAAAAGACAGACATCTTCAGAGTCATCATCATCCTCATCATGTGAGACTGGACCAGGTCCAAAGCCATCAGTGCCAGTGGACTCCACCTCAAACCGGACAATGCCACAGGTGGTAGCCTCCCGGGTCACCTCCAACATCACAACAAAGAAGAAGTCTGGACTGCATGACCCCTGGGGAGTACAGACAGTGGAGTACAGACAGCGGAGTACAGACAGCCAAGTACAGACAGCGGAGTACAGACAGCGGAGTACAGACAGTGGAGGACAGACAGTGGAGTACAGACAGTGGAGTACAGACAGTGGAGTACTGCCTGCATCACAGATACACTCCCTCAAACCTCTCTTACCTCAACAATTTCTGTATCCGAAAGCATCTTTACAGCACCTCCTAGTCCAAGAGAAACACAGCTCCTAACCAAAGTATTAGGGGAAGACCCATTTTGCAGTAGGGGAAGTCCTTCACAAGCTAAAATGAAAATACCATACAAACATATGACAGTACCTGCAGTCTGCTACACAACAAAGCACCACGTGACCTACATATGTACGTACATCATGTGACCTACACAAGTATGCTTATACATCATATAATCTCTGTCATCAAGTGACCTACACGCTTACACAACACAACAACTCACACAAATGCAGCTCAAACAGTGGAGCATCGAGTGAAGAGAAGTTAAACAGTTGACGTCGTGCGTCCACTTGTCGGAATATGTGCACACCAGAGGGGGGTTTGCTCCTTAAGCTCCCTACCACATCACAGAGCATGCAAGGCATGGTGGAGGGGTAACCATGACAACAGGCAAACATACTTGTGAGGGAACTTTTCTGTTTCTTTACTTTACTCGCGAGCCCAATGAGAGGGTCCTGGGGGCGTAACCACGAAATATAGCTTATTAAAAACAGGCACAGATAAATTGAGTAAATGTTATGCAGAAAATACACAAATTCCGGATCAATGAGAAGACAATGAAATCTGTATGGCTTCAGTTTCATTGCTAAGTAGTAGTGTGGCCAGGAAATAGTACAAACATACATTGGCACACCACACACACACACAACACACACAACACACCACACAACACACACACACACACACACACACACACACACACACACACACACACACACCATTCCAGTTCGTTTGGATATTTCCTTCTGCAGCTGGTAAACTCTCATCCTTAGTGTCTCATAGCTGTTGGCACACACATGGACACAGTCAACACAACAATGAAGAGAGTGATGGTGACCACTTCACCTGGCATTCCGGAGGGCCTCTACCCAGCTGTTGGCATCTTGCTCAGTGTGAGCACTGAACTTGTACACTCGTGATTTGTCATTTGTGAAACCTGAGTATGTTGGACTCACATTAGTAAACAACGCTACCTCTGCATGTGTGTGTGTGTGTGTGTGTGTGTGTGTGTGTGTGTGTGTGTGTGTGTGTGTGTGTGCGTGTGTGTGTGCGTGTGTTGTGTGTGTGTGTGTGTGTGTGTGTGTGTGTGTGTGTGTGTGTGTGTGTGTGTGTGAACTCATCTTCCTTCACTCACTGATGGTGAAACCAAAAGGCTTGTCCTCCTTGGGGGCCCTCTCGGGACAGCAGCTTTCCAGGATCAGCAGCCCCGCGGGGCCGCTGGCGTCCACCCCACCACCTTCTGATATCTTGAAATAAAACAAAAGATTCCCCTTCAGTTTGAGCCATCTTGGCTTATAACCTGTAGTGTGCGTGAGAAAATAACAACTGAGAAAACAGTCGAATAACATCCAAGTGAAACAACACGGGTACATCGGGACGGGCTGCGGAGATGGGCAACTGTAACCCTAGCCCGTGATGTCAGACACTGCCGGTTGCCCCTCGCGTTCTACCTACATAATACGATATTGCATAGCCAACCTTGGCCTTTGCCGGGTCCCTTCTTCTCGACTAAACCTTCCTTATCAGCCACACAACCCGTGGCAATCTTAGCCAGTTCCTTTTCGTTAAACTTCAAGCGAGAAAGAGAATAGGATTTAGAGTCCGCCATTGTTTGCGTTTTCCGACGAAGTGACTGTAATTTTTCCATGGATGGATGCAATCGTCTTCCTAAGACTCAAACCGTCGAAGGTACATATCACCACACACCATAGCTGCTTCAACTCGACTAATTGTTCCTATATATCTGGTCCCGGACCAGTTCCCAAAACACAAATGGAATTGGGTCTGGGAACTGCAAGGGCGTCCAGGCCTTATTTGGACGACTATCCCTCAATGCAGGTCGGTGGCGTACGTGGAGCGGTCCGGGCTGCTGCAGGAAGACTTAGGGAGCTCGGTAGGAGGGTGTATGATAAAAGAGGGGTACTAGAAGAGGCTCTTACAGTGGTTGAAAAGCAGAGAGACGAGCTGTTCCGATGCAGACAACGATTGTCTTCCACTCAACAAGCCTTCCTCTCTCTCCAGACTGATATCAGACAGTGTTTTGAAGCTAAAAACAAAATATATCAACAAGGATGGGAGAATAGGGACATAAAGTCATTTGAGACACTATTGACGGAGGAAGTGAGACTGGCCAAAATGGAAGGACAAATTAGAAAAGACCTTTTGCGTTTGGAGGAGGAAGAAAAAGCATCTCTTGACGCACTCAGCAATTCCATATGGATGTCCCACGAGAGAGCAATGGCAGCTAATGCTCACTCAAAGCAGGTGTCGGCTATCGCCTCGCTTATCGGTGGTGTCCTGGGACTGGCTAGCTCGATGCTGGTCTACCGCAGGCAGCTGAGGAAGCTTGAGAAGGGCATCCACCATCTTCCAGATGAAATGGGTGAAGTAGTAACCACAAGTAATCGGGAAATTGTTGAATCTATTGCACTGGTAAACTCTCGGCTAGTGTCATTAGACAAAAGGATATCAAATGACAGTTCAACTCAAACCAAGAGCATCACTGATGGGTCATTAACACTACCATTATCTGTGGAGGAGGGACCATCATTGAACCCCGTTCTATTCTGTGCATCTCTGGCATGTATTATGGTTTTTTGTCTTGGAAATACCTTTGATTCGTGATTTTATACACTGTGCCTCAGTTAAACACTTTAATTTAATTACATTTTTACTGATTAATGACTAATTTGCCACAAAATCGATATTATTAGACAACATTATTCTATTCTGCTATATATTCCACAGCATTTAGGATACAAAACTTACAATGACAGCACAAGAAGCAATTAAAAGCACACAAAATATTAAGAGGTTAGCAGCAAAGAGGCATTAGCGTTAAGAGTAGAGTTAGCAACTATTTGCATTCTCTTTAAGAGAAGAGCTCCTGGAGCTTGTCTCTGATGAACTGGAGGCGCTTACAGCAAAGCATGCTCTGAGAACAGAGGTTGCAGATTGGGTTGGGGTAGTGTTCTCCCACGATGCACCCAGCCTTCTCCTGAACACTTCGGGGAGCCTTCCATGGAGAGTGTACATACTCACTCGGCATGTTGTTCAGTGCTGGGATGTAGCGCTTGACGTAGGAGCCATCAGGGTCCATCTGCTTCCCAACAACACAGGGATCCAGCACGTCAGCCTTCCAGTGGAAGAATCCGCTGCAGGAGTCCTGCATCCAGCACACAGTGGAGACAGGGAACTCAAAGTCCAGCATGTTCTCCTGGAAGAAATCCCTCCCAGTCATCCAGGACAGCCACAGGCAACCTCTAGTGATGAAAACGGCCAGGGATCTGCGAGCAAGATGATGGGCCCAACCTTCACTACGAATCTGAGTGACGATGGCATCTATCCATGGGAATCCTGTCACACCCTCACGGAAGGCACTGAGATACTTTGGGTCATTTTCCCACGGAATGTTCAAACAGAATGGATTCCCTTCAATCCCATCAAATCCTGGGGTGTTGCTCCCAACATGGTACGCAAACTCTCTCAGCAACAAACTCTTGAACAGGACCTCGTAGAGCTGGAATCCTCGGTTGGAGGAAGAGGCATACTCATAGAGCCTGGAGTAGAACAGGCGGACCGACAGACACCCAAACCTGAGGTAGGGGCTGAGGCTGTCCCTACCAGTGAGGATGTTGTTGATGTCCTGGGTCTCATAGGAAGCTATGCGCTGCTGGCAGAACCCAAATAGCTTGCTCAAAGCTTGAGTCTCTCCGCCATCCCAAAGCCTCTTATCGTTGTTCTCGAACGTAGACAGCTCCACCTCCCTCGGATGTGGTTCATCTTTGGCTTCACTGTCAAAGATGTTCTTGGGGAGGGGTTCAGGGATGGGGGAGGTAGGCTTCCCCAAAAACTGCACAATTTGCTGAAACTCCGAATAATTTCCGGGAAGACGACCCTCACAGGCCTTGATGAAGACGTCTGGTTCGTAGAGCGTGTGGCCGGTGAACTTCCACACTTTGACGTCATGCTGGTCGCAGATGTTCTCCATGTACGCCTCAAACTGCTGGGTTTCCAGTCTGGTTCCAGATGGCTGGAAGGTCACATTGGTTGCGCGCCAGTCCGTAATCAGGACGGGTAAAAGCTCCAAGAGATTCCCAACAAAGACATGTAGTCTCAGGTTGTATCGCTTGAGTCTGGTGTCCAAGTCAGTCAAACAGTCGAACAAAAAGTTGAGGACGTTCTTACTGACTGCTTTTTCAAAGAACGGGTCGTAAACAAATATTGGGCGTACATTGTTGAATTCGAGAGCTTGACAGAAAGATGGATTGTCGTGAAGTCTCAGCGAAGATGTTGTGAATACGTGAATAGTCGTTCCTTCCATTTCGTCCCGATTTCACTCAGAAAACAGAGGATCGCGGAGCCCTTTTGTAGGCTCACCGCTCATCCTACAGTACTACTACGATGACGTCACGAGCGCCTGTATATCATTATAATACTACTAATATTGTTTTCAAAGCTTATTACAGTATGTAACCATGCGGCCATTTTAACGGGGCGGGGTGACAACAGTACAGTTACCTAACAGCGCGCAACAATGGATAATAAGAAGTAATAGCAGTGTTTGTATGAGGTTAGGGCTAGTGTTTCTTGTTCAAGAAGTCTTCCACCATGGCATCAAACTCTTCGGGAGCTAATTGCTGTGGGGGGAGAAGACGAAGAATGTAGGGTACCAGGGTTATCAGATAAGGTCTAATCAATCGGATTGCTGGGTAGATTATACACCATAAAAGCTTGTTAGGTAGGTAATTAATTATGTTAGAGTTGTTAGAGCACTGGTAGTACAAACACACACGCACACACGATATAATAGCCAACAATAATCATAGTATGGATACTACATTGGCTGTTAGACATCCTCCTTCATAGGAACAGAAGTGGCATTTTTTCTTTTGAATGAAAAAGCAAACATTGACCAGAGAACAGTTGCACATTGATATACAAATGCACTGGATAGCGATGTCGATACAAACGAGAGGTTTGGGATACTCCAGGGAATAGTTGCGAAAATGACGGATGAATAAATCGGGTATCTGGCCAACCCAAGTCCAGAGAACCCAGGATGGTAGCAAAGTCGAGTGATCTCAGTTGATACATCAGATGATAAACTTTGTCAGTTGAATTGGATGTAACAAAATGGAATCATCTCTTAGACTCAGAACCATACATTATGAATATGTAAAGTACAAGTCACACACCATTGGACACACACCATAAAACACACCATAGGATGAGCACCATAGGATTAACACTACAGGACACACACCACAGGACACACATCATAGGATGAACACCATAGGACACAATACACAGCACATATTAGTAAGCAGTAAGACATTCCAACCATACATGTTAGACAGTTGTCAGATGGGAAAACACATTTGTTCACTGACCACGACATCAAACACTGTATCCATTACTACATTGCTATGGTCTCCTTCTACCACCCTGATGGAATGAGGACAAGCTATCTCTGCAGTGCCAACAGGTACATCGAGCAGGTTACAGTATAGCCCAGAAACCACCTTGCCCACTGCTGCTGGGAGCGTAGTAACCAAATGTGCAACCATTGTGACAATATTTACAGATCAGGCTTCAGTTATGAGAATCACACCTCATTGCCAAACCATTAAGCTTTCCTACTTGCCCACTGGCTAGCTGTCAACAATCATATTTAGAATGTCAATTTGTAGATAATTTAGGTTTTACTAATGATTTGATTGTTGAGTCTTAAGATTATCAACTTAACATCAATGCCTTAATCCCAAGCATCAGTGTGTGAAGAGGAACTATTGATGGGTGTGTGGATGAGCTAGTAGAGCTATTGATGGATGCTTGATGGGTGTACAGGGGAGCTAGTAGAGCTATTGATGGATGCTTGATAGGTGTACAGGGGAGCTAGTAGAGCTATTGATGGATGCTTGATAGGTGTACAGGGGAGCTAGTAGAGCTATTGATGGATGCTTGATAGGTGTACAGGGGAGCTAGTAGAGCTATTGATGGGTGTACAGGGGAGCTAGTAGAGCTATTGATAGGTGTACAGGGGAGCTAGTAGAGCTATTGATGGGTGTACAGGGGAGCTAGTAGAGCTATTGATAGGTGTACAAGGGAGCTAGTAGAGCTATTGATGGGTGTACAGGGGAGCTAGTAGAGCTATTGATGGGTGTACAAGGGAGCTAGTAGAGCTATTGATGGGTGTACAGGGGAGCTAGTAGAACTATTGATGGGTGTACAGGGGAGCTAGTAGAACTATTGATGGGTGTACAGGGGAGCTAGTAGAACTATTGATGGGTGTACAGGGGAGCTAGTAGAACTATTGATGGGTGTACAGGGGAGCTAGTAGAACTATTGATGGGTGTACAGGGGAGCTAGTAGAACTATTGATGGATGCTTGATGGGTGTACAGGGGAGCTAGTAGAGCTATTGATGGGTGTACAGGGGAGCTAGTAGAACTATTGATGGGTGTACAGGGGAGCTAGTAGAACTATTGATGGGTGTACAGGGGAGCTAGTAGAACTATTGATGGGTGTACAGGGGAGCTAGTAGAACTATTGATGGATGCTTGATGGGTGTACAGGGGAGCTAGTAGAACTATTGATGGGTGTACAGGGGAGCTAGTAGAACTATTGATGGGTGTACAGGGGAGCTAGTAGAACTATTGATGGATGCTTGATGGGTGTACAGGGGAGCTAGTAGAGCTATTGATGGGTGTACAGGGGAGCTAGTAGAACTATTGATGGGTGTACAGGGGAGCTAGTAGAACTATTGATGGATGCTTGATGGGTGTACAGGGGAGCTAGTAGAGCTATTGATGGGTGTACAGGGGAGCTAGTAGAACTATTGATAGGTGTACAGGGGAGCTAGTAGAACTATTGATGGGTGTACAGGGGAGCTAGTAGAGCTATTGATGGGTGTACAGGGGAGCTAGTAGAGCTATTGATAGGTGTACAGGGGAGCTAGTAGAACTATTGATGGGTGTACAGGGGAGCTAGTAGAGCTATTGATGGGTGTACAGGGGAGCTAGTAGAACTATTGATGGGTGTACAGGGGAGCTAGTAGAGCTATTGATGGGTGTACAGGGGAGCTAGTAGAGCTATTGATGGGTGTACAGGGGAGCTAGTAGGGCTATTGATGGGTGTACAGGGGAGCTAGTAGAGCTATTGATGGGTGTACGGGGGAGCTAGTAGAACTATTGATGGATGCTTGATAGGTGTACAGGGGAGCTAGTAGGGCTATTGATGGGTGTACAGGGGAGCTAGTAGAGCTATTGATGGATGCTTGATAGGTGTACAGGGGAGCTAGTAGGGCTATTGATGGATGCTTGATAGGTGTACAGGGGAGCTAGTAGAGCTATTGATGGATGCTTGATAGGTGTACAGGGGAGCTAGTAGAGCTATTGATGGGTGTACAAGGGAGCTAGTAGAGCTATTGATGGGTGTACGGGGGAGCTAGTAGAACTATTGATGGATGCTTGATAGGTGTACAGGGGAGCTAGTAGGGCTATTGATGGGTGTACAGGGGAGCTAGTAGAGCTATTGATGGATGCTTGATAGGTGTACAGGGGAGCTAGTAGAGCTATTGATGGATGCTTGATAGGTGTACAGGGGAGCTAGTAGAGCTATTGATGGATGCTTGATAGGTGTACAGGGGAGCTAGTAGAGCTATTGATGGGTGTACAAGGGAGCTAGTAGAACTATTGATGGGTGTACAGGGGAGCTAGTAGAGCTATTGATGGGTGTACAGGGGAGCTAGTAGAACTATTGATGGGTGTACAGGGGAGCTAGTAGAACTATTGATAGGTGTACAGGGGAGCTAGTAGAACTATTGATGGGTGTACAGGGGAGCTAGTAGAGCTATTGATGGGTGTACAGGGGAGCTAGTAGAACTATTGATAGGTGTACAGGGGAGCTAGTAGAACTATTGATGGGTGTACAGGGGAGCTAGTAGAACTATTGATGGGTGTACAGGGGAGCTAGTAGAACTATTGATGGGTGTACAGGGGAGCTAGTAGAACTATTGATGGGTGTACAGGGGAGCTAGTAGAACTATTGATGGATGCTTGATGGGTGTACAGGGGAGCTAGTAGAGCTATTGATGGGTGTACAGGGGAGCTAGTAGAACTATTGATGGGTGTACAGGGGAGCTAGTAGAACTATTGATGGGTGTACAGGGGAGCTAGTAGAACTATTGATGGGTGTACAGGGGAGCTAGTAGAACTATTGATGGATGCTTGATGGGTGTACAGGGGAGCTAGTAGAACTATTGATGGGTGTACAGGGGAGCTAGTAGAACTATTGATGGGTGTACAGGGGAGCTAGTAGAACTATTGATGGATGCTTGATGGGTGTACAGGGGAGCTAGTAGAGCTATTGATGGGTGTACAGGGGAGCTAGTAGAACTATTGATGGGTGTACAGGGGAGCTAGTAGAACTATTGATGGATGCTTGATGGGTGTACAGGGGAGCTAGTAGAGCTATTGATGGGTGTACAGGGGAGCTAGTAGAACTATTGATAGGTGTACAGGGGAGCTAGTAGAGCTATTGATGGGTGTACAGGGGAGCTAGTAGAACTATTGATGGGTGTACAGGGGAGCTAGTAGAGCTATTGATGGGTGTACAGGGGAGCTAGTAGAGCTATTGATAGGTGTACAGGGGAGCTAGTAGAGCTATTGATGGGTGTACAGGGGAGCTAGTAGAGCTATTGATGGGTGTACAGGGGAGCTAGTAGAACTATTGATGGGTGTACAGGGGAGCTAGTAGAGCTATTGATGGGTGTACAGGGGAGCTAGTAGAGCTATTGATGGGTGTACAGGGGAGCTAGTAGGGCTATTGATGGGTGTACAGGGGAGCTAGTAGAGCTATTGATGGGTGTACGGGGGAGCTAGTAGAACTATTGATGGATGCTTGATAGGTGTACAGGGGAGCTAGTAGGGCTATTGATGGGTGTACAGGGGAGCTAGTAGAGCTATTGATGGATGCTTGATAGGTGTACAGGGGAGCTAGTAGGGCTATTGATGGGTGTACAGGGGAGCTAGTAGAGCTATTGATGGATGCTTGATAGGTGTACAGGGGAGCTAGTAGAGCTATTGATGGGTGTACAAGGGAGCTAGTAGAACTATTGATGGGTGTACAGGGGAGCTAGTAGAGCTATTGATGGGTGTACAGGGGAGCTAGTAGAACTATTGATAGGTGTACAGGGGAGCTAGTAGAACTATTGATAGGTGTACAGGGGAGCTAGTAGAACTATTGATGGGTGTACAGGGGAGCTAGTAGAACTATTGATGGGTGTACAGGGGAGCTAGTAGAGCTATTGATGGGTGTACAGGGGAGCTAGTAGAGCTATTGATAGGTGTACAGGGGAGCTAGTAGAGCTATTGATGGGTGTACAGGGGAGCTAGTAGAGCTATTGATAGGTGTACAGGGGAGCTAGTAGAACTATTGATGGGTGTACAGGGGAGCTAGTAGAACTATTGATGGGTGTACAGGGGAGCTAGTAGAACTATTGATGGGTGTACAGGGGAGCTAGTAGAACTATTGATGGGTGTACAGGGGAGCTAGTAGAGCTATTGATGGGTGTACAGGGGAGCTAGTAGAACTATTGATGGATGTACAGGGGAGCTAGTAGAGCTATTGATGGGTGTACAGGGGAGCTAGTAGAACTATTGATAGGTGTACAGGGGAGCTAGTAGAGCTATTGATGGATGTACAGGGGAGCTAGTAGAACTATTGATGGGTGTACAGGGGAGCTAGTAGAACTATTGATGGGTGTACAGGGGAGCTAGTAGAGCTATTGATGGGTGTACAGGGGAGCTAGTAGAACTATTGATGGATGTACAGGGGAGCTAGTAGAGCTATTGATGGGTGTACAGGGGAGCTAGTAGAACTATTGATAGGTGTACAGGGGAGCTAGTAGAGCTATTGATGGATGTACAGGGGAGCTAGTAGAACTATTGATGGGTGTACAGGGGAGCTAGTAGAACTATTGATGGGTGTACAGGGGAGCTAGTAGAACTATTGATGGGTGTACAGGGGAGCTAGTAGAACTATTGATGGGTGTACAGGGGAGCTAGTAGAACTATTGATGGGTGTACAGGGGAGCTAGTAGAGCTATTGATGGGTGTACAGGGGAGCTAGTAGAACTATTGATAGGTGTACAGGGGAGCTAGTAGAGCTATTGATGGATGTACAGGGGAGCTAGTAGAGCTATTGATGGGTGTACAGGGGAGCTAGTAGAACTATTGATGGATGTACAGGGGAGCTAGTAGAGCTATTGATGGGTGTACAGGGGAGCTAGTAGAACTATTGATGGGTGTACAAGGGAGCTAGTAGAACTATTGATGGGTGTACAAGGGAGCTAGTAGAGCTATTGATGGGTGTACAGGGGAGCTAGTAGAACTATTGATGGATGTACAGGGGAGCTAGTAGAGCTATTGATGGGTGTACAGGGGAGCTAGTAGAACTATTGATAGGTGTACAGGGGAGCTAGTAGAGCTATTGATGGATGTACAGGGGAGCTAGTAGAACTATTGATGGGTGTACAGGGGAGCTAGTAGAACTATTGATGGGTGTACAGGGGAGCTAGTAGAGCTATTGATGGGTGTACAGGGGAGCTAGTAGAACTATTGATGGATGTACAGGGGAGCTAGTAGAGCTATTGATGGGTGTACAGGGGAGCTAGTAGAGCTATTGATGGATGTACAGGGGAGCTAGTAGAGCTATTGATGGGTGTACAGGGGAGCTAGTAGAACTATTGATGGATGTACAGGGGAGCTAGTAGAGCTATTGATGGGTGTACAGGGGAGCTAGTAGAACTATTGATGGATGTACAGGGGAGCTAGTAGAGCTATTGATGGGTGTACAGGGGAGCTAGTAGAACTATTGATGGGTGTACAAGGGAGCTAGTAGAACTATTGATGGGTGTACAAGGGAGCTAGTAGAACTATTGATGGGTGTACAAGGGAGCTAAAGAGGATAATAAAGTGTTTCTGTATCAATGACCAACCTAAGCAATTGGAATGATGGGTCATTATAAGTGTTGGAGGCTGTCACCACAGGCACCAGAGTCCATACAACTAGTACAACACACATGCCCTTAGAACAACATTGCTACAACACTGGCTACATACATCATCCTTTGCACACTTCACACCATATCCTATTTAATAGAAAATGTACGTCATTGTAAATAAACGAGTAGGCACTTCCCCTAAAATGTACTTGGCACACACTGCCAAAACAAAACCTGTTTACCCTCTCAACGAACCAGCACCAAAACAGCTGTTCACTATTCCACACACTCATAAGTTACATTTGCCCGCCTCTGGCTCGTGATGGCTGTTTGCACATTGTGAACATGACATGAGCAAACAGTACCAGCTGTAAGCATGTGCGTGTAATTGATATCGCCGATGAGTGTCATGATGGGTATAATGAGAAATGTACACTTCGTGTAATATGCAGTAAACCAGTGGTACTGCTATCCAAACAACCTGAAATATTGTATTCGCCATTTCAACACTCATAATGTTATTTAAAATACTGTACTAAAATACAAACTATAACAGTACAAACTGTACATCGCAGAAGAGGGGCTCATTGAGGGAGAGGAGCTCCTTCATTGAGGGAGAGGAGCTCCTTCATTGAGGGAGAGGTGCTCCTTCATTGAGGGAGATGGGCTCCTTCATTGAGGGAGAGGTGCTCCCTCATTGAGGGAGAGGTGCTCCTTCATTGAGGGAGAGGTGCTCCTTCATTGAGGGAGATGGGCTCCTTCATTGAGGGAGATGGGCTCCTTCATTGAGGGAGAGGTGCTCCTTCATTGAGGAAGAGGAGCTCCTTCATTGAGGAAGAGGAGCTCCTTCATTGAGGGAGAGGTGCTCCTTCATTGAGGGAGATGGGCTCCTTCATTGAGGGAGAGGTGCTCCTTCATTGAGGAAGAGGAGCTCCTTCATTGAGGAAGAGGAGCTCCTTCATTGAGGGAGAGGGGCTCCTTCATTGAGGGAGAGGGTTATCTATCATTAACTCACAGATTTATTGGAGTGTCTTGAGCTGTACTCCCTGAGGTAGTCTTCGTACGACTGTGGTAGAGATTGATAGTTGAACAATGCACAGTTGACAGTCTTAGGGAGGCAGGCCCTCCTGCTCACCCCATTCAGTAGCACATCCCTCCTGATCCCCGCATAGTCTTCGTAAGAATCTTGAGACGAAGCACTTGACGACCTTTAGAATTTGAGAGGCTGCATGTTCACACCATCTCACATCACTGGCAGCATGTTCACAAAACTCAAGCCTTCTCTCTCCCCATGCACCCTGGTAATACCCACACACTCAATAGTTCTTAGCCACACCAGGAGTCACACCAAATACTATATTGTATTGAACAGCAAGAAATTTTACACAGTTCTACATTTGCATCTTCTGTGTTTTTGTTGGAGTCACAATATCAGATCAAAGGCCACTGCCATGAATGGTGCTACACGCGAAATCCAAATTTGCAAAATTACAACTGTGAGATGGTTGTTTTGATGAAATTGTAAAATTTCCTCTTTGCAGTAATCCCCACCCCACTTCATCCATTGCAGTAATCCCCACCCCACTTCATCCTTTGCAGTAATCCCCACCCCACTTCATCCTTTGCAGTAATCCCCGCCCCACTTCATCCTTTGCAGTAATCCCCACCCACTTCATCCTTTGCAGTAATCCCCACCCCACTTCATCCTTTGCAGTAATCCCCACCCCACTTCATCCTTTGCAGTAATCCCCACCCCACTTCATCCTTTGCAGTAATCCCCACCCACTTCATCCTTTGCAGTAATCCCCACCCCACTTCATCCTTTGCAGTAATCCCCACCCACTTCATCCTTTGCAGTAATCCCCACCCCACTTCATCCTTTGCAGTAATCCCCACCCCACTTCATCCTTTGCAGTAATCCCCACCCCACTCCATCCTTTGCAGTAATCCCCGCCCCACTTCATCCTTTGCAGTAATCCCCACCCCACTTCATCCTTTGCAGTAATCCCCACCCCACTTCATCCTTTGCAGTAATCCCCACCCCACTTCATCCTTTGCAGTAATCCCCACCCACTTCATCCATTGCAGTAATCCCCACCCCACTTCATCCTTTGCAGTAATCCCCGCCCACTTCATCCTTTGGACAACTCACCGTTTATCACTATGACGTCCTCTTCGTTCCTTATCTCTATGTCGGTGGTTGTCATGACGATGTCTAGAATACCGTGGACTTCTGTCCCTGTAGGACGTCCTTGGACCTGCATGGAGTGATGATGGCACAACTGCCGACATGAACAACCAATCAAATTCTCACTTGGGCTTCTCTTCCGGAGCGGGTGACTCCTAGCTTCTCTCAACCTGGTTACACGAAGGAGACACAGTCACTCACATCACACCACAGCAAACACAGAACACACCACATATATATTAGATCATTACCCATACACTGATTGAAGGGTTTACCTCACAACTGCCCTCGGTTTCAAGATGAGAAGAAAAACAGTGGATTTACTTAAAACATAACACAGTATTAAAAGTCAGTTCAGAGAGTTTACAGAGAGTCCATGGGATTTAGTTCGCAACCTCTTATGAATAATAAAATGTTTTATTGTTCTCTGTGAGAGATTGAGCAGCTAATAGTCCATCAAACTCTTGATGCTTTTGAATAGGGGAAAATTCCTCCAATTAACAGGAGACACCAAAGAGGAGAATCCTCCAATTAACAGAAAAGATAAACATTTGAGTGTCCTAATAGCTAAATATCTCCTTGCCGTTAACCAGCTTGAATGAGTCCTGACCTTGATGTCGACAGCGCCCCAGACGACATAGGATTGTATTGCGGTACACTACCCATTCCAAATGTGTGATGTCCCTTAATCATAGCCTGGTGCTGCATGTATTGCTGGAATTGTACTGTGGGAAGGATTGGCATCGGGGCCACTGGGAGGCCGTGACGATGATGGGAAGCATGACCTCCTGTTCTACCCGTAGGCTGGTTCTGTCTCCTTGACGACGGCACAGATCTCTGTGGAGACGACGAGGGTTTCTCAGCATGTTCTAGCCACAGCCTACACAGCTGCTCCCCTACTGCAGGCTCCACCTCCTGACCATCTCTGCTTATTTTGACTGGCTTGTTCTCGTTCCAGGGGTTCTTAAGATGCAGTGTGTGCAGAAAGGCTACCTCCCCTCTGCACGGGAAACACAAACAACCCACTCACAACAAGTATCTACAAGAAAATCAAACAGCTGACACATGTTGATAATCACAATGGTGGATAATAAACTAAAACTGCTATAATGTTTTAAAACACACACACACACACACACACACACACACACACACACACACACACTTGTGGATCCATTCCAACTTGAAAACGCTCATACTGTTGGAGGATATCCCAGGAGGAAGCACCCATCTGGGTGGTGGGATGTCCTTCCTTGCTCCAGACACAAGTCTGGCAATACCCTGAAACTTTCCACTTTCCTTCACAGAAAAGATTAAAAGAACATTTTTACAACTTTGAAAGGCCTTGTCCAATTTTTTTTCATTTAGAGGTGGTGTGGACCAAGCATTCTGGAAGTAACAAATCAAAGCATGTCAATCAGTAACTAGACACAAATATGACTCGCACACACAACACTACCTTGCTCTTTGCGATGTCCACGTTTTCATAATTGTTACTTTTCATGACAAAGTATCTGGTGTGCAAGAACAACTTGTCTGATATCATGTGCTCCATCTTCTCCGCTTTCTTTGAACTATCACTACTGCCTTTACCTGAGAGAGATGTAAAGCAAGTCCATGGCAACCAACTGGAAGTACTACATCGCAATATGCACACCACTGCAGATATGTACCTGTGTCTGATGAACTGAATGTGATGGGTGAAATCTCCCTCTCTTTTTTACTCTCTGCAGTCATAATCAGTTTTCAAGTCAATATTGAGGGGCACAGCCACACAATAGTGAACCATTCGCATGGGGGGAGGGTGGGGATGGTCACAAGAACAACAAGGTAACAAGGAGGGATAAATTCACCTTTAAAAGAGTCTTCTTTATCATTCTTTTCTGTTTGAACATCCTTTTTGTCTTCTGAACTGGATTCACCTACACAATCCAACACCTCAAACTGATCATCTTCGCCACCCGCATCCAGAAGATCATCTTTTTCCCCTAAAACAATATCAGGATCTATTTGATCGACATCTTTATCTTCTATTAAAAGTGTGTCCAAGTCTTCTTGTCGTGCCTGGCCATCGAGTAACTCGATTTCTTCAGTGAATTTCTCTTCCACGTCTTGTGTATCTGCTATGTCAGCCATTTTTTCCAACGTGCTCAAAAAAACAATTATTACATAATACGTACATCACGTGATCAAGTTAGTCTAGACAAAAAAGATTGCATAAATCTTGAATTCGTACTGAGCAAGATAAAAGAAGGTGTTCCGGATACCACCGTATACCTAACAGGAGATATTTGCTCACTACAACACTCGGCATTGATTGCAAACCAGCATACAAACCTATTAGAGGAGATGATACTGTTTAAGGTCTGTGTTGGGACAACTTGAATCATCTCTCGTGCCGTTGTGTCTTCAAAGTAGATGTTAACAGTGTCAGGTTTGTAGAGGTGTTCTGTGTCCCAAGGTGGGGGAGTACTGAGGATAACGGCTAGGTGGTCTGAAAAACTGGACAGACAGAAGCATAACTCAACAATGAATGCTACATTTCACCACTGTACACCAGAAACACACACTTCACACATATTTAAACACAGAAATAAGCGATGGCCTACGTATGTGTGAATAGATAACAGTGAATATAGTCTTTATACAGGCTATGCCATGTAGCAACAACATAGTAGACACAACCGATGATAATGCTTCACTGTGGGCTGTTATTGATTACCGACATTAGGCTGTTGACAGAGATTAGAATTACCATTCACGTACAACTTAAGAACATGAAAACACGCTGTCCACAGATGAATACATGTGTATGCAACCATCCACATCAGCACCATTCTCAGCCACTCCCACCAACTACTCCAATCAATCCTTCAACCTACCACACCTTCAACCCGCCACACCAACCAACCCCTCAACCAACCACACCCACCAATCCTTCAACCAATCACACCCACCAGTTCCCCAACCAACCACACCCACCAGTCCCCCAACCAACCACACCCACCAGTTCCCCAACCAACCACACCCACCAGTCCCCCAACCAACCACACCCACCAGTCCCCCAACCAACCACACCCACCAGTCCCCCAACCAATCACTCCCACCAGTCCCTCAACCAACCACACCCACCAGTCCCTCAACCAACCACACCCACCAGTCCCTCAACCAACCACACCCACCAGTCCCTCTCATGGAAGGCTTTCACATAGTCAGACTGGCCAAACTCTGGATAGAGGAACATCACTGGCCAACTCAAAGTCCTGTCCTTGTTCAACTTCACTGCTCCACCAGATGGATGAGGATTAGACAGATTCAATTCCTCCATAAATGATGCTACATCTGTTCCATCATGAAAGCCTTCCAGCTTGATTCCCTTGGACTACAGGAGAAGAATGTTAACAAAAGCAAAGACTGCCACCAATGGTCACCCACCTGGATGGCGCTGAGCAACTCCTCCTGCTCTGCCAGTTTCTTCTTCACAATTTTAGACTCTTTACGTTTATCTCTCTCAAAAGCTTTCTGTAATAAAATGAGGAATGTAAAACAAATGTGTTTTTCGAGGGCACTGTACATAATCATTGGAGTGTACATACATGAATGGACCAAAAAGTCATGTACAGGTAAAAAGACACACGTGTGCACGCACACACACACACACACACACAAATACACACACACACACACACACACACACACACACACACACACACACACACACACACACGTGCACGCGCACGCACACACACACACACACACACACACACACACACAGACAGACTTGCTCCTTAACAGCCCTGGTTCTCAAATTCAGCAGCTGTTTATTGTCTGGATCATGGGCTAGTCCCCTGTCGCTCCACTGTAGGACCTCTGTGTACTTCTTCAGTTCCATGCAGGCACTAGCTGCTCTGTAGTAGCACTTCACATATGACGGGTTGTGTTTACTTGCATGAGTACAGTCCAAAATGGCAGAGCGATAATTCCCTAACACAAGAAAGAATGGAAATGGTGATCTGGGATCCTCCCATACACTGTCCTCTCATACACAGTCCTCCCACACACTGTCCTCCCATACACAGTCCTCCCATACACTGTCCTCCCATACACAGTCCTCCCATACACTGTCCTCCCATACACAGTCCTCCCATACACAGTCCTCCCATACACAGTCCTCCCATACACTGTCCTCCCATACACTGTCCTCCCATACACTGTCCTCCCATACACTGTCCTCCCATACACAGTCCTCCCATACACTGTCCTCCCATACACTGTCCTCCCATACACTGTCCTCCCATACACAGTCCTCCCATACACTGTCCTCCCATACACAGTCCTCCCATACACTGTCCTCCCATACACAGTCCTCCCATACACTGTCCTCCCATACACTGTCCTCCCATACACTGTCCTCCCATACACTGTCCCTAATCATCCCATCAATCCTACCTGCTAACAGAGATTGATCTACACACTAAGTGAAACCCTGATAAATTTGCCCATGGTAGAGAATTCCTCCAATTGGACCTCCACAGACCACTCACCCATATTGTAATGGCAGGTGGCACGGTTGGTGTACATTACGGCTTTGAGCTCATCGTCATCAAATTCCACCTTGACCCCAGCGGAATATGAGGATATAGCTTTCTTGTACTGCTTCTCTTTGAAATAGTGGTTGCCATCTTCTTTGCATGCTTTAGCCTGTCCTAGGTATCCGTGGATATCATTACAACAGACACTGCTCAGGACAGGAGTTGACACATTGGAACCACCAAATGAGCTAGTGGTGGGCTAACAACCCAGTATGCTCAATACAGATTGACAATACGTACATATATGCACATAACAGGCACATAACAGGCACATGACAGGCACATGACAGGCACATGACAGGCACATTTAAAACACACAACAAGCACATAACAAACACATAATTAGGCATGGCAGGCACATGACAAGCACATGACAGGTACACACCTAAGGGAGAGTCATCCTCATACTTCATGGACTGAAGAGCCAATAGAGCAGAGTCCTTGACAGGGTCAATTACATCCGGTGGCTTGCTCATGAACAAAGGGATGTGCTCGATTTCCTAAAACAGTGTTGAAGTATTTGTTAGGGTACGGAATATGGTCAAGAGTTGGAGGATGACCAGTCTGTAGGTCTCTGGGGAACAAACACCAATGTCTTATGAAGCCATTGCATTTGTGAAGCAAAATGTGATGGATCATCCAAATCATTCAGTGGTATGAAGGTGGATGAAAGAGAGCTGCTGATTGATAAAAATTCTCTGAAGCACGTTTCACAAAGCGCAAAGGACATATCACTGTAACCCACACCATTCTAGAAGAAGACATTGTAAAACACTCTCATCCGACAAGTACCATTGTAACACATACCTCTTCCCATGTATCTTCACTGAAGCCATCTTTGTAGGGTCTAGGACCTTTCTCAGCGAATACTCGCTCCATCATTTCCTCAGCACTTTCCAACTGTGAGTCAGCCATGGCCTATGGATGCAGACAGATATAATATCAAGATTCCTACGCGTAACCACAACAGTGAATTAATATTATAATTATATTGCGAGAAAACGATGGCTGATTTCAAAACGCCGAGAATTAGAAATTGGGCTAGAATTTGAGCGCAACGGCTTCGTCGAACGTTAGATCTTCAGCGAAGGTTCTTTTAAACCTAAATGAGACGTCCAAGGAATTCAAGTGTGGAGTTCCTCATCCAAAGGACACCAAAGACACATCCAGAGCCAGTTTTAATAAGATTAAATTCAGTTTGTGGACAAATGGAGCATCATGCAATGCACAAATCATAATTATACAAATAATCGGGGTTTAAATACACTTTTCAAGGAAATCTAAAGTTGTGAAACACTTTTTTCTTGTATCTCACTGTCTTGTTCCCTCTCTATGTCAACCTCTTCCAAGCGATCACTGATTAGTGTAGAGGAAACCACCTGGGGATCTACCTCGGTATCACTGTTACTCCTGTTGTGATCAACTCCTTCAGTGTCTGGTGGAAGGAACCGCCCACTGTGTCTACAAATGACACCACACCCGACACAGTCTCCGAACACATTCACAGTAGTACGTAGCCTGTCCCTGTGGTAGGAGAGTATAGGTTGTCATCACCATAGCAACAACAGTGTCATAATGGCAACTCACAAGAACCAATCAACTACAAGAATGACAGCAATGTCGGAAGTGGGTAGCCCCACACTGGTGAGGACAATCACCATGGTAACAAGTCCAGCTTGAGGGACACCAGCTGCACCAATAGCAGCAAGAGTAGCTGTTATACTAGGAGGAAAGTAGAGGCATGCAGGTCACAGGAAGTATGTAGGTCACAGGAAGTATGTAGGTCACATGACGTATCACAAACTGTCTACTCACGATATCAGTAATATCTTGCCAAAATCTGGCTGATCATTGTACCTCATTTGGGCTATAAAAATGGCTGCCACAGCCTCATAGAGTGCAGTCCCATCCATGTTGAATGTGGCTCCAATTGGAATCATAAACCTTGTAATTCTCTTGTCAAACTTCATTTTATCTTCCAAACACTTCAGTGTGATGGGAAGGGTAGCTGAGCTGTGTGTGTGGCATGGAGAAAGGTCAGCAAGTTAGCAAGTGTTGAACCTTCGAGGTAGTGCCCAGAACACTCACCTGGAGGATGTGGACAATGCTGTGAGCATGGCTTCAAGCACCCCGTACACCAGTTTAAGAGGATTTCTTCTAGCAACAATAACATACACCAGAGGAAGCACAATGCAGCCGTGGACGACCAGCCCAACAATGACAGTGACCAAGTACAGACCAAGCTGAGCAAACACTGATGACAGGTCATCAATCTTGAGCAGTTCACCAATTATGAGAAAGAATATACCAATTGGAGAGTATCTGAGAGAATAGCAGCACGAGACACAGGTCGATCAACCACTGCTTGTGGGTTAGTAAAAACTATGCACACGTACAGTGTAACTTGCTTAGTAACCACCTGGTTAATACTATACTCCTCTAGTTGCTAACTCATATACACACTGTCAATCAGTACTGATAGCATGTGAAGTACACCTTGCCTAGTAAATGTCCTGATTAGTACAGTCCACTCAGTCCCTAGCTCATGTACACCTCATCAACCAGTAGTGATAGCAACTACCTCTGATAAGTAGTACAGATTTGGTGTGCCCTTCAAGGTACTTACTAAGCAAGTTGGCCACATCAAATAGCAATCAATGCAGTACGTGGTGTGGATGGAGGGTGCAGTATGTGGTGTGGATGGAGGGTGCAGTACATAGTGTGGATGGGGGGTGCAGTACATAGTGTGGATGGGGGGTGCAGTACATAGTGTGGATGGGGGGTGCAGTACATAGTGTGGATGGGGGGTGCAGTATGTGGTGCGGATATGGTACATGTCCACATCCACCAGAGCAGGTGGTGCATGGCAATCTAACATCATGATCAGGTTAACGAGCTTCAAGACAGCATCATTGAGAATGGAGATCACTTGGATGACTCTCCTGCCTTCACTGCCCATGCTAGCCAGGACAACTGCCAGCACACCACTGAACACTATGATGCCGAGGATATTGGGACTCGTAGATGATTCCACGTAAAAATACAGCTCCTTTTGAGCACTGTCACAAGTGATGTTGTCCAGCTCCAGTGAAGAGTTCATCACTGTACACTGACAAGGAAGAGGCTTCGGACGAAGGTCACATGTTGTGTGTTTCTGCATAGGAGGTGTGTGAGAGTAAGTGTGTGTGTGTGTATGTGTGCATACGTGTGTGTGTGTGTGTGTGTGTGTGTGTGTGTGTTTGTGTGTGTGTGTGTGTGTATGTGTGTGTGTATGTGTGTGTGTGTGTAGGTATGCGTGGATGTGTGGAGAACTGCAGGAGTCGGATAACAACGGTTATCAACAGCACACAGTTGGCCAAACACAAACCTGGAATATAGTAGCTGAAATTATGTTTTCCGGGAATAAGTTCCTGCCGAATGAACAAGGAGGATACTATAATTACACAGCAAGGGGGGAGGGGGGGTTCATCAACCACCAGAACTGATCTAACCTGAAGAGGTCAGCAATTGAGTCCGCTACAGTTAGGTTCGCACAACCTGTGGGCAACTGTTCACGGGGACTGCCCTCTTGGCAGCCATTTTGGGCCTTTCCCACTCTCACCCCCGGACCAATGGCTAGCACAAGGCCCAGGCCAAGAGCAACGGCTGCCACGGTGGTGGACATGTAGTAAAGAAGAGTTCTCCAAAGGAGCGATAGAGATGACTTCAGATCAAGAGAGCCAATACCAGTCATCACTGAAAATATGATAAGAGGTACGATAATCATCTTCAACATGTTCAAGAATACTTCTCCGGGTAGAGACACCAGCATTTTGGCTATTCTGTCTGGTTTGGTACACAAAGACACCAAAACCCCAACAAAAATTGCTAGAGATATTGACACAACTGTGGACAAGAGCAGAGCATTCGTCCAAACGAATTTCAACGCTTTACTCCGACAATTGTCGTCTGTGCTGTCAATCAGCCGTTCGTATCTCCTCCAGATCGCCATACCGCTCTACGGACAGTTATGTTCGAGGATCTAGGGACTGGTGTCTAGAGTCTACGGTCTGACGATGTTAGCATTGTCAGCGGTAGTCTGGCTAGCTAGATAGACGCCCGTGGCGCCTACCAACCGGTGACAGGACCTACTCATCCTTATCGAACTATATTCATGAGCGATACGATAAGCAGCAGAAGAATGTTTCGTTCGGTTAGAATAGCTCCCAGTGAGTCTAGGGAGGAGAATCCGTGTCCTTTGAACGCTTCTGAAGGCTACTTAAATCCTTCGACGAAGGAAAGCGTTCTTATCCAAGCCGGTTACCAATTGGCTTCTACTGGCTACAATCATCAACAACAAGTGACTAGATGCATCGAGTGGTTTAGAGCCACATTCGCTAGGGTCACCAGATACCACGGTAAAGTGACTCTTCGAGATTTCAAGCAAGTAGCGAGAGAAAGAGAGGTGGGTGCTGGGGTATCGGTACACCGCAGCTGTGGTAGGGGCGTGCAGCGATCCTGGGGGCGTGAGGCACCGCGAACGGTAGCAGCACCATAAAATAGCCTGCGTTAGCAGCGGATTTGCAGGATTCACTCCATGTAGACCACTGTGTGTGTGTGTGTGTGTGTGTGTGTGTGTGTGTGTGTGTGTGTTGTGTTGTAGTTTTAGTTGGAATAGTAAATAAACAGCAGTTACTACAATATAATATTTTATAGTTAGGGTTAACTAAAACAACATCAGTGTGAGTGTGTGTGTGTGTCATAAACCCACCCACTCAGGTGGCGAGGAGTACCTGTCCATGTGGACCACTCTCCATGTAGACCTGTAAGCACACAGCTAATGTTGCTTCTGTCATTCTCCCGTCATCAGGTATTTGCAGACAACCTTTTCCTTCTGTTTGACACGGATCACAACGGATCAGTCAGTTTTCAGGAACTTGTTGGAGGTCTCAGCAAATTATCCAAGTGAGTGCCAGTGGGCGGGACCAGGGCAGTGAGACTGGGTAGATGGGATTGGAGGGTGGGACAGTGGGTGTGGCATGCACTCAACAGTGGATGGAGTGAATGAACGATTGCCTTCACCTGCATACCGTCCTCCAGGCACCAGAACACTAAGAAATTACTGCACTATTTTGAGCAGTGCTTTGTGCAAGTTGCTGGAGACGATAGTCTGTTGCAATTGGATGAGTTTAAGGAAGCTCTTGGGAGACATCTTGTATGTTGCATGCTGCTGCTGGGGGGGGGGGGGGGGAGGTGTTATGACTTGATGGCATCTGTTGTTGTTCAGTTTGTAGAGAACTTGTTTCGCTTGATCGACCCCAACAACACAGGGAAGGTCTCCCTCAACGATTTGATGGATTCCTTTGAGAAACTGACAGTGTATGTTGCACCATAGGGGAAGGGTGTATGGCTAAGTGTATGTTGCACCATAGGGGGAGGGGTGTATGGCTAAGTGTATGTCGCACCATAGGGGAGGGGTGCATGGCTAAGTGTATGTTGCACCATAGGGGGAAGGGTGTATGGCTAAGTGTATGTCGCACCATAGGGGAGGGGTGCATGGCTAAGTGTATGTTGCACCATAGGGGGAGGGGTGTATGGCTAAGTGTATGTTGCACCATAGGGGGAGGGGTGTATGGCTAAGTGTATGTTGCACCATAGGGGAGGAGTGCATGGCTAAGTGTATGTTGCACCATAGGGGGGGGGTGCATGGTGAAGAATGTGTATTCTAAGAGAGTGTGTCTCTGTATGTAGGGCATTTCGCTTGTGTACATAGGTCTGGTTCCTATTTGGGTGTGGGAATTGGGTGTTTCTCCTCTTATTTGGGTGTGTCTCATACAGGCTGGACAGGGATGCCAAATGGTTGGCCTGGTTTGAGCAGCAGTTCTCCATCGTTGCTGGGGACGACAGACAGATTGACAGAGATGAATTCAGGCAGGCCCTCAGGGTCAAACAGGTCACTGCCTTCCCACAACATTGCTTCTATGAATATCATTTACATCTCAACTCCTTACAAACATAGTCGTTTTTTGCTGATCGGTTTTTTGAGCTCTTTGATCAAGATGGCAATGGTACTATCAGTCTGAAGGAGCTGATGGACGGACTATCTATACTCACAAATGGATCTGAAGTGGACAAGTTGAAATTTCTATTTCAAGTCTATGACGTTGATGGTGTGTGTGCACGTGTGTGTGTGTGTGTGTGTGTGTGTGTGTGTGTGTGTATGTGTGTGTGTGTGTGTGTGTGTGTGTGTGTGTGTGTGTGTGTGTGTGTGTGTTGTGTATTTGGTTCCATGTGTCATTGCCTGTACTACTGCTGTGTTAGGTAATGGAGTGATAGACTTTGAAGAGCTGCGAACTGTCCTCAAGTCTTGTATGAACGAAAGTGCTCTGTCGTTCAGTGATGATCGGTTGGACGAGCTGACAACAGCATTGTTTGAGGATGCAGACACTGACAAAAGTGGAGCAATTAGTTTTGAAGAGTTGCAGGCGGAACTGGACAAGCACCCCGGGGTTGTGGAGAACCTGACCATCAGGTGAGGACATGCTGCACTCACTGGGTGGGGGAGAACCTGACCATCAGGTGAGGACATGCTGCACTCACTGGGTGGGGGAGAGCCTGACCATCAGGTGAGGACATGCTGCACTCACTGGGTGGGGAGAGCCTGACCATCAGGTGAGGACATGCTGCATTCACTGGGTGGGGGAGAGCCTGACCATCAGGTGAGGACATGCTGCACTCACTGGCTTGTCTGCTACCAACAGCAAGCGCAATGAGGATGACCCTGTTATTATCTTTCTTCAGTGCAGCTAACTGGTTAAAGCCTCCAAAGTCATTTCAAAAACGTGTTTTATCCTCCTACGTTCCACATTGGTTGTCATGGCGATATCTCAGAAACAACCTTCGTTCAGTCGTTTATCTGTTACTCTTCATAGCTGTCAACATCGGGTTGTTTCTGGTTGGCTCCATTTACTACCGAGAAAAAGGAGTACCTGTTGCCATAGCAAGGGGGTGTGGTCAGTGCCTGAATTTTAATCCTGTTCTGGTCATAATCCTCATGATGCGACGAGGATTGACTTGGTTGAGGTCCACCAGGATTGCCAACCTCCTTCCACTCGACCAGCACATTGAGCTGCACAAGCTGGCAGGCTACACCATCATGCTCTTTGCCCTCATTCACACAGCTGCACACCTTGTGAATTTGTGTGAGTTACATCCCATAGCCTACCCCTACTGCCTACCTTTACTGTCTACCTGTACTGCCTACCTGTACTGCCTACCTGTACTACCCCTACTGCCTACCTGTACTGTCTACCTGTACTACCTGTACTGCCTACCTGTACTGCCTACCTGTACTACCCCTACTGCCTACCTGTACTGTCTACCTGTACTACCTGTACTGCCTGTACTGCCTACCTGTACTACATGTACTGCCTGTACTGTCTACCCCTACTGCCTACCTGTACTGTCTACCTGTACTGCCTACCTGTACTGTCTACCTGTACTGCCTGTACTGTCTACCTGTACTACCTGTACTGTCTACCTGTACTGCCTACCTGTACTACCTGTACTGCCTACCTGTACTGCCTACCTGTACTGTCTACCTGTACTGCCTACCTGTACTGCCTACCTGTACTGCCTACCCCTACTGCCTACCTGTACTGTCTACCTGTACTGCCTACCTGTACTACCTGTACTGTCTACCTGTACTGTCTACCTGTACTGCCTACCTGTACTGCCTACCTGTACTGCCTACCCCTACTGCCTACCTGTACTGTCTACCTGTACTGTCTACCTGTACTACCTGTACTGTCTACCTGTACTACCTGTACTGCTTACCTTTACTGTCTACCTGTACTGTCTACCTGTACTACCTGTACTGTCTACCTGTACTGTCTACCTGTACTACCTGTACTGCTTACCTTTACTGTCTACCTGTACTGTCTACCTGTACTGTCTACCTGTACTGTCTACCTGTACTGTCTACCTGTACTGTCTACCTGTACTGTCTACCTGTACTGTCTACCTGTACTACCTGTACTGTCTACCTGTACTGTCTACCTGTACTGTCTATTCTTACTATTGTGGAAGTGTGCTTGTGTGTTTGAATTGCCTTGTCTGTGCTATGTATCCTGCAGTACTGAACGAGTTAGTGGACCACCCCCCTCCAATGTACGGCAGTGAAGAGTTTAACATTACCCTCTTCAGCTGCAACCAAATCAGTGAGTATGCTAGAGCTGTCTGGATATGGCTGAGCATATGTATTTGATCACACCCCCTTCTCATTTGATCACACCCCCTTCTCATTTGATCACACCCCCTTCTCATTTGATCACGCCCACTTTTCGTTTGGTCACACCCTTTTCTCATTTGGTCACACCCACTTCTTACATGACACACCCACTCCTGAATTGACACACCCTCCATCTCCAACAGTGGACACCAACAGGACCACTGGAGGACTACCCTATCCGCTTTGGCAGTACTTTTTCTTTATTGGGACAGACCTGGGTTGGGTCTGTGGGTCGGCTGGCCTCACTGGAGTCCTGCTGCTCCTCATCTTGACTGTGATGGTTCTTTGTTCACTGCCTTGTGTGCGCAGGAGAGGACATTTTGAGGTTAGCCATTTTGATATAATGTATGTCCCACTAGCCCGTGTGAATGCCTATGATGATGCAGGTGTTCTACTGGACACACATGATGTACTACATCTGGTACGTCCTGCTGATCCTCCATGCCACTGACTTCTGGAAGTGGTTCATTGTCCCCGGGCTGCTCTACATCGTGGAACGTGTCCTGAGATCAAAGATATTCAAGTACTGGCAGCACGGACGCATGTACATCAAAGAGGGGTCCCTCCTCCCCTCACGAGTCACCCACCTGGTGGTCACACACCCGGAGAGCTTCAAGTTCCAACCTGGGGACTACATTTATATTCAAATACCCCAAATTGCCAAGTACGAGTGGCATCCCTTCACCATTAGCTCAGCTCCTGAGCAAGAAGGCTTCCTCTGGCTGCACATCAGGAGTGTAGGGACGTGGACTAACAAACTCTACAAATTTTTTGAAGAACGCAATAAAAAACGGAAGAAAAGTGTGATCAAGATGCAACTTCCAAGGGACCAGCAGCAGTTCCAGCACACCGAGGAGCTGGAGAGTGCGGCGAGAGCCCTGGACGATGAAGACACAGACATCACTTTACTCTCACCTGTGGACATTCACCCACTGGCCCCTCAGTTTGGTTACCAAGACTACAACCCCGGAACCAACCCGGGAACCAACCAGGGTGTTGTTAGTCTGGCTCAGGATTTCTCCCACCTCCACTCTCCACCTGTCATCGTTGACATCACTCAGGAGGAGGAGGAAGAAGCACTCAAGGTACACCTCACCACTTCAGTGGGTGGGGTTATGACACACACACACACACACACACACACACACACGCACACGCACACACACACACACGCACACACACACACACGCACACACACACACGCACACACCATCCATCCATCCATAAGCTGCATTCACTTCTTTTCAGAAGTGGTACAGGCCAAGTTCACATATCAGGTCAGTCTGATCACGGTTTCATGCTGCAGAACTTCATGTGGTTGTGCAGGCCCTGGTGGCGGAAAGTCTGGTTGCAATGGGGGCATTGTCCCAGCCGGGGTTGGGTATGTTTTTGGCGTTTGTGGTTAGCCATACCAGCCTCACTGAGTGCCACAAAGTCACACCCAGAGTGGTCACATGACAGTGCTGTGGTGGAAGTTATCTGGCGGTCCTCACGTCGCCTCTTTTGTTCATCTTTACTACGCTTCTCCTCCTCTTCAGCCAGTCTATTGCAATCCTCAATCCTAGATTTAACAACACTACGCCAACCATTGCGATTTCGTGCTGCAACTCTCCAGCCATCCTCCAGACCACATTTTCGCAGGTCCCTCTGCACAAGGTCATTCCAGCGTGACTTCTGGCCACCCACTGCCCGGCTGCCACCATGAGGGGCAGACACCAGAAGCTGCTTTGGCAGCCGGTGATCATCCATGCGTACAATGTGACCAAGGAGACGTAGTCGCCGTTGTGACAACATTGATGACACTCGTTGTTGTTGGGCCATCTTACGGATGGATGTGTTGCGCTTCTTGTCAAGGATGGAAACCCTAAGTATAATGCGAAGGCAACGCATTACGAAGCTCTGGAGGCGATGAGTGTGTGGCTCTAGCAGTACCACACTCTCCAGGCCATACAGCAGGGTGGGAACAATGACGGAGTTGAATATACGCAACTTGGTGGTGGTCTTAATGCGTTTCTGGTACCACAAAAGGCGACTGAGGGAACGGAAGGCCTGGGAGGCCTTTGCAATGCGGGACTCCACCTCAGCAGTTGGGCTGCAGTCGCTGGAGACAACACTGCCCAGGTACTGGAAGTTGGAGACAACTTCAACAGGCACCTCCCCAGGTCTAAGAGAGATAGGTTCAGGTTGTTTTGATGTGCCATCTGGAAGGACAGCCATTATCTTGGTTTTACTGCAGTTGATGGTGAGGCCCACATCTCGAAAGCATCCCTCCAGAGCTCTCAGCATTACAGTCATGTCATCCCAAGAGTTGCACAGCAGTGCCATGTCGTCAGCGTACTCAAGGTCTGTTATGAGTGTCTCTAGTGTCATCTTCCTCCTGTTACCCACAAGGCTACCATCTAACAGGTAGAGCATACGGATACCTCTGCCTTCCTGCTGGTGGATGTCCAGGGCCTTACGGATCACTATGTCAAAGAACAGGTTGAACAGTGTTGGTGCCAATACACAACCCTGACGGACTCCGGTGGTCACTGCAAATTCTTGTGATGTTTTTCCATATGCACGGACAGCGGCAGTGGAGTCCTCATGTAAGGCTTGAATGATGGATATGAGCTTTGTAGGGAGGTGGTAGCATCTCTTCAAGACCGGCCAGAGAGCAGCACGGTTGACGGAATCGTAAGCTTTGCGCAGATCGATGAAGCAGGCATACAAGGGGCGGCGGAACTCACGTGCTTTCTCCATTAGTACCCGGAGCGAGAACAACTGATCAGCACACCCTCTTCCGCGACGGAATCCACATTGATTTTCTTGAAGCAAGGTCTCAACTCGTGGCTTAAGGCGGTTTAAGATGGCTTTAGAGAAGACCTTGCTAGGAGTGCTTAGAAGAGCAATGCCCCTGTAGTTGTCACATAAGGATCGACAGCCTTTCTTGTGTAATGGGATAATGATCTGCCTTCTCCAATCACTGGGAATGGACTCTGTGGACCATATAAGGTCAAACAGAAACTTCAACCAACATGTGGAAATACCACCTCCCAACTTCAACATTTCAGCAGAGATGTTGTCTTGGCCTGGAGCTCTACCATTCTTCAGTTGAGACACAGCAACAGAAATCTCCTCCTCAGACAATGGTGAACACAGCTCAGCATCCTCAAAGGACATGTCACTATCACCCAATTGGGGAACCTCCACCACTGGCAGTGCCTCAAGCACCACCTCACTGACTACAGACTCACAGTTTACAACACTGTTGAAGTGCTCGGCCCAACGTTGTAGTTTCTCTTCATCACTAATAAGAGTGGAGCCATCTCTACACGTGAAACCGACTTTCGCGTTACATTGGTTTTGCAGGCTTTCGTTTTCAGAGATACCGAGGTATCACTCGGAACAGCACGGGACGCCAGTCCGTCTGACCCATGGCGTGCTATTGGCATGACCGTAGTCAAGGTCCCAGGGATCACCACTTGGAGGTTGCACAACAAGATCCCCACACGCACACACACACACACACACACACACACACACACCACAACCCTCTTCTTCCTCATCCATTGCCACCATTCCCTTGCTTGCAGGTCTATGTCGATGGTCCCTATGGGACCCCTAGTGCACACATATTCCAAGCGGACCACGCTGTTCTGATAGGAGCAGGTATTGGAGTCACCCCTTTTGCCTCTATCCTACAGAGCATCATGTATAGGTAAGCACTGGGGTCTTATGTGGAAGCAAACACCACACCCACTAGCCACACCCACTCATTCATCTGCAGATACCAAGCTGCTCAACAGGTCTGTCCCAAGTGCAGCCACAGCTGGGTGAAGGACATCGCCTCATCCGGGATGAAGCTGAGGAAGGTAGGGTCCTGGTCACATGGCTGTCACATGATTTTGAATGCACTCATACAATTTGCATGATTAGGTTGACTTCTTTTGGATAAATCGAGACCAAAAATCATTTGAATGGTTCATCAGTTTACTGAGTAAACTGGAGATCCAGCAGAGTGAGCACGGAGGGTTCGATCGGTTCCTGGAGATGCACATGTACATGACGTCAGCTCTGAGCAAGACAGACATGAAGGCCATCGGTCTGCAGATGGCTCTAGACTTGATTCACAAGAAAGAGAAGAGGGATTTGATCACCGGATTGAAGACCAGGACACAGGCCGGCCGACCTGACTGGGATAAGGTATAGGGGTGTGGGTATGTGGGGGGAGGGGTGTGGGTGTGGGGTGTGGGTATGTGGGGGAGGGGTGTGGGTGTGGGTATGTGGGGCAGGAGTGTGGGGTGTGGGTATGAGTGTGGGGGAGGAGTGTGGAGTGTGGGTAGTGGGTGTGAGTATGTGGGTGTATGTGGGGGAGGAGTGTGAGTGTGAGTATGTAGGGGAGGAGTGTGGAGTGTGGGTATGTGGGGGAGGGGTGTGGGTGTGGGTTCTCATGGTGGGTATGTTAGGGGTGGATTCTCCTTGCCAGGTACCTGAGTGGTGCATTGAACATATTCCTGCTGGTCATCAGGTCTTCGAGAAGCTGAGACAAGAAGCCCGAGGAAAAGTGACTGTCTTCTTTTGTGGGTCACCTGCTCTGAGCCAAGTCCTCAGAAATAAGTGTGCTCAATTTGGATTCTCATTCAGAAAAGAAAATTTTTAAATAATTGAAAATTCATCATTTTTTGCCTCATTTCATTATTTGTATCCTGTGTGTTCACGGCATTGCTGACTGCTCTGGATTGTTTGTTGTTTACTTGTATTTCGACTGTACATTACATCATCGGAGACGTACACAGCTCGGGACGGGCGATTATCCATGGACACGCCCCCTACTGGTAGTTGGGAGTGGAGTCGTTGGTAAACACTTGAGTGGACTGCAGTCGATGGACGGAGAAGACAAGTCGTTATCGACGCGTCGTTTGACGATATGTGTCGTAGGGAGTGGCGGAGTGGGTAAGAGCTCCTTGACGGTCAGGTTTCTCAAAGGAATATTCCCGGAAGTGAGTTGTGTTCTGCAACTGGGCTCTGTCAGTGATCCGGTGTTGTGTCGAGTCAGACCACAGATACTCTATACTACGTAATATAGAGTATCTGTGGTCGAACTAGCGATTAGCTGCAGGTCTGGAGACAGACTACCTTAACGTTACATTTTCTTGTTATTTATCTCTCTTAACGCGAAATACCGTGGACAGTTTTACGACCCCACTGTTGGTGAGTTGAGATGTGACGATTAGTGCATACCGTGTGATGCATGACTCTCTTTTATTTCACTGCTCTCGCTCGCGCATCTACCTTCCATAGAGGAATGCTACTTAACACAGGTGGGTGCAGCCAGTGTACAGCTCTCCACTGTACATGAAGGGTTGTGCTATACAGTACACTGTCTGGTGTGGTGCACTCGTAGACTAGCCAGTGTCTGGTGTGGTGTACTCGTAGACTAGCCAGTGTCTGGTGTGGTGCACTCGTAGACTAGCCAGTGTCTGGTGTGGTGCACTCGTAGACTAGCCAGTGTCTGGTGTGGTGCACTCGTAGACTAGCCAGTGTCTGGTGTGGTGCACTCGTAGACTAGCCAGTGTCTGGTGTGGTGCACTCGTAGACTAGTCAGTGTCTGGTGTGGTGCACTCGTAGACTAGCCAGTGTCTGGTGACAGTGTCACTGCTTTCTATACTGTCGTAGTATGAATACGGTTTTGACCAGTTGGACCTGGAAATCATTGATACAGCTGGGGAAGAAGAGTTCATGATGTTCAGGGACTGCTCCATGGCCAAAGCAGATGCATTCTTGGCGCTCTTTGCTATCAACTCCTTGGCAAGCTTCTTGGAACTGAAGGACGTCATAGCCAAGATAATCAGAGAGCATGATGATGATGAAGCCATACCAACTGTTGTTATAGCTAACAAAAAAGTAATTCTATTGAGAGTTTAGTGGGGTTAGTGAGGGAATTCCTGGAATTAGTCAGTGTGGTACCTCCCTCCCTCAGGACTTGGATGAAACAGAGGTTGACTTTGAAGACGTTTTAAAGTTCTGTAACAAACTGAATATTCCGATGCTGGAGACCTCTGCAAAGGTACATGTCACTGGTTTGTCACATGATTGATAACTGATTGTCATATCATTGTCACATGCACATCACTGTAGACTGGGCTCAATGTCAAAGAAAGTATTCGACTGTTGATTGATAGAACTTTGCTACTGAAGCCCCATCTGGTGGAGTTGTGCAAGATAAAAGAGCCGCAAACATCATCGGAAAATAAACAAACAAATCGAACTTGCTCAATTTCATGATTGTCACAATTCTCTGCAATATTCTTGTATATTGTAACATAATTTATATTACCATCTCATGTATGAGTACATGTGTGTTGTGTTCAGATAATACGTTAATGGACACACAAGCCCACAGCAGTGGAGATACATAGACACATACTTGTGTGTTGTAACAGTCGAGCTACAGAAGATTACAGTTGATGGCATATTACAGAATGTTCGATTTAGAGGGAATCATATGTTATTCTTTTTGCTGATCACTGATCCACTGCACGAGGCATTGGTAGATGCTCAAGTAGTGGTCCTGTAGGAGAGTTACCATGGAAACAGATCACAGATACTTCCACCAGACACCCCCCACACCTGCACACAGCACACACACCTTGCTAACAAGGGCAGACGGGCGCTGCCTGCGAATTTCCCTTACTGTGTGGAAGACATCCACCCACCCTTCCTGTTGAAGTTGTGCAACACTGATGGATATTGCACAATACATGCCACATGCATTGTCTTGAGTTAAGCTACATGCAATTGAAAGAAATTGTGAATTGAACACACACACACACGCACTCCCTCACACACAACATGTACGTACATACGTACGTATCTATGTATCATACCTTGATGAGGAGTGGACACATACAACACATACGTATCTACATATCATACCTTGGTGAGGAGTGGATGATTATTGGACCATCGGACTCACTCTCCACAGTCTCAATGAACTTCAGCCAATCTGTTACCATGGTTGCCATATTGACATTATTCCAATTGTAAAAATGGAACACTTTCACATAACGAGGAGAATAGTCTCTCTGGAAGAGAAAGTGCTGCTTTAATAATGGTGACAAGCTACAATCCCCGCCAACATCTCACCTGTGGAGAAGACACAGTAAAGGCTAATTCCTTGAAACCATTGATGACTTGACTTGTTTCCATGGTAACTGTAATGCTGCCATTTTCTTGCTCTAGTTCCCAATAGGAGTCCTAAAATTGATCAACGAGACTACACACAGGTGAACGAGACTACACACAGGTGAACGAGACTACACACAGGTGAACGAGACTACACACAGGTGAACGAGACTACACACAGGTGAACGAGACTACACACAGGTAAACGAGACTACACACAGGTGAACGAGACTACACACAGGTGAACGAGACTACACACAGGTAAACGAGACTACACACAGGTGAACGAGACTACACACAGGTGAACGAGACTACACACAGGTAAACGAGACTACACACAGGTGAACGAGACTACACACAGGTGAACGAGACTACACACAAGTAACATGTCACACACAAGTGGACTAGAATAAAGCAACGAGTATTGACCATTTACTGTCCCTTCATAACGTGGGTGGATCACTAGCTCCACCCAATACGTCTCTTAGGGTTTGGACTTCATTCAAATACATTCAAGTGGGTGTTATTCACCACAGACACACCTTCATTTAAGTGGGTGTGACTCAACACAGACACACCTCCAGACAAACCCACCTCCTCCTTCTCCAGTGTCCCAATCATGACGATTGAATTAGCATTTGTTGAGAGAACCATTTCCCAAAAGTCCTCTCTAGTTGTGGCCAAGGGATGCTGGGTGATGATGTAAGCTGTCTCCCTTGTGTATCCCTGGTGAGGGGGAGGAGCAGGTGATCCAGACACACCCACATTCACTCCCATCCAGTCTCACTTACCTGAATAGGACTGGCATTGATGTAACCATCACTGTTGTGTCCGCAGCACACTCTGTTACAGTCCACTGAGCATGGGAGGAGTGAGCATGGGAGGAGTGAGCATGGGAGGAGTGAGCGTGGGAGGAGTGAGTGTGGGAGGAGTGAGCATGGGAGGAGTGAGCGTGGGAGGAGTGAGCATGGGAGGAGTGAGCATGGGAGGAGTGAGCATGGGAGGAGTGAGCATGGGAGGAGTGAGCATGGGAGGAGTGAGCATGGGAGGAGTGAGCGTGGGAGGAGTGAGCATGGGAGGAGTGAGCATGGGAGGAGTGAGCATGGGAGGAGTGAGCATGGGAGGAGTGAGCATGGGAGGAGTGAGCGTGGGAGGAGTGAGCATGGGAGGAGTGAGCGTGGGAGGAGTGAGCATGGGAGGAGTGAGCATGGGAGGAGTGAGCGTGGGAGGAGTGAGCATGGGAGGAGTGAGCGTGGGAGGAGTGAGCATGGGAGGAGTGAGCGTGGGAGGAGTGAGCATGGGAGGAGTGAGCGTGGGAGGAGTGAGTGGTGATCTGCTGCAGTTGACTAATGGGTGTGTCTACTTGTGGGCGGGGCTACTGGTGTTGTATTCAATTGGTCAATACAAAAGTACACACTCACTCACACCCCTTATGATAGTCACACTCACCCCTCACTCCATGATAGCAACGTACGTACGTACTTCCCCAGCTATGGAGATAGTCACCCTCCCCCTCCAGAGATAGTCACATGCATACTCACCCCCTCACCCTAGGATAGTCATACTCACCCCCTCACCCTAGGACAGCCATACTCACCTCCTCACCCTAGGACAGCCATACTCACCCCCTCACCCTAGGATAGTCATACTCACCCCCTGACCCTAGGATAGTCATACTCACCCCCTCACCCTAGGATAGTCATACTCACCCCCTCACCCTAGGATAGTCATACTCACCCCCTCACCCTAGGATAGTCATACTCACCCCCTCACCCTAGGATAGTCATACTCACCCCCTCACCCTAGGATAGGCAAAATACACTTAACACGGACAATGTTACTGGTACACACTTACACGGGAGTCGGTGATAATCTCTGTTCTTTGTTTTGTTCTGTTCAGTGAGAGCAATCGAATATTGCTCACTTGGGTCATCATGAGGGAGACGCTGAAGAAGGTGACATTTCAGTTCCAAATCATTACATCATTAAATGACAAGACCATAGCTGACATCAGCTCACCAGAAACTCGTTAGTGAGCTCAGCTCCACCCTCTGTGGTGAGACCATTTAAATAATCCTCTAAATTGTCGCTCTGGACTAGGGTGTCTTTGTAGGAATAACTTTCAGCTATGGCTCTGTAAATGAACTCGTATTGCTCCTGTGGTGGGTGTGGCAAGAGCATAGGGGGTGGAGTAAATATATGAGATGTGATCCTCGAGCTAAGTGGTCACCGACCTCAGACTGGACCATTTTCATTCTCTGTCCCCTCAGCTCGTGGAGGACACTCTGTATGCTGACAGCTGGGTGGTCTCTCATGTGCTGAAGCACTATATCGATAGCAATGTAGGTCCCTGTGCGACCAACCCCGGCACTAGCAGGAGGAGGGCAAGTACGTACCTCGGAGTAAAGACACACCCACTTGCACACAGGTCCCACTCACCTGCAGTGGATCACAAGTGGTCCATGCTCCTCTCTCATTTCCGAGCGAACCACCTTTATAAAGTGCAGCATGTCATAAGGCATAGCAGGCACCCCAAAGTCAGGCCAATAGGTGAAGTGGTACTGGTCCACCTGGCGTATGACTCCCGTGGAGACCTGCAGGGGAATCCACATCAGCACAATACAAACACAAGGGAGTTGACTTCACTGACGTTGGATAGAGTGAACTGGCGGAGAGTGTAGGTCGGGAGGATGGAGACTTCTCTGGCCTCGACCACCAGATCCCCAAACTGCAGGGGGTCCACTTCCGGCCAGTACTGAGCACACTTTTGCTGGAGAGGGAGGAGTAGTGACACACCCACTTCATATCCAAATACGTATGTGATGCAACCTACGTACCCTTCCCATTTCATAGAGATTGGTTACCATGACAATGATAACTGTCTCCTCCCCCCACACCATTCTCCAGAAGTCCTCCACAGTTGTCGTTAGGGGTCCTTGACTGGCTATGTACTCAGCAGTCTTGTTGTAGCCCTAAGCATAGGCCAGCACATCTCATGAAGAACCTTGACATGGGGAACTGCGGTGAATCCTCGTTAATCCACCACAATTTGCTTGGGGAAAAATGGTGGATTAACTGGATATTGCATCCTGTCTGCATACTTCATTTACATAGGGAAATAGCAGTGGATGAAAAGGCTTGGTGTGTGAGGTGGTGGATTATCAAGAATTCACTGTGTGCTATGTACGAAATACCATTGAGACACCACACACACACGTGTGTGCATAGCTAACATTGATGTAGTTGGCATTGATGTAGTCAGTTTGTGGAGAAGTTCCACCTGGAGTTGGCTTGAGGATAACACGGGTGTGGTCATCTACAGAGAGTGGGTGGGTCAAAAAGAAAGCAGCTTTGTGATGGATGAATAACGATAAACAATGAATAAAATATAAACACAACAACACCACCGAACACAACAAAAAATGCAATATTCACAACATCAAACATGCACATACACCACAGATAGGGCTCCATCAGTATACGTCAGGTTCACTCTACTCACAAGCACTGATGTTACGATATCTGTTCTTTGGTATATTTTCTGTTGCCTTGGCAACTGTCATAGGATGACCAGAACTGGTGTCTTCCAAAAGCTGTATCAGTCACATGACACTCATGTGATGTGCAAGTGATATCAACATTTATTCCTTCAGAACGTACCCTGTATTCCTGAGGGAAACCCCCTGACTCCTTCAACTCTTGAATGTGATCAACAAATATTTCCAAAGGAACACTCGGATACCGAGGTAGTAGAGCTACAGACGCAGCATGCAGGAGCATACATAGAATCACAAGAACAGACATGTGTCTAGACTAACAGGACAGTCAGGGGTCTAGACTAACAGGACAGTCAGGGGTCTAGACTAACAGGACAAAACTTTGGCTAGATCATGTCTAAAAGAAGTTGATGGTAAGTTTCAACTAACAAGAAAGAGTGTTTTGGATCCCCGAGGAAACCTGCTTATTGTCTCCATCTGTAAAGAGAGCAGTTCTGTCATCAGAAACACCAGTTCGCCTTGTCTTTCTGCTACAGAATGAGACAGCACACATATCGATGCCAAATTTAATAACGGACCCTTAGAGGATATACAGATGTGCATACTAATCCACCAGCACCCACCATATTATATTAGAACATAAAAATGCATACACACACACAAACACACACAACACACACACACACACACACACACACACACACACACACACACACACACAACACACACACACACACACACACAATACACACGGTCAAATGCAACTTGTGGTACAACTTGCGACTGCATACGAACGCACGCACATTTTCAGGTAGTACCAAAGACATATTCCACAGCAGAAGAGCGTGATGACAATGCCAGTGAGAAATAAAAAGGATAGAGGGATAGCTATATAGAAGGGGAGGCAACCACTCCCTTGACAAACGTTGTCGCCATTCACCATGGTTTTCCGAGTCTCCTCAGTTATTACGAAGGCTAAGTCGTTCACGGTTCACTTGCGATAAGTGGGCGTTGGTCGCCAGACGCCATTTTGATGAGAAATGATAATTATATTCATGATATACATGTATAATGATAATATTAATAGAGCTACAACACACTTTATTAATTCACTCCAGAGAGTAAACTTGTAAATACTGTGTACAAACACGCTGGCACACTTATTGATGATAGTGCAACCTCAAGTTGTTCTAATGATTATGGGTATAGCACACGATCAATGCAATTAATCGATATGCTAATTAATATTATGAGTCTTATCTGAATAATGATGCTTTTACAAACTGTGCTTGATGAAGATGAAGTGACTGATTATGCAAAATTGGAGTATCCCTCAAAAGTGGTCAAATACTGGAGGATTCCATCGTGGATGAACTTATACTGTTCCTGTTGAGTGAGAAAATGATGCAGGTTACCATGGCAACATGAGAATCACTACACTTGTCAACACCAGTCAGCCGCAGTTCCGAACACAACAACCAATAGTGTAGCAGGAATCCTTACAACTCACCACAAGATTTCGCAATTCTCAAGAGACACACCCACACAGATCACAATTCTCAAGAGACACACCCACACAGATCACAATTCTCAAGAGACACACCCACACAAAGCACAATCACTTACCACGGACTCTACAATCCCTGGTCTCTGTATTCTGAGGGACTTGACTGCTCTGAACACGTCAACGATCTGTTCAGTCTTGACTCTCTCCAGAGCTGTCATCAACGCACACAGAGCTCCACTGCGGCTCACTCCGTTGGTGCACTGAATGGTAATTGGATGGTTACCAGACTTCCTTTGGACTCTCTGGACATCGTTGATCAGCTCAATCAGGCTACCGGCATTACCGGGGCAACCACCCTCAGGCCAATCAGTGTAGTGAAACTGTGTGATATTGCGGCACTCCTCCTCCTTGTTCTCCCTCCAAATCTTCAACTTCCTCACAACATAGTCTGAGTTGACAGGATCCTCACTGACCAGCTCAGCAGTGACTGATCCGTACTGCTTGGTCTCCCCCACCACACTGGGCCAGTACTGGACACTCATCTCCTGCAAGGACCACCAAACAACATCATTCAATACCCCATTCACCGACTAGACTCTGTACTTAATTCAAGTAAATTTATTTTCATTCCAATGAGTGCACTTATATGGCTAGCTCACATGGCAGCAATGTCAGCCGCACATGTGTAACTACACACACCTCACATACAGCACAAACACAAACACACACACACCACACACACACACACACCACACACACCACACACACACACCACACACACACACACACACACCACACACACCGCACACACACACACACACACACACACACCACACCACACACACACACACCACACACACACACACACACACCACACACACACACACACACACCACACACCACACACACCACACACACCACACACACACCACACACACACCACACACACACACACACACACACCACACACACACACCACACACACACCACACACACACCGCACACACACACACACACACACACCACACACACACCACCACACACACACCTTTTCATTGTCGATGACCTCTTCCAGGCTGATAATGGCATGACACATCTGTCCCCAGATCATCTGCCAAAAGTCCTTGAGTGTGTCAGCAAGTGGAGTTTGAGTGGTTATGAATGCCTTCAACTGGCGATATCCCTGAATAGGTGGATACAGTTGACAGCCTCACTAGATGCTATGTGGACACTTTCCAATAGTGGTTCAGTTTCAATTTTCAATAAAATGAATTTCAATTTCACATAAGCAGACCCCCATAAACAAATACACATACTCGTCATTTTTCAAAAACACTGAGTGTGACATGTGCATGAAGACCAGTGGGTGTGACATGTGCATGGAGACCAGTGGGTGTGACATGTGCATGAAGACCAGTGGGTGTGACATGTGCATGGAGACCAGTGGGTGTGACATGTACATGAAGACCAGTGGGTGTGACATGTGCATGGAGACCAGTGGGTGTGACATGTGCATGAAGACCAGTGGGTGTGACATGTGCATGGAGACCAGTGGGTGTGACATGTACATGAAGACCAGTGGGTGTGACATGTGCATGAAGACCAGTGGGTGTGACATGTACATGAAGACCAGTGGATGTGACATGTACATGAAGACCAGTGGGTGTGACATGTGCATGAAGACCAGTGGGTGTGACATGTACATGAAGACCAGTGGGTGTGACATGTGCATGAAGACCACTGGACATGTGACAAGGGAACTAACGTACATCCAAGTATGTGGCATTGATATAGCCTTGCTTTGAGGAGCTTGGATTGAGGGGAACCAGAATATCATCCGCTGTAGAAAGACAGTAGAGGGGTGTGTCAGCGTGGAGTGGAGGGGTGTGTCAGTGGAGGGTATGAAGTAGATGCCTGTGTCAGTAGCAGTAGAAGAAAGGTGTGTGTGACTCACGCGGCAGCAAATTCTTAGACCTGTTCTTGCCGACATTGGAAGACATTAGAGCAACAGTAAAATCAAACGTGTCTTCTTTGGGACAAACAGAAGACAATTTCTAACAAAATAAATTGATAAGCGAATCAATAAAAGTATCAAAGCCAATTTGAGACTATCACTGATAAGCAATACCTGATATTGCTCCTCATAGCCTGTCAGCCCTGTTTTCTCATTCTTCTCTTGGAGAGCATTGAGCTGCTTCTTGAGGTTAGTGGCCACCACAGAGGTATCACCACAGTTGTGGTATTCAGCAAGTGCATCGTAGATGAAGACATATTGGGGCTGTGGGTACAATACAAGTGCGTTGTGTGCAACCCAATAGAGTGGGAAGACCATCACTGCTCCACTTACCTCCGTCTGAACCATGTAGTTCCTTTTCCAGCGAAGACCACGGACGAAATTGAACACATCCACTTTTCCCTCAGCTTCAATCATCTCAATGTTGGTATCTATGGTAACAAACGTCCCTGTGCGTCCCACACCAGCACTGCAGTGAACAACCATTGGTCCGGAGTTGTTCCTGTCATGATACTGGCGGACTCTTTGTCGGAAGGACAAGATGGCAGTGGCATACTCAGGCACTCCGTGGTCTGGCCAGGCCAGGAAGTGGAACTGGCGGACTTCTCTGGTAGACTCCTCGTTGCCGTACTGGAAATATGTGGAATGAACCTCGTGTCAATACTTGCAATGAAATACAGACACACCCATGAACACAATTGCCCCACCCACAATCACACACCAACCTCTTGCACTGAGAATGTTCTAACACAATAAAGAGCAAGCTCCTCCTCTTCTGTCATGGTAACCTTGATATTGCCATAGAGACGAGGAATGGACACTGCTTCTGGCCAATACTGGTTGCACTTTACAACCAACTGTACCAGATGATGCAATACAGAGTGAACATTGCGCAAGAAGTAATGCAGGGTGTACACTGTCACTGTAACTAACTCTTTCTCTGCCTTCTTCTAGTTTGGTCACCATGACAATGGTGGGGACATTGTTCTGCCAGATCATCCTCCAGAAGTCGTCGATAGAAGAAGCAGTTGGTCCCTGGGAAGCAATGTAGTTTTTGGTCTTCTTGTAACCCTAAATACAACAGGGCTTGAAGAGTGAACTTGTCACAACTACTTCCAACCAGTCATCAACTCACATCAAGGAATGAGGCATTGATGTAGTCACTACCCGGCTCTGCACTGTCACTGCTCAAAACAACACGTGAGTGGTCATCTGAAGGAAGGGTTATCACACCATTTCAACATGCACACACACATAGAGGGAGAGAGAGAGAGAGAGAGACCCTAACCCTAAGCACACACAAGCCTACACAAATATACACATGCAACATGAGACTCACAAGGTGATATGTTGATGAACCTATTCTTCCCGGCATTACAAGGAGCTCTAGCGTGCTGAGTCGTCACCTCCCACTCCAAATCTAACGACTACAAAATTGAAAGGAAATTGTAAACTGTCATCATCACTGAGTTCCATCCAATAGACTGCACCTGGAACTCGTCAGTGAAGCCCTCTCCATCCTCTCTCCTCAGCAAAGCAACGGTCTCCATCAGGTCCTCCACCTTTATCACTGGGTGCTTGGGATCAGCTGTGAAAGTTGCAATGGACATTAAACCCAACCCAGCAGTAGCGTCACCAGGTGTGGATGATGAGTGGCCCACTTACGTTCTGGAGGTGCCAAATCCAGCACCTGAAGGTTGATAGCACCTTCTTTGGCACCATGTCCATTGGTGGCAATGACCGTGTAGGACCCTGCATCTTCCAGGTAGGTCTTGGTGATGTACAAGGACCCTCCTCTCAACACTTTAAACCGGTCATCCTTCAGCTCCTCACCCTCTTTCACCCACTTAACTGTGGCATCGTCTGTCATCACTTCCACATAGAGCAGTGTTGGCATGCTGGCAGACCCCATCACCAGAGGCTCCTCAATGGTGAGGTACGGGTCTAAGGGACAGCAGTTGACAGAGATATCTGAGGTTAAAGAGCCCTCCAGGGCACATGGTCTAGTATACTGAGGTATGTGTGCACTAGTATACTGAGGTATGCGTGCTCCAGTATACTGAGGTATGCGTGCTCTAGTATACTGAGGTATGTGTGCTCTAGTATACTGAGGTATGTGTGCACTTACGTTTTGTCTTCTTGAAAGATGGCATATGCACGAAGTTGCTGTGATGGTTGGCATGGTGATAGGGGGAGGGTTGCCGGCGGAAACAGCTTTGGAGAAAATATCAAAAGAGTAACATACATGTACCGTCATAGCAACACTCCACCTAGCAATACTCCACCTAGTTACACTACCTAACAACACTCCACTTGGCGACACTACCTAGCAACACTCCACCTAGCAACACTACCTAGCAACACTCCACCTAGCAACACTACCTAGCCACACCCCACCTAGTTACACACAGAACTCACTAGAGAAGTACAGCGATCAAAATAAGCACTGCTATTATCAGAATTACTAGAACCACTATGACAGCAATGATCACGGCAGTGTAGTCAGGTTCTTCTTGTATTATGATCACTACAGGAAGGGCGAGATGGAATATGGGATGGCACATGCGATGATGAATACTCTACACACTCAATACTCAAATACAGCAGAGTATTCCACAACCACACACACACACACACACACACACACACACACACACACACACACACACACACACACACACACGAGAACACATATACACATACGTACCTGGAGAAAGACCTGTCTCGAAATGCTGTAAATAATACAATTGAATACATACAAGTTACAGTCAATTGACATTGCACACACACACACCACATGTCACAGCTAGCCTCACTTCAGTTGGTTCCAGCTCAGAATGATACCTCACAAAGACTCTGTAGCTGTTCCCCCGCTCCAGAGGGGCATTGTAAAACAGCATATTTCCAGAGCCTCTAGACCTCCCATCACCAAGATTGAAATCGAAAGGAGGTGGTCTGATGTACCTAGCTGCCACGTATGAATCTGTTGAATCAGAGTAAGTACGAACTTGTGCTCTGTGAAGAGCATCTTTGCTGCGATCACCTTCGCCCTTCACCACAAAAATGTATAGTTGACTAAATGTAAAAGAATAAAAGTAAACACATCAAGGATGCATACAAGCAGACAGCCACAGCCCTCCCGTGAGGCTGCCCCACCTGACTGCGTCCCCGTACGTCTCCACTCCTGGTATAGTGATTGTCACCGTTTGCTGAGGATGTTCTCCTCCACCGTTGGTGAAGTTTTGAGGAACGACTGGAAGCAAATAATAAACAAATAACAACAACAACAGTGCACATTTAGTGCAGTACAATGTGGTGCTATTTCTTTATCCACAGAATTATTCACGGACTCACATAATATCCTAGTGTTGGTGTTGGTGGTTGCTACTTTGCCTGGTCCAGCACTGGTCCTTGCCCTCACAGACACTCCATATCTCGTCGAGGGCTGGAGTTCAGTGATCTCAAATGTTGTTCCAGTAGTATTGGTAGTATTAATCCGTGAATTTCCATACTTTCGATACTAGTAATAAAAACAAGAGGATTGATCCCAGTGGCATATTCAGCAATTTGCATAAATATAGAAACTACATACATGCATGTACACACGCACCACACCACACACACACACACACACACACACACACACACACACACACACACGCACCACACCACACCACACACACACACACACACATACACACACACACACACAGACACACACACACACACACACACACACACACACACACACACACACACACACACACATACACGCACATACACAGACACACACACACACACACACACACACACACACACACACGTACCATTATTGTGTAGACTGTGATCATACCATTGGGGTTTGTAGGCTCCTTCCAAGTCAAGCGTAGGAAACGGAGTTCCTTGGTGGCTACTTCAAGTCCTACAGGCTCCCCGGGTGCTGTGAGGAGAGGACAAGGTCCATTCATTACCACACCTATCACACAGAACATGCAACACACACACCTCCTTCTCCAGTCTTGAAGCTACCAGACTCTCCTGGAACTAGTATCATTCTACCATTAACACGGTACACACTAGATACATCATATTTATAGTCTGTGAAGTAGCTGAGGTTCTTCAGCAGAACAAACGTCTCATTTCTCATAACATAAATTGGTTCTTTATCAGAGGATGCTTGCCTCTTTCTTCTCCCACCGCTCTTCACTGGAGAGTAGGTGACTCTATACATGCTCAGCAACCGATCGGAGACTGAGCCTTCCATTGGGTCAATAGTTGTCCATGATACATTGTAACTCCGATTATCACCTTCCACTGCAGTACTGTCAACACCACCAACAGTGTTGTTGAGGTCTGAGGCAACTGTGAAGGGATAGAAATGGTGTGTAATCACACCACTACATGCACACACACACACACACACACACACACACACACACACACACATGCTCACACACACACACACACACACACATATACACTAACATAATATTCCAGATTTTATCCTGTCAGTGGTGTTGTCACTGGTAAAATTCCCTTCATATACAGCCTGTACACTTATGTTTACTGTTATGTTTGGCTGTACATTCAGTGTTACTGACGTGTTGCTAGTCATCAGAACACGTGGGTCTTGATCAGAGAACACAGTAAAGGTAGCATCGACCCCCTCCAGACCTGATGGCACCACCCAGGACACAGTGAGGGTTAGAGGATCAACGATGGTCCCTTCAATCATTGTCACTGCCGTGTTTGCTGTCGTTTGGGCAGATCAAGCAGTAAATAACAATAACAATATTACCAAACAAACATTCTCTCACCTGGAGAAGCAGTGGGAAATCGATATGTGGCAACTGGTCCACTACCATTGTTATTGGTGGCCGAAATGTTGACAATACAGGTAGTGTTGTTCGGCAACCCATCAACTGTCACACTTCGGCTGGCTGTTCCATTTGAGAAGTGGAAGGATTTACCCCTACAGGTCACCTCCACAGAGTAACTAATGATATTCATGATTTCCCCTTTAGGAGGCTGCCAGGAGACCTTGACAGCAGTGAGGCCAGCTAACATGGATGTTATGTCAGAAACAGGACCAGGGGGACCTGGTGAGGACCAGATGAGGACCAGATGAGGACCAGATGAGGACCAGATGAGGACCAGATGTGACAGTGGTTGTGATGCAATGACATGACATGATGACATGACGTAATGACATGACGTATGACATGACGTAATGACATGACATAATGACACAAAGAGTGAGTGATGAATCTCGTTACTAACCAATGACACGAGCTGTGTAGGTTGAAGTGAAGTTATCATTGATTTCATGAACTCTAGCTGTACATGTGAACACGTGCTCAACATTGGTCTCACTCAGGACTCGTACTAGACTATCATTGTTTGATACAATATTGCTACCAAGAGACCAGGAGTAGCTGATGGTCCTGTTAGCTAGAACACCCGTAAGCTCAAGAGAACAGGTCTGATTGACCTTAAAGGGGGCTGTAACATCTTCAATTGCATTGTTAGGACTTGAAAAGATGACATATCCTACATGGGAGGAAAAACAGGATCCAACACAATAGATCTACAATTAAAGGCAATTAATTGCGAATTGATGATTTCAGATCAACTCACTCGATACATTAGCACTAGCATTAACAATGCGAGGAGATCCACTCAGTGTGGCTGTACACACAACACTAGCAGAACTGACTCCACTGGTGACAATCTGGATGGATGTGGCATTTTGCCTGACGAGGCTGGCACCCTCACTGACACTGAACAACACTTCTGTGTTACTTGGGGCTGTGGGGCTTAATACGGCAGTACAACTCAAAGTCACATTTTCTCCAATTCGTGCTTGAATTACGGGAGGGAGGATTGTAAGGCTTTCGATTTCTGAATAGACACACCATACAACCAGCATATGGCTTCAGAGCCATTTTCAGCAACACAATAATACACTACATTGCACTTACGATAAGGCCGTAATTCAATCTGATTGGAGGCCACATTGCTAATGTCGTTGCTGGCATTACAAGAGTAACTCCCTCCTTCCGTGTTCAGGTTAGCAACGGTGAAGGTCATGTCGGTCTCAGTAGCTAGCACGGTGTTGTTTACGGACCAGGTGTACTGAACTGGGGACATCCCAGGTTTATCCACTGTACAGTTGAATGTGACGCTACCTCCCACTGGAGCCTCTGGTCCTGGATCCACGGTGACTGTCACGCTTGATATTGGAGCTGAAGTTGAAGGTAAAACATGGAAACATTAGTTGAAAGATTCTCTCTTGAGATGAACTGAAAGCAAAGGATTGTGTTCATATATGATAGTCAAAGTATCCATGGATTGATACATTGTGCAAGTGAGTAGACAATAACACTACCTACACCCACACCCACCCACAAAGAGAGAGAGAGAGAGAGAGAGAGAGAGAGAGAGAGAGAGACCCTAACCCTAAGCACACACAAACCTACACAAATATACACATGCAACACACACACACACACACACACACACACACACACACACACACACACACACACACCTGGCATTACAGTCAAATTAAGTAGAGCAGTGTCGTTAACAATACACATGTATTCGCCCGACGAAGACAGTTCTAAGTTCAACGAAAGATTCCCATTACTCTCCATTGCGGTACCACTGTTCACTGTGTTGATCATCCACGTCCCGTAGGATAGGGTAGCATTGCTGTCGCGACAGGCGCACGTCAGGTTCAACTGTGTCCCTTCGAATACTTCAAGAGGAGAGGCTACCTGAGTACCGTTTGAGTATTCGATCGCCGGACAGCCTACACACGTGGCAATAGTGAACATGTAACATTGAAGAGATAGACGAGGTTAACCCTACCATCACTCCCGTGGCAGGCGGGAAGGCCGTAGGCAAGAAACGCACACAGAACAATAGCTCTAGTCAACATTCGAGCGAGCTCTTCTTTCTCTGTGACTAGAATGATATCGTGCGGTTGATTAATTGTGAAAGGAAGTGATGCACGAAGCCATTCTCTCGCACCCAGCATATCCTGTATTCGAGAGAGATTCAGGAAGCCTTTATTAAGGGCTGACCAAATTTGCCCACTGAAAATACGTTACTTTATGGCTTCCAATTAGAATATTGCGCAATACCTGTCACCCTGGGCACTACGCTTGGATTCGTTTTGCACAATACCGGTAATTGACGATCGCGCACCAACCCCCCCAACCCGACATCTACTGTACTGCTACAGCAGCTGCTTGTACACTGTATAAGTGGACAAATGCGGATGCATGCTCCAAAAAGCATTTCTGGATAAGGCAAAATGATTATGAAGTACATTTTGAATATCATGTGAATACTAGTATATCTAGTGCATATGTATACTATATAGTTTATATAGTGTTTATATATCTAGTGCAGCCATAAGAAGCAAGAGAACAAAAAGGATGCTAGTTAAGTTGAGAGGAGGAACAGCACCGTTCCAGATTGAGATGGGAAGGTGGCAAGGAGTGGAGGGGGAAAGAAGAATATGCAAAGAATGTGAGAGTGAGGAAATAGAAGATGTCTGCCACTGGCTGCTGCAGTGCCCTACCTGGGAACACTTAAGGATACCATTGATTGATAAAGTCGCTGAGAAGGATGGTTTTAGAGGAAAGAGTAACAGAGAGAAGACAGCGTTCATATTATCACAAGCCTGTTCAAAGAACAATATTTTAACCCATATTAGTGTAATGTGGTCAGTCAGATTTGGTGTGTAACTCATTATTAATTTTCATCATTGTGATGGACCAGTGTACTAGATACTCCAGAGTTATATAGCTCCGATGATGTGTATTGATGTTACAGTGCTACATAACACCACTGTTATGTCCTAGCACCTTCTGGTGTGGTGCACTCAAATAATTATTGATTGATTGATTGATATATATAGTTAGTCTAGCGTAGCCGACACATCATCCGACGCCATGTTATTACCTATGGTTGTCTACAACAGTCTATATACACGTGAAGTATCATCAGTATGCTCAGATCAGATCGTCATGGAGACCTTGGGATATTATTGGTTATGGCTTGGGTTGTGGATATTATTTCCATAGTAAACTGGGAGTGTCACCCAATTAGGCATTTGGATGACTTTTTATAACTGTTATTATCTGTTGTTCTTATTAACTGTCTATTATGTATTATATTTATCAGAGGAGCACACTTGATAGGAGCACCATTTGTGTAACCCTATCCATATACCTATACATAATATGTATGTATGTATGTATATGTATGTGGATGAAATTATACTTCAGTTTTAATTCAATTCAATTCAACTAGCTCTTCAAGGTAACAAGGAAATAATCCAGGAAACAAGGGTATATGCATAAAGGGTGGTAAGCAACAGGTGTAATTATGCAAGAATTATAAAGGTATTACGTGAAATTGATGAGTGTCATATTATGTATAATTCTGTGACCATAATGTAATAAATTATTTCAAATGCATAAATTATAAATATAGACAAACCACAAAGAATGTTACAAAACATGACTACTAAGGGAAAATGAGTAAATCCATACCTTCATGACAGGAGCAATGCAGCCTTCATAGCAGAAACTAATTGTACAACATTATTCCTTGGTACCCATTACCTCGTTCTGTGTTAGTCCTTGATCCAACTCTTTCCCCGATCCATCCCGTTTCTTGGCCCTTGGTCGAATTTGCTCCTTGAACCCTTTGTTCCTCGTTCCTTGTTCCTTGACCCCTTTGTTCCTCATTCCTTGATCATCCTTATTCTTCCATCACAAATGTACGTGAGAAATTAAATTACCTATGTGTGGATGCATGTTAACATTACTGTGCCCTGGGATTCCAGCCTCATGAAGTGCTACACTGAAACCTAATTATTTGGTCACTTGGAAAATGTGTTGGATAAGCCAGGTGATGGACACATTAGGGTGCAGTGAAGGTACATCACAAAGGAGTGTCTGGTGGATGAGACGCTCGGAAAGACTGCATACCTAAAACTGGTGTTCAATTAATTCAGTCCTGTTGCTTCTAAATACAGTAGATGACGTCATCAATTTGTTATCGGTATGGGGTGAATGCGTGAAACGACCACACACTCATACGTAGTGCACTGTTCAGTGTAAGATGGCTCGCGTCGAGATGAAGGAACGCCACGTTTTGTCCTTCTTTATTTTATGCTTCGCTGTGCTTGGTAAGCTGACGAACCTTCAATCAATACTTGATTGTCTACAAATATTACCCCGTATTTCTTTCCAATACAGCAATCACCGGACAGAAGTGTAATATAGAATTTGAGATCGTAAATAGATCTTCCAACACTGCAAACTTCACACAGCTGTCTCCAATAAACGGTTCTGTTGCTATTGGAAGTGGTACCAAAATGACCTGTAGCTGTAAGATGAATAAGAGACTGTCCCGGAAATGGATTTATCCCGATGGGCAGGATGTGCCTAAAAACGACCTAGCCACTGATCCAGCGTACCGAAAAAACGGTTTCAAAGACAACCTTAATTCTGCTACACTGGTAATCAAAGGCTCCTTCAACTGCAGCCATGCTGGTGTGTACAAGTGTGCTCTTGGTACGAACTATGGTGAAGCTTTGGTAACTCCAGTTGGTGAGTTAGCCTATACCTGTGCACCCTCCACCACACAGCACCCACCTGTACACCCTCCACCACACAGCACCCACCTGTACACCCCCCACCACACAGCACCTACCTGTACACCCTCCACCACACAGCACCCACCTGTACACCCACCACAAAATACCCACCTGTACACCCTCCACCACACAGCACCCACCTGTACACCCTCCACCATACAGCACCCACCTGTGCACCCCCACCACAAACTACCCACCCATGTACACACTTGTACCTCTACATCGCACACAGGTGAGGACTGTTCTCCTAAGAATGTGAGCATAACAGCTGTGCCTTCTGGATCCGTTGCCAAGGGAACTGAAATAACATTCACCTGTTCAGCTGCCAATCCAACAAGTACATCATTGAGATACAGTTGGTCTGCTAATGGCGAGGAGTTGCTGGGAGAGAATGGGACCTCTGTTGTTGTGCCAGTCAAAGAGGACACCTCGATTACCTGCACTGTCAGTAACAATGTTGGCAACTCGTCAGCCACCGCAAGCATCACTGTAGCAGGTATGGCCAACATGGCACACACCAGCACAGCGACAGGTCACACACACACACACACACACACACACACACACACACACACACACACACACACACACACTAGCACAGCAACAGGTCACACACACCAGCACAGCGACAGGTCACACACACACACCATCACAGCTACACCAGCACATACCAGCACAGCGACAGGTCACCTACACACATCATTACAGCTACACCAGCACACACCAGCACAGTGACAGGTCACATACACACCACTGCAGCTACACCAGCACACACCAGCACAGCGACAGGTCACCCACACACCATTGCAGCTACACCAGCACAGTGACAGGTCATACAGACATGTTGTATAGTATTTTCATTTTTGTTGTAACCATTTAGCCTATTGTGTCCACTCAGCTGTGTACATAACCTGGGGTCTTAGCTAGCTCTGTAGAGTGTGGGAGTTTGGCTGATGATGTCACTGGTGTTGACCACAGTGTGTATTGGGTTGTTGACACTATGGGTTATCTTGTTACTATGACTACCTGAACTAGTGGTGCTTTGTGTGAGTGTATTAGCACTCTGTGATTGAGTTAATGGGTCTACCTACACAAACTGTACATCCAAGCACAATGCTGATCACACACACACACACACACACACACACACACACACACACACACACACACACACACCTTTACCCAATACTTTATCCTTGAAAATGATTATGGATGTGTTCGCACATGGTCTGCCTTCTTTAGATGTGGCGATCTCTACAACTGACACCACACCCTCAGTGGGTGTGTCCTCATTGGATGGCCATACCAGCACAACAGCTGTTTCTTCGGTTCTTTCAACATCAAATACACAGGAGTCTCTTACCAAATCAGAAGTTCCACCCACATCAACACCTGAAGCTCCACCCACATCAACACCTGAATCTCCGCCCACATCAACACCTGAAGCTCCACCCATATCGACACCTGAATCTCCACCCACATCAACACCTGAAGCTCCACCCACATCAACACCTGAAGCTCCACCCACATCAACACCTGAAGCTCCACCCACATCAACACCTGAAGCTCCGCCCCTGTCAACAGGATCCCGGTCCGTGGAAATGACAAGTATTGTACACACTTCTACCAGTGTAGCTGATCATGTAGCAACAGCTGATATAGTGACTAATTCATCCACGATTGATCAACCTTTATCCACTGTACCAGTTGTAGTCATGACAACAGTTTCCATGGAGACTTCATCTAACACATATAGTTCCACAAAAGCAGTCTCAACTGTAGCAATCATGAAAACTGTGGAGCCTAGCGTTGCCCTGACAACAGTCCCTGGAGATCATTCCACCACAGTCAAACCAACGGTTGTCATGGATACCTCCAGCAAGGTCACACGTATACCTACGGCAACATCATCTGTTTTAATTGAGACTAGCACTGTATCCATGACAACTGCTATCCCCACCAGCTTAATATCACCCTCTACTTCCTCAGTATCAATCTCCAGCTCATCAACATCAGTAACCGACACTTCACCCTCAGTCTTCACCCCCTCACCATCGGTCCCCACCCCCTCACCATCGGTCCCCACCCCCTCGCCATCATCTTCACCTCCACCAGTTGTTCAAAAGCCAGACTCATCATTAGTTGGTGACAAAGTGTCCATTAAAGTGACCTGGTCTGTTGTTGAGGGAGCAGAGAACATTGTAGTACAGTATACCTGGACCAGCCGGTGGACTGACAGGTCAAGGAGGCAAGAACCCAACTACGAGGAAGTGACCCTCGGCCCCCGGAACACCAGCTACACTGTAGAAGATGCAGAGGGATACTCAAGGTACTGCTTCACCATCACTGCCAACTACGCCAATGGTGTCTCCAGCCCAGCTGGGGAGCAGTGTGTGGAAACACCTACCACAAGTGAGTTGAGCTGGGCTGTGAATGAGTTCAAAGTGATCCCAGTCGGACCTCATTAACACAAATTATCATTTATGATGGGACTTCTGTCAAGCCTTACATTTCCTACTGCTGTACATACGCTAGATAAGTTGACATGAGAAGTTGGGGGTTGTCCCAGAGGTTGTGTTAGCTGTATTGTGTTCCTCTGTATGTTCTCAGAGCCTTCAGCTCCAGTCAATGTGGAGTTCACGGACATTGAGTTGACCTCACTTGTTGTGAAGTGGGCGGTGCCAGAGAGGCCAAATGGAGTGATCATGGCGTTTAAGGTGAGGGTAGTCATGGCAACAGGATGTGCAGTGGAATTATTCACTGCCCCTATTTTCAGGTTTATTACGATTCAAAGGACATTTCAGTGCAGTATGATGAGTATGTATTGCTGCGAGGTTTCCCTCTGAGTGGACTGACTGCTGGTACTACTTATATGATCCAAGTCTCTGCTGAGACCTCCCTAGGGGAAGGAGATAGGAGCAAGCCCCTCTCTGTCACAACAAGTGAAGAGCCAACTTGTAGGTTAACTTGATTATGATATCACAGTTGCTATGGTAACATTAATTCCTCTTAATTACTTAGCTGTGCCCTTTACTTTGATTATCATGGTGGTGGTTGTTGTGGTGATACTAATCCTCATACCACTCATCATCATATCCATCGTAGTGCTGTGGTGAGTTAGTGTTGAGTGCGTTTATTGCACTGTTTGTGATTGTAGTGGATCCGCTTGGTTGTAGTGTATTGCGTAATCGCAGTAAGCAGTACCAAAGGGAGGAGACTGTGTTCGGAGTGGATGTGGAAATGAAGGAAATGGAGAAGGACGATAATCATTTTATGAGGAAAACTCCAGAAGGGTTGGATGGTATGTGTGTGGATGTGGCTGTTCTTCTTGTGCCCTGTGTGTGGGACTGTATTGCGTGATGCTACAGTAGCAGAGTGTGAAGACGCTTCCTGTCCCTTTAGCGCCTGTGATTGAGCTGAGCGAGGATGTCATTGAGACATCGGCCGGTGCTGCCACCGTCATCTACGTCAACATCGAAGGGACGCCCACACCTCAGGTTGTGTGGAGCAAGGATGGAGAGTACATTGATGAGAAGGACTTCAAGATCCTGTCAGAAGGCTCCCTGTACATCCCCATCACCCGCCCTCAGGACAGTGGGACGTTCACTGTTACTGCAGCAAACTGCAACGGTCAATCAAGTGTGGAAGTTCAAGTTGAGGTGGCTGTGCAGACAGCTCCATCTCGTGAGTTATGTTTGTACCAACCCCACCATACCCAGTGGTACTGTGTGTACTGCATGTACTGTGTGTGGTACATACATGGTGTACATGTAGACTCTCTTCTTCCTGACAGCTGACCCTCGACATCCTCCAATTAAAGAGGAGAAATTCCCTGAAAGTGTGGCATTGCTTAGAGCCAATGACGAAAGCGGCTTCAATGAGGAATATGATGTAAGCTCCGCCTTCAAAATGTCTACCTCAAATGGGCATGTTTATATTATAGCATCTTGATTCCTGCTTACTCAGAATGTTGACATGGATGAGTGGAGGCTGACCGCACATGCCTCCAAGGCCATCATTAACTACTCGAAGAATAGATACATCAACATAGTCCCCTGTGAGTGTGTGTGGGGAGTGGAGGAGTTGGGGAGTGGAGGAGTAGTTGGGGAGTGGAGGAGTTGGGGAGTGGAGGAGTTGGGGAGTTGAGGAGTTGGGGGAGTGGAGGAGTTGGGAAGTAGAGGAGTTGGGAGTGGAGGAGTTGGGGAGTAGAGGAGTTGGGGGAGTGGAGGAGTTGGGGAGTGGAGGAGTTAGGGAGTGGCGGAGTAGTTGGGGAGTGGATGAGTTGGGGAGTGGACGAGTTAGGAGTAGAGGAGTGGAGGAGTTGGGGGAGTGGAGGAGTTGGGGGAGTGGAGGAGTTGGGGAGTGGCGGAGGAGTTGGGGAGTGGCGGAGTAGTTGGGGAGTGGCGGAGTAGTTGGGGAGTGGAGGAGTGGAGGAGTTAGGAGTTGGAGAGTGGCGGAGTAGTTGGGGAGTGGAGGAGTTAGGAGTTGGAGAGTGGCGGAGTAGTTGGGGAGTGGAGGAGTTAGGAGTTGGGGAGTGGTGGAATTACACTGTTCATATCTTTCTTTAGACGACCACTCAAGAGTTGTTTTGGAGCTGCAGGGGGATCTCCCTGGTACCGACTACATCAATGCTTCTTGGATTGATGTGAGTGGATTGGAGTTATGAGGAATGTTGTACGGGGACCGCTGTGTGCATGTTGTACGAGGACCGCTGTGTGCATGTTGTACGAGGACCGCTGTGTGCATGTTGTACGGGGACCGCTGTGTGCATGTTGTACAGGGATCGCTGTGTGCATGTTGTACGAGGACCGCTGTGTGCATGTTGTACGGGGACCGCTGTGTGCATGTTGTACGAGGACCGCTGTGTGCATGTTGTACGAGGACCGCTGTGTGCATGTTGTACGAGGACCGCTGTGTGCATGTTGTACGAGGACCGCTGTGTGCATGTTGTACGAGGACCGCTGTGTGCATGTTGTACAGGGATCGCTGTGTGCATGTTGTACGAGGACCGCTGTGTGCATGTTGTACGGGGATCGCTGTGTGCATGTTGTACGGGGACCGCTGTGTGCATGTTGTACGGGGATCGCTGTGTGCATGTTGTACAGACTGCTGTGTGCATGTTGTACGGGGATCTCTGTGTGCATGTTGTACGGGGACCGCTGTGTGCATGTTGTACAGACTGCTGTGTGCATGTTGTACGGGGATCTCTGTGTGCATGTTGTACGGGGATCGCTGTATGCATGTTGTACAGGGAGTGCTGTGGTATAATCAGGCCCTCCTCCACTCTCAACCTCTCTCTTGGTTGGGCAACAAACCGCTCACTTGGCTGGTCTTCCACTGTTGCAGGGCTACAAGCAGAAACGCGCATACATTGCTTGTCAGGGGCCACTGCCTAGTTACATCGAGGACTTCTGGAGAATGATATGGCAGTATCAGATACAGACTGTTGTCATGGTAACCAATTTAATGGAAGGCCAGAAGGTGAACATTGCATTTTTTACTCGTGTACTAATGTGTGTTGTTATTTACTATGTCTGTATTAATATGTATTATTGCATGTAGTACGTGCCCAGCACTAACATGTACTAATGTGTGTAATGTTTATATCCAGATCAAGTGCCACAGATACTGGCCCGAAAGTGGCACGATGACCTTTGGAATCTTCACTGTCACCCTGAAGAAAGAGGAGAAGTTAGCAGAGTACACTGTGCGGGAGCTCATGGTGGATGTCCCTCGCTCCAAGGAATCTCTCATGGTCAAGCAGTTCCACTTCACAGCTTGGCCGGACCATGGGGTCCCTTTATATGGCACTGGACTCCTCTCCTTCCGTAACCGTGTCAACCAGCACCAAGAGAACAACCCTCATCTGCCAATTGTCGTTCACTGCAGTGCGGGGGTGGGTAGGACGGGGACCTATATCTCCATAGATATGATGCTGAAGAAGAAGGAGCAAGAAGGCATTCTCGATGTGTTTGATACTGTTCGCAGACTACGCTGGCAAAGGAGATATATGGTGCAGACTGTGGTAAGGAACTATAGCCTCGTGACTCTTGTGTTGGAGTCTATTTGTTGTGATTTCACCAATTGTGTTGTAGTTGTAGTCAGTTGTGTTGTAGTTGTTGTCAATTGTGTTGTAGTTGTTGTCAATTGTGTTGTAATGGTCCTCAAAAGTGTTATAATGGTTGTCACTGCTGCCATCCCCTATAGTCCCAGTATGTATTTGTGTACAATTCACTCTTGGAAGCTGTGATGTGTGGAGAAACGTGTGTTTCTGTGCAAAACTTCCGACAAAGGTTAGAAGATTTGTCCCAACGAACTGACAATGGCAATCAATCGAGATGTGAAGAGGAGTTTGATAAACTCGGAGTGACAAGTCCATTGGCCAAAGACTTTGAATGCCAAGAAGCTGTCAAGAATGAATCCAAGAACAGAGACAATGCTTATCTCCCTCGTGAGTGGTCGCAAAATGGAGTCTTGTTCTTGTGAACTCATTCACTCTTTTTCTTTTAGCTGATGAGAGTCGTGTTGTGCTCATAGAACCAGAGGAGGAAGGACGGTCCGACTACATCAACGCCTCATATCTGGATGTGAGTACTTGGTCATAGCGTGTCTGTACCAGAAGTGGTGATGGCTGGTCTGTACCAGAAGTGGTGATGGCTGGTCTGTACCAGAAGTGGTGATGGCTGGTCTGTACCAGAAGTGGTGATGGCTGGTCTGTACCAGAAGTGGTGATGGCTGGTCTGTACCAGAAGTGGTGATGAGTGGTCTGTACTAGACGTAGTGATGGCTGGTCTGTATTAGAAGTGGTGATGGCTGGTCTGTACTAGAAGTGGTGATGGCTGGTCTGTACTAGAAGTGGTGATGGCTGGTCTGTACCAGAAGTGGTGATGGCTGGTCTGTACTAGAAGTGGTGATGGCTGGTCTGTACTAGACGTGGTGATGGCTGGTCTGTACCAGAAGTAGTGATGGCTGGTCTGTACTAGAAGTGGTGATGTCTGGTCTGTACTAGAAGTGGTGATGGCTGGTCTGTACTAGAAATAGTGATGTCTGGTCTGTACTAGACGTGGTGATGGCTGGTCTGTACCAGAAGTGGTGATGGCTGGTCTGTACTAGAAGTGGTGATGGCTGGTCTGTACTAGACGTGGTGATGGCTGGTCTGTACCAGAAGTAGTGATGGCTGGTCTGTACTAGAAGTGGTGATGTCTGGTCTGTACTAGAAGTGGTGATGGCTGGTCTGTACTAGAAATAGTGATGTCTGGTCTGTACTAGAAGTGGTGATGTCTGGTCTGTACTAGACGTGGTGATGGCTGGTCTGTACTAGAAGTGGTGATGGCTGGTCTGTACTAGAAGTGGTGATGTCTGGTCTGTACTAGAAGTGGTGATGGCTGGTCTGTACTAGACGTGGTGATGGCTGGTCTGTACCAGAAGTGGTGATGGCTGGTCTGTACTAGAAGTGGTGATGGCTGGTCTGTACTAGACGTGGTGATGGCTGGTCTGTACCAGAAGTAGTGATGGCTGGTCTGTACTAGAAGTGGTGATGTCTGGTCTGTACTAGAAGTGGTGATGTCTGGTCTGTACTAGACGTAGTGATGGCTGGTCTGTACTAGAAGTGGTGATGGCTGGTCTGTACTAGAAGTGGTGATGGCTGGTCTGTACTAAGTGTGGACTGTGTGTTGCTAATGTTTGTTGTCGACTGTTGCTTCTTGGACCTCTCATTGCAGGGCTACTCTCAGCAAAGAGCATTCATAGTTACTCAGACTCCATTGGAACAGACCCAATCTGATTTCTGGACCATGATTTGGGAACAGAAATCTGCTGTGATAGCCTTGTTGACTCAGCCTGTAGAGAATATCGCAGTCAGTAATTGATATGATGTCATTTCTGATGTCATGTTTGGTTGCTATGTAGTTGCTAGGGCAATGTAGTGTTGCATGGTTTTTGGTACTAAGGCATTTTGTAACCTGTGTAACTTGTGAGGTAATGGTGATTTGTGTGGTCCTGATGAGTGGCTGGGAACAGGTGTAGTGTCTGGAATTAGTGGACTTTGTACTATGTAGGGTGTCCAGTACTGGCCCAGTGTGGTGGGGGAGACCAAGCAGTACGGATCAGTCACTGCTGAGCTGGTCAGTGAGGATCCTGTCAACTCAGACTATGTTGTGAGGAAGTTGAAGATTTGGAGGGAGAACAAGGAGGAGGAGTGCCGCAATATCACACAGTTTCACTACACTGATTGGCCTGAGGGTGGTTGCCCCGGTAATGCCGGTAGCCTGATTGAGCTGATCAACGATGTCCAGAGAGTCCAAAGGAAGTCTGGTAACCATCCAATTACCATTCAGTGCACCAACGGAGTGAGCCGCAGTGGAGCTCTGTGTGCGTTGATGACAGCTCTGGAGAGAGTCAAGACTGAACAGATCGTTGACGTGTTCAGAGCAGTCAAGTCCCTCAGAATACAGAGACCAGGGATTGTGGCCAATTTTGTAAGTTATAAGACTGACTTAACTCTTTCTCTGTGTATTTATCGAATCTTCTCCTGTTCTCACAGAGCCAGTATGACTTCTTGTACAAAGGTGTTCTTAAGTACTTGACGTCTTTTGACAACTATTCCAACTTTAAGTGATTGCAGCCGATTTGCCTCCACTGTGCGGGAATCATTGACAGCATATTATTCAAATACATTAGTAGTTTTGACACATTGCATGGATTATTACTATTCATTTCTGTTAGTACACACTTCACATGATTAGACACACAATATTGTATTATTCTATGACTTGTATCGATGGTTCACACTCTAGCTGAATATCCAAATAACATGACATCATTTCTGTACTGTTTGACAAGCTCTGCCAGCAGGGATGGTGGCACTGTTGAGTACAGTGACTTGATGTAATCAGCGGATGGCATCTCCCACCTGTCAGGGACGGGTGGTTTAGTGAGGGTTTCATTCAAACCAAGTTCTTTGAACATGGCCATGGCGTCTACATCCATTGTCTCCATGTGAACAGCTGTAGTGTAGTGGAGGGCACACGGTTGACAGAGGTGCTCTAGTGGCTGCCAGTGTTCATTCATCCCATCTTTGTCCCTGGTGTTAGTGATGTACTGAAGGAACTCACTGAACTTGACGTCGTTACCTACTGGGTCCGGAGGAGCACCATGTCGATAATGCTGTACAATGTAGCGTCCGTATGCCTTGGTGAAAATTAGATTGCGACTTGCAAATTTCTGTTGATAGACTGTAGCCAGTCTTGACAGCGGGTGACGCACGACCACAAACTTCCTGTACTTCTCAACAATTTGATCCTGTTCCAAAGGGGGATACTCACTGAGGAAGTGATGGTTGCTTTTGTTGCTGGCTACACTAGCTGGGATCTTGTCGTGTGAAATGTAGACACTCTGCTGCTCTTGGTGTGTTAGATGGTACATAACCTTCATCCAGTTAGCAGTGGCGTGGTAGGGCACATAGCAAAACAGGAGTCTGTGGCTACTGCTCACGATCAATCGCTTGGAGACTGATTTCTTGAGAATTGGATCCAAAGTCTTCCAGTTGTGGGCGTGGTCTTTACATGCACTAGCAATTAAAGGGGGAAATGTTGTAGTCACTTTAGTTGTCATAGAAACTGGAGTAGAACTAGCAGAAACTGATGTCTTGGCTATTTCAGCTGATGCCGTCGTTCTCCCAACGGTCACCTGTGGTACTGTTGAAGCTGTAGTCTTCCCCGGCGATTGAATCCCTACAGTGGTGGTGGAACGGAGTAATTAAGACATATTGAAAATTGATTTTTACTATTTCCGATGGTCCAAATAGAATACACAACTGACTATTTTCTTGTTTATGTCTGTGGTATTCGAACAATGCAAGAGGGAAGATGAAACAGCAAAGGATACCGAAGACTTTCGTCTTCCTTCGTCTAAACATAGCTGAAACTCAGTTGTGAGGGTCCTGTATGTGTTATGAATATCATTATCGTCCTCTTAGACACGCCCACTGCGGTTTACTGTTATCGAAGAGAACGTAGCTGGTAGCACCGCTACCGTTCGGACCAGAAGGAATGAGGTCTCTAATCGGATTATTTGTCCCTTTTCTTCTCTTTTGGGCCACTAGCGCCGCAGAAGGTACTGTTGTGATGTGTTCGTGTCGAATAGCACATGATGGACCGTTGTCTCTGTCTCGTTTTTCATCACAGACTGCGAGTTCGTTGACGTGTCCCTACGCCCAACCGAGTTTGTAGCATATGTGGGAGAAAGGATCACGTTCGTCTGCTCAACCAATGCTTCAGAACCTTTCAACGTGACCTGGCTGAAGAACGACCGCCTCCCGACCACTTCCCGATGGGTGCCCGAAGGGAATATGTTGACTTTTCGCAATCAAAAATTGCTTAATCACAACTCGAGTATCGAGTGTTTGGTCACCACTTCTCAGTGCAGTGTGAAAGCAAGTTCAAGACTCTACGTCGTACCGAAGCCATCGATCGCCACTCATCCAGGATCTGTTACAGCAGAAGAAGGCGACAGTGTGTTCTTGCAGTGCGAGGTGGAGAGAGGTCCACCAACCTCCTTCACCTGGTGGAAGGATGGTAGCCCGTTGCAGGAGAACGAACGCTTCACCATCATTCCTTTGGAGGGCCTGAACATCAGTGATGTGAGCATGGCCGACCATGGAATGTACGAGTGTAGAATTGGCCTGACCTCTGGAGTGGTTGACTCCAGCCGGACCAATGTCTCTGTTCTCTGTGAGTCATGTTGTGTTCCTGACAAGGTCCAGTTGTTGTACTGATTACTGTGTGTGTACGTACATGCATGTACGTGTATGCGTGGGTGTGTAGTGTGTTCAGTGCATTGTGATCTTAAGCACGCCTCTGTATTGTACATGTATCACCAACCATGTGTGTGTGGGTGTGTGCGTGTTGATGTAGTTGTTGTTGATAGTACATTTGTGTACATATGGTCTTCATGGATGAGTTGATGACCTGTGCTGACCTGTTATGTGTCCATCCAGATCCTCCAACGATTGTGGTTTTCCCCAAGAACATTTCAGTGTCTCTGTCAGAAGGGAATGCTGTTGTCCTGGACTGCTTGTCACAGGGGAATCCCCCGCCCACCGTAACCTGGTTCAAGGATGGCAAGATGATGAACATTGCAGCTCTCCAAAACGGGTCACTGTACATCTCCTCAGCTGACTTTTTAGATTCAGGGGAGTACTCGTGTAGCGTTACAAACAGTTTGGGGACAGCTGTTTCCCCTACAGTGACTCTCCAGGTCAACAGTAAGTTGTGGTAGATAGTGAATACCCTTCTGTTTACTCTATTGTCTTTTTCCAGTTCCTCCCTTTGAACTTGCTTTGGCGGTTGTCAACATAACAGCTAACCATGTGACCGTCACATGGAAGTCTCCAGGCAGCAGTGTTCGTAATTACAATTTGACAGCTACCGAACTAGGAGGTTCAGCTGTCTCTGTACAACTGAGCCCTTCTAGCAGTAACTACTCAATCACAGAGTTGAAGCCCTTCACAACTTACATGATAGAGTTGACTGCTTTCACAGATTTTACTCCTGTAGTTGACAAGAAGACTGTGACGACTCTCCCCGGTGGTTAGTTGAGGTGCTCTCCCATATGTCTTGCTTTGGGTCATGTATTCTGTTGTTCTGTGTAGCTCCAGCAGATGGTCCAAGAAACATATCTATTGTCAGTGTCAGTAATTCCACGGCCATTTTAAAGTGGGAGGAGCCTGGCACACCCAATGGGGAAATTATTGGATACCATCTCAGCTATGCACCAGGAGAGGTCATCCTTACTGTGGGGAAAGTCCCTTATGTTGAGCTAGAAGATTTAACTCCTTTCACTGAATATACTCTGCTCATAAGCGCATCCACCAAAGGAGGAGTGGGGCCTGCCAGTGCTTCCGTGTTCCGGACACTGGAAGGAGGTCAGAATTTGTCCTTTCTCTAGTTGTTCTCTGTCGCTTCAGTGACACTGTTATTATTGCTTGTCATCTGCCCTGTATGGTGCCACCAGTCCCCTCAACTGGACCCAGCGAAATCTCCATTGATGTCATCAACTCAACATCTGCTACTGTCTCTTGGAAGGAACTATCTGCAAGGGATCTCCGTGGCAACCTACATCGTTACATTGTGGTAGTGGAGCACAGCGGGAAGGAGCTGCACAGAGTGGAAACCAACAAGACCAGTGTACAGTTGACACGTTTGAACAAGTTCTCTGAACACCACATCAAGCTGTCTGCTGCCACCCTGGCTGGAGTGGGACCCTTTGCCACCATACTCATGATGACCCTACCATCGGGTAAGTTATTGCATGTGTCTGTGCTCCATTCCAGTTTGGATGTTACAAGTTTCATTTCAATTTCTTTTAGCCCCAGAAAATGGGTCTGCAGTAGTCAACCTGACAGCCACACCCCTCAACCACACCCACATTCGTATTTCCTGGTATGAGCCAGACAATGGTATCAACAGCAATATTACGGGATATCTTCTCACGTGGGAGAGCTCCAGGGGTGATGGCCGGCGTAACCTGACTTCTGATGAGCTGAGTGAGGTATGTCACTGCTTATTATCATCACATTTGACCGTGTTTTGGCTGACTATTTCCACAACCACACACTGATACTGTGCTCAAACTCCCTCAGTCACTGCAGTCTCTGCTAAGCTATGACCTTGGAGGTCTGAACCCCTTCACCAACTACACCATCTCTGTCCGTGCGATCACCACTCATGGGATGGGAGATGAAGGACATCCCGTCACTGTGACAACAGAGGAATCCAGTAAGTGAATTGTTGTGCTAATAACACTTCAAGGTCATCCCATGTTTACTTTTGATTTGATTTGTTGTCATAGCACCAGGCAAACCTGAAAATGTCACAGTGGAAAATATTATTATTGATGGGGGGGCTGGTGCAATGTTGTCATGGCAACCACCTCCAAACCCCAACGGTGTGATCACCATGTACCAATATGTTATCAATTCGTCTGCAGTCAACGTATCTGCAGAGGAGACCTCCGACATTATCAGGAATCTTGGTGAGTGTATGTTGAGTGTCCTATTGCTGTGGGTTATCTTGCCCAATATCCGTACCAATAATGAATTGGAATTGCAGTGTGCTGTGTTGCACAATGCTGAAATAGTACATTAAACCAGATGAGAATGATTGACGTTCAAGGCTATCTATTGATTTCTTTGCCTATTCCATTGTTGTCCTTTCCCCTCATCCGACTATGAGGGATGAGACTAGGGTGTATAGGGATGAGACTAGGGTGTATAGGGATGAGACTAGGGTATATTATGCTCTAGACCTTCCGATTATGCTATTCTCTTATGCTCTAGATCTGCACTGTGTTGTGTTATGCCCACTGGATCCCCAATATCCCCACATTACCCTACACTCTTTAATTGCAATGGATTTTGGAATCAATATCAGAGACACTGCTACCTTTTTAGTAGCTGTTCTGCTCCAAGCACACTTAGCACTCCTAGCACTCCTAGCACCCCTAGCACCCCTAGCACACCTAGCACTCCTAGCACTCCTAGCACTCCTAGCACCCCTAGGACTATTAACAATATTCTTGGTGGTGCTCCTAACACTGTTATTTAATGTAAACCTTTATTTACTGAACTCTAAAGATATAGAGATTTGAACGACAACTTCACTGGTGGTTAATGCCTTGTTATCATCTCTGCAATAGTGTGCACTCAATGTGTGCATGTTCTTTCCATGTAGCCTACTACACCAATTACACTGTGAGTGTGAGAGCCTTCACCTCAGCAGGACCTGGAAATGAGACTACTGTTGTGTTTACATCCGGCGAAGGTCCACCCTCTGCCCCGCCCACTATTATAGATATTAATTCAGATGAACCAAGGAAACTGATATTCAAATGGACTCCTCCCCCTAAGGACCGATTGCATGGGAAACTCACTGGATATCGAGTGGATTTCGATGGCAATTTAACTAATGTGTCTGTTGCCGAATATCATCACGCTATGTTGATATCGTACACGAATTATACTTTTCGAGTTGCCGCAGTAACTAACCAAGTGGGAGTGTTTAGTAAATATGTCACAGCATCCACCAAGCCCACAGGTATGTCTGTTGTGTGTGTGTGTGTGCGCGCGCGCTTGCGTGGTGTGTGTGTGTTGGATTGTGCATAAATTTTGTGTGGGAAGCCCCCTTCAAGTGCAACAATTGATCCTTGTTCAGATGACGGTGGTCCTCCACGTAATCTCACAGCATTTCCTGTTGGTAATACTAGCTTGAATGTATCTTGGCAGTCTCCATTGTTCCCCAATGGTCCCATTGATGAATATGTGTTGAACATCCATGATTACACTGGTGTGGCGGTAAACCGACTAAGTGGAGACACTCGGTCCGAGAGAGTTGATAACTTGAAGGAGCTCACAGAATATTTAGTGACTGTTCAAGCAAGCAGTGAGAAGTATGGTGCTTGGAGCTCAAACAGCTCAATCTATGTTTTCACCACTAGACAATCAGGTAAGGTGTGTGCTTCAGGTTGTTGTGTCTGTCTCAGATCTAGGTCGATGTGTCTGTCTCAGATCTAGGTCGATGTGTCTGTCTCAGATCTAGGTCGATGTGTCTGTCTCAGATCTAGGTCGATGTGTCTGTCTCAGATCTAGGTCGATGTGTCTGTCTCAGATCTAGGTCGATGTGTCTGTCTCAGATCTAGGTCGATGTGTCTGTCTCAGATCTAGGTTGATGTGTCTGTCTCAGATCTAGGTTGATGTGTCTGTCTCAGATCTAGGTCGATGTGTCTGTCTCAGATCTAGGTCGATGTGTCTGTCTCAGATCTAGGTCGATGTGTCTGTCTCAGATCTAGGTTGATGTGTCTGTCTCAGATCTAGGTTGATGTGTCTGTCTCAGATCTAGGTCGATGTGTCTGTCTCAGATCTAGGTCGATGTGTCTGTCTCAGATCTAGGTCGATGTGTCTGTCTCAGATCTAGGTCGATGTGTCTGTCTCAGATCTAGGTCGATGTGTCTGTCTCAGATCTAGGTCGATGTGTCTGTCTCAGATCTAGGTCGATGTGTCTGTCTCAGATCTAGGTCGATGTGTCTGTCTCAGATCTAGGTCGATGTGTCTGTCTCAGATCTAGGTTGATGTGTCTGTCTCAGATCTAGGTCGATGTGTCTGTCTCAGATCTAGGTTGATGTGTCTGTCTCAGATCTTGGTTGATGTGTCTATCTCAGATCTAGGTTGACGTGTGTTCAGCAGAAGTCAGTGTGTGTGTACTCTTTGACCTCCAGAACCTGGACCTGTTGGTGAATTGGAGACAGAAGTGTTTCAAGATGAGGTTGTAGTGAGATGGATCGCCCCTACCACTCCACGGGGGAGAGTCTTCTACTACATCGTGGACTGCCCAATATCTGCTCCGATCAACACCACAAGGAACGACCGCATCTGTCCAGGGCTAAAACCTAACACAACATACTCAGTTCAAGTACAAGCCGTTAACAGCGTAGGGATTGGAAATTCTACTGTAGTACATTTTACCACAGCTTGTACTTGTAAGTATTCCTTGGTGCCTCACCCATGCTGTTGAGCTGCAGTATTCCAATTCGCTTTATCTTGTATTTACAGACGCACCTCCTACAATAAATGTCGATGGAGATTCACGACCCACCATCCAACTCCAGCACTGCTCCTCGCGCCCAACGTGAGTGGAAGCCAGGAGTAGTGGTCTGCCCTCACTTCTATGTTACTATGGTTACTTCAATGTATATCCACCCATTTCCAGGTTTGGCTACATCTTGGTTGTTGTACGTAAATTCCTGAACTCCTCAAGTCCGCCAACCCCGCTGAATAACTACACTATAGAGCAGTTGGTTGATCTGACCTCCAATGCCTCTTCCGGGAGGAGGCGGAGACAAGCCTCTGGAAGTACACAGCCATACATTTCGGCTAATTTATCTTCTGTTGATGATCTCAGCAGTTTTGCCCTTGGAGATGGCGAGATGTATGGTGGCTATCAAAACAGGGAACTTGAAGAGGGAGTGACGTACGAGTCCACTTTGTACGGGAAGAATCCCACCACCGGGAGAGTGGTGGCTTACCCACCAAGTACTTTTGGTGAGTGAAACCCTCTAATTACTTATATGCCAGTGTAGTGTGTTATAGTGAGAAATACGTATATTGTCACCTGCAGAATTTCCCCGTGCTGAAGTGAGCGAAGAGCCAGTTTCAAATGTAGTGCTTTATGTCATCATTGCCGTAGCAGCCTTCATTGCTGTGGTCATTCTGGTCATTGTGATCATTATCCTCGTTGTCTGTGTGTCTTTGTGTCGGTCGTCTGCAACAGACGATGTATCTGGAGGATTCTCTAGACAGTCCTCTTTTAGAATGTCTCTTAAGAAAGTTAAAGTATTTGATCCACTGGAAGCGTTCAGAGGATCGCGATCTTGGACAAGTGAGAGAGAGTTGGTTTGTGAGGAGATTCTTTTTGACGTTAAGTGTACCCTCATTTAGGTTTGGAAAGTCACCCACCAGTCCCATTGTCTGGATTCCATTCCAGAATGACTATTCTGCAGGCAGATTCCAATTTCCATTTTCTCCAAGAATACGAGTCTATTGAGGTTCCAGATGAGCCCAGTTACACTACAGAGGCAGCTGCCATGATGATTAACGCTTCTAAAAATAGATACACTAATATTGTTCCATGTGAGATGCTGATGTGTAAAATTGCTAATTGCTATTCCTTATTGCTGTTTCCGTACGTCTATTTTCTGTTTTCAGTTGACCACAGCCGAGTGAAGCTATCCACAATTAAGGGAGTGGAAGGATCAGACTATATAAATGCCAACTTTTGTGATGTGAGTGTGAGCGATCCGGTCAGTAGTGGAGGGTGTTGCATGACTATCATGTGCCTTGTTTCCAGGGTTACATGAAGCCAAAAGGCTACATAGCTACACAAGGTCCATTGCGCAATACAGTGGAAGACTTTTGGCGTATGGTGTGGGAGCAGCAGTCCTATATAATCGTCATGTTGACCAATGTACAGGAGAGAGGGAAGGTGGGCTGGACTAGGTGTGGGTGGGTCTACTTGTGAGTTGAACTACAACTCTGTTTGATTGCAGGAAAAATGTTGTGAATACTGGCCTTCAGGAGAGATGGAGTGCTTCGGAAGCATTAATGTTACATTTGAATCAGTAGTTACCTTGGCGGACTTCACCATTCGCACTTTCAGTGTTTCCAGAACCACAAATCCTCGCGATGTGAGGACAGTTCGCCAGTTCCAATTCACTGCTTGGCCAGACCATGGTGTTCCGATGTATGCTACATCTATGCTAGCCTTCATCAGACGTGTTCAAGCAGCTGTACAGGAGGTACCGGAGGGAGCTGGTCCCATTATCGTGCACTGCAGTGCAGGTGTGGGCCGTACAGGGACCTTCATCGTCATTGACAGCATGACTCAAAAAATCAAGGCCGGAGGAGACTCAGTGGATGTGTTTGGTCATGTGACCCTTCTTCGCACAATGAGGAACTTCATGGTACAAACTGAGGATCAGTACTTCTTCATATATGAAGCAATAGCTGAGTACATCACTTGTGGCTATACTGAGTGTGTTATGGAGGAGCTCCCCACCCATGTGGACCATCTCATTAGTATCGGAGATGGTGAGGAATTTGCCTTCATTGAGCTGGAGTTCAAGGTGCGTGGGAAAAGCCATGTTTTTCAACCAGTTGAATTCAAAGTAGTACCTTTTTTTGTTCTAGCATTTGGCCTTGGAGAAAAATGACCCAAATCGCTTCATATGTGCAAACGAGTCTTTCAATAAACAGAAGAATAGATTCGTCAACATACTTCCTTGTAAGGCTTCCTTGTAGTCCCTTTCTCACATACATCACTGTTTGTTCCTGTTGCCTACCACCACTAATGTTCTTCCTGTTGCCTACCACCACTAATGTTCTTCCTTTTGCCTACCACCACTAATGTTCTTCCTGTTGCCTACCACCACTGATGTTTTCCCTGTTGCCTACCACCACTAATGTTCTTCCTGTTGCCTACCACCACTGATGTTTTCCCTGTTGCCTACCACCACTAATGTTCTTCCTGTTGCCTACCACCACTCATGTTCTTCCTGTTGCCTACCACCACTCATGTTCTTCCTGTTGCCTACCACCACCTCTCGTCAAATCATCACACATCCTGTCTGATGGAGTGGTGGTATTAAACTACCGTAATTAGTGCAACAATTCTTGATTTTGCAATGTTTTTTTCAGTTGACAGTAATCGAGTTACTTTGGAAGGAATTAGGGGAGTCCAAGGCTCTGACTACATCAATGGCAGTTTTATTGATGTGAGTGGGTGTGGTCTGCATCACAGGAAGGGGTACACAAAAGTACATACTTGAAATCCCATAGAGCTATCAAGTGAGGAAAGCCTTCATTGCCTGTCAAGCTCCTCTAGAGAACACTCAAGAAGACTTCTGGAGAATGATTTGGATGCACCGTTCACCCATCATTGTGGTACTGACACAGCTCATGGAGCAAGGAGTGGTGTGTTCCTGCTTGTTATTGGTTGTGTGTGTGTGTGTGTGTGTGTGTGTGTGTGTGTGTGTGTGTGTGTGTGTGTGTGTGTGTACATGTGCAAGCATGTATAGCATTTCTATTGTCTTCAGGAACAATGTGTGCGGTACTGGCCCACAGACCAGCCTATACAATTTGGTGACATCACAGTGGAGCCCCTGGTGGGGAGACACACCACTACGTATTCATATCGCGAATTTAGACTAGTCCACGAAAAGGTATCTCTTTCTGTCAATGTAGTTGAGCTTGTTGTCATGGTGATGTGTTACTTTCCCTTCCAGTCCACCCATACTGTCCGCCATTTCCACTTCCACTGTTGGCCGGAGATGGGCGTACCTAGTACGGGTATTCCCCTTGTTGAACTGATCAAGGAAGTGACCAAGATGTACAGTGTCCTGAATTGTACAGATCCCATCACTGTCCACTGTAGCAGTGGAGTGGGGCGTACAGGAGTATTTATCGCTCTTAGCATCATCATGGAAAGGATGAAACTGGAGTGTGTTGTGGATGTGTTCCAGACCGTCAAAATGCTGCGGATCCAGCGTCCTGCCATGGTCCAGACTCTGGTGAGGACCAGGTCCCACACAACACACATTTCGTTATTGTTCACAACTTGACATGTTCTTCTACAGGAGCAGTACCAGTTCTGCTATGACACCACAGTGGAGGTCCTCTCGAGGTTTGACTCCTTCAAATCACTGCTGAGAAACAGCTCGGGAACAGCTCGTCTTCTAAGGGGAAATTCCAGCGAGGCCACCACATTTTTGCCGAAATCACCGACCCCGGGGGCCAGTTATCCAGAATCATAACTTTTTAAAACCTCTACGTACCATAGAATACATGCCATCTCATAGATCAAGAACAGTGTAATTTTTTTTGCATGCTCACATATTAATGACATTCATAGATCCCAAGGTCGTAGGTCGATCGTTTCAATGTTGCAAAAAATGGCGGAAGGTACGGAAGAACATTCGAAGATTATGGTGTTTCGTCCAAGTTTAGCTGAGTTTGAGGACTTTGCTAGTTATGTGGGATACATGGAGGAACAGGGTGCTCACAATTACGGCATTGCCAAGGTAAATTATGTCATTTCTACCGAGCTGTTTTCGCTTCGTTCGAGATAAGATATTCCTCTCCACCGTTCCTGTTGTTGCTCAGGTAATTCCTCCCAAGGGCTGGAAGGCGAGAGTCAAGTATAACAACAACGATATAGACAAGTTTATCGTGAAGCATCCCATATCCCAAGTGGTCTCAGGCGCACAAGGTTCGAGTAGTCGTCGACTTGACTTGCTACTTATTCGGCATAGTATACGTAGGTATGCCTTTTGTTGTGTATAGTAAGTACTATTATCGTTTCATTGTAGGCGTCTATCAGCTTCTCAACATTCAAAAAAGAACTCTTTCTTTCAAGGAATTCAAGGATATGGCCGATTCCGATCAGTACAAACCACCAAACACTAAATGTATCGACGAGTTAGAGCGCAAGTACTGGAGGAATGTCACCTTCAATCCTCCTCTCTACGGAGCAGACATCCCGGGATCTCTTTATGACAAGAATGTGACAGTGTGGAACGTGAACTCCCTCAACACCATATTGGACACCATCAGTGATGAGTACGGTGTGCGTATTCCGGGAGTCAACACGGCTTACCTCTACTTTGGGATGTGGAAGACCAGTTTTGCCTGGCACACTGAAGACATGGATCTCTACAGCATCAACTATCTTCACTTTGGTGCTCCAAAGTTGTGGTACGCCATCCCACCCCAGCATGGTCAGAGATTGGAGAGGCTAGCTAAAGGGTTTTTCCCTGATAATTTCTCACAATGTGGAGCTTTCCTGAGACATAAGATGACTATAGTGTCCCCAAGTATACTGAAGAAGTATTCAATTCCTGTTAACAGAGTGAGTGTTTTATCCTCTTACACATTTGGAGCCTTCATTTCACAGTTTCTATCCATTCCACTCACATAGATGGTTCAAGGCGCTGGAGAGTTTATAATAACCTTTCCTTATGGCTATCATTCTGGATTCAATCTTGGCTTGAACTGTGCTGAGTCCACAAATTTTGCTCTTCCCCGATGGATAGACTTTGGTTGTAAGGCTACAATGGTTAGTGGTGTGCACCCCACACGTTACCTACATACGTGCTCTCAACCCTATTCTGAGTGTACGTGTGTGGTCGAGTGCTATTTGTTCAGTTCATGTTTGTGTTTTTTCATATCACCTTGTTACTGGTCTTGAGGGGATTGAAGGAAAGTCTCAGGCTAACCCTTATTGGTGCATGTGATCAAAGTCAACGATGAAGAGTGACACTTCATACAGTGAAACCTCTCTAATCCGACACTCAATGGGACCTGAGAATAATGTTGGATTAGGAGGTTGTTGGATTATGGAGTGCCTCTTACCATACTTATGTACGGTGACTGTACCTCACATAATGGTCAGATTAGAGAGAATGTTGGATTATAGAGGTGTCGGATTAACAAGGTTTCACTGTAGTTGACTTTCACACGCCTATTACTCATATCCTTCCTTGGGTGATATTGATATATTCTGAGTGTACGTGTGTGGTCGAGTGCTATTTGTTCAGTTCATGTTTGTGTTTTTCATATCACCTTGTTACTGGTCTTGAGGGGATTGAAGGAAAGTCTCAGGCTAACCCTTATTGGTGCATGTGATCAAAGTCAACGATAAAAGAGTGACACTTCATAGTTGACTTTCACACACCTATTACTCCTATCCTCCTTGGGTGGTATTGAGGAGGTGTCTGCTGACTCACCCTTCATTTTGAATTGATAGTGGTTGTTGCCTTCTGCTCTGTTGTTACACAGTGTGAATGCCAAGGGGACCGAGTTACAATCAACATGGATGCATTTGTGGAGAAATATCAGGTTGTTAACTATTTGCTTTTTTTCTGTTGTTACTGCACTTCTATCTCTCGTACTTTGTACACAGCCGGACAAGTGGGAGGATTACTGTATAGAAAAATATGGGGGTGTGCCCTCATCCAGCCGAACCAGAAGGTATGAAAGTGTGTGTGTGTGTGTGTGTGTGTGTGTGTGTGTGTGTGTGTGTGTGTGTGTGTGTGTGTGTGCACCTGCCTATCTGTTATGACTGTGTTGGTAGTGTATTGTTGTTTTGTCTTGTCATTAGTTCAAGTTTGACCAGTGATGAAGAGGAGCCACTTGTCAAGAAGCCTGCCCTCAGTGCACGTCAGTTCATAGACCTTTGCTCCTTGGTCTTTGTGTGTGTGCTGCGTGTGTATCCGTGTTCATATATGTACCATTTTACAAAATGACCATTCTGTGTGTCTCAATAGGTAATCCATTGGAGGAGTGGCCTTGTATGTGGCAGAATGGGCTATGTGATTCCTCAGTAGAAGCTGCAATAAATGACCTCATTGGCAGACAGCTGGGGTGTGCTGTGTGTGCAGTATACAGTGGGTGTCACCCCATTCTCAGCCTGACACCCGATGCAGTCAGTACGGTGCAGAAAGAACATCTTGTGGCATCTAAAGGTCTGAGAAGAAGCCCTAGGAAAAAGGGGGGTCAGGATTCCCCCGCTGGGAACATGCTGGTCTGCAAGGAGTGCTATGTCACCGTACACCCTGGTGAGCCCAGTCCTATGACTGTCTCTTGTGTGATGTCTGTTGTGGCAGAGATTGCGGGGGTGTTACCCAGCCTGCCATTCTCTACCTCACAGTGTGCTATGGACTGAAGTCAGCACCATTGGACTGGAAGTGTGACCCTTGTGCTAGCAAGGCTACTCAAGTGGTAATGTTCCAATGTTGGTGGACACCTGGTGGCTTTGATTGATTGCTCTTGATCTGTTGTAGACTTGTCCCAGGTGTGTTATGAGAGGAGGTGCTCTGAAACTGGACAGCCACAGCAGGTGAGTACTTCACCACGTGCCCCTTCACCTGTGATGACTTGCAGGAACGGCATCACTTGTTTTCTCCCGTTTCATAGATGGACACATGTGGTTTGTAATAGATTTGCTGGAATGCAGACCACTCGTCACCAGGTACTCAATACTATGGTCGCCATGTAAAGTACATCATTCTAGTACAGCATCTGTCCTCCTTTCTTCCATGTTAGGAGGAGCTGTGCTCTGTGTGTGGGACTTCTTCTGAAAACGAAGACACTTTGATGCTTAAGTGTTACTATGGCAACTGCACCACAACTAGTCATGTGACATGTGCCATGATAAGTGGAATGAGTATAGATGAGAAGAAAAGGACTCTTCGATGCTTGAGACACGCCTCCAGTAACACACCTCCTCAGAAGTTCAAAGTTGGTGACCGTCTACTTCTTCATGCTGGAGGGACTGGGAAGAGGTGTGTGGTCACTAGTATGCTGACCCTAACCTAGAGTACTAACATTGTAATCCTCGTCTTGACACAAAGCCTGCAAGTAATTGGTGACCTGACCTGCAATAGAGGCATTATGCACGCCTTTTGATGCACTTGTTATCAACCACACCCCTAGACACACCCATTATCTGCTACCTTTCAATATCCTCATAGAGGCTCCAGTAAGGCTCCAGTAATTGTCCTATCATTGAAAGAAGAGACAGTTTATGAGGTCATGTTTGATGATGGGTCACTTTGCTACAACTTATTACGACAATACATCATAGTGAGTCGTGAACACTGCAAATAGTGTAGACCAACTATATCATTATTGTTGTATTACTTTTGTAGGAACCCAGCAATGGTCCAGTGAACACGGGACAGAGCATCGTAGTGGAGTGGTCCGACAGTTTGCAGTATTCTGCTAAGATGTTGGGTGCTCATTGCACCACTCTCTACAAAGTCAGTGGTTGATTTACTTTTAGTTAATGGTACACACACACACACTCCTTTCTCTATCCCTTTGTACACACACACACACGTACTCACGCCCCCCCCCACACACACATCTCTATTTCTTGGTGCACACATGCACTCTTCTCCCTTTGTCCACTTACACAGGTCAAATTCAAGAATGGACATAGTGATTTTGTCTTAGAATCAGATCTTACAGATCCAGACACACCTTGAAATTAAGTTGTGACAAAGTAGCTTTCAAAAAGCAACACCAATGACATTGCAATTATTAACAGAATAAACAAGCATTGTAAATAATAAAGTGACAGTTCTTAACAAAGAAAATCTTTTAATAATCGTGACATTGTTGAATTCCATTCTTCGCTACCATAAAAACAGGAACTCCAAATGTTCACTAAATTGCAAAAGAACATAACAGTATTGCAGTTGTGAAAATATAAGGTCACATGACACTCACATGACTGTTTATCAACCACAATCTGAATGAAGAATGAGCACTGCCTTCCATGGCAGTAGGCAGTGAGTGTCCTCGGGGAGACATACTGACGGATACCGTAGCTTGTCAACAACATGGACACTTTGACGAACTCGTATGAAGCCGTGTAACGGTGTTTGCTTTTGCTGGGAAAATTCGTAAGTTCCTTCAAAATAGGCTGTGGAAAGCAACAATTTGTGTCAATGTCTGTAACAAGACTCCAACCATTGCATCACCACCTTTGATTCTGTTAGCTTTAGTCTGTGCAAGGACAGTGGGGAGTAAATAATTGCACACAATCAAACAAGTGAATAAAGATCACATCTTACTTATCTATCATAATATGATCTGGTACAGTCACATGACCAGAATCCATCTTCATTGGTACGTCCCTGGGGAAGGGCTTCAATCCTGTTGGTGTAGCAGGTGTATCCGATGGTGTTGGTGTGGGAACTGACAAGAATAAACAAACCAAATGTTGGCAGTAAAGGGACTGTGGGGTCAAGGTGAGGGGGTGGGGATGGCAATAAGAGGTGAGGGGGTGGGGATGGCAATAAGAGGTGAGGGGGTGGGATGGCAATAAGAGGTGAGGGGTGGGATGGCAATAAGAGGTGAGGGGTGGGGATGGCAATACGAGGTGAGGGGGCGGGAACAGTATAACTAACATACCATCATCATCATCAATATCCATTGTAGAATCGTCATAGCAACCAGTGGAAAATACAATCACACCAGAAGTAAGTGCTCCTTCGAGATCTTTGAGAACACGGGAAGCCTTGCTAATGAGCTTTTGATCACATGGTCTGCAAGTGGAGAAGTATAACAATAGCAGAGGTGGAGGGTACATGGACTCTAGTATCCCAGTGAGTGGAGGATATACAGAACTCCAATGTAACAACCAGTGAAGGGTAAATAGATAATACTGAAATGAACTGGTTCACTGGTTATTATTTACTGTACTAACTTCAGATCAGCAACTCCATTAGCATCAATTTCAATGTCCAGCGCTTGTAAAAAGACACCAACAGCATCTCTACTTCTTTCATTTAGCTAGCAAAACAAAGATACAAACATTCAAGCTTGCAAATTAAAGAAGATAATTCCTCAAGTACACCTACACTCAATCTTGTGATGCAACTCACATTTTTAAAAGCAAAGATGGAACAACTCACTGTTATGATGCCGTAGGTCTTCTCTGAAATTCGTTTTAATATGTTCTGGCATAGGCCAATGACAGAAAGAGAGTATTGGATGTCAGGCGCCACCATGGCTGTACGACTATTCATCAGTTGTACCACACCCACTTCCGATAATAACCACACCTCTTCATCAGGTGGGTACCTACAAAATATTAAAGATTTAAGTCCTCCAAGAGAACACTAGGCTGCAAATGAGTTTGAACATACTGCACATCATAACCACTTTCAAGGCTTCTTCGAAGTGTGGCTTGATCCCAACCTCCAGTAATTGGGTAGGGTAGACACGAAGGATTAGGGTTGGGGTGGCATTCAACACTGGAAGGCTTTCTTGTGAGCATCTCCAGAGAGATCTGCAGTGGAATCAGCAGAACAGTCAACAATGCACACAAATCACATGACATCAAAGAGACAACAAAGTCACATGATCTCACTTGAGTCTTAGAGATAGAGGTACTTTTCATCCATGAGTGGTTCAACATGTCGCTGAGTGTGATACGAAGTTGCTGTGGTGAAATGCCATACAGTTCAATAGATTAGAACAACCCATAGAGCATTCACCTATTGCTACTTACTGGAGGAAGAAGAAATATCCTATTGAATAAGTCAATCAAGTCTTTGGAAAGAATGGCCTGTAACTCTGTCCACTCAGACCAGAAAAGTTTATTTTTAAAAGCTTTAGACCTCATGGATCCATCATATTCTGCACAAGAGACAAAGTACAGTTAGGACAGCAATAAGCACGAATGACTTGACTATCGTGAAATCACCAACTAACCAAATTTAGAAGCAACTTGCTTTTCATTACCAAAGTAAGAATCCAGCTTAGAACAATGCACTGGGAATGGGAAGTAAATCCCCAAGGGAGCTATCATCCTACACATGGCAGGAATACATATACGGTATACTATTGGCACTTGTACACACAAACACATGCACATCACATCACATCACAACACACTGACAGTGTAACACACTTGTAACAATCTCCTCTATAACAAATATTTTGATATAACAAAGCAATGATCTCAACCATGTGCTACAGTATCTCATGGGAAATTGTCCTGATACAGCAAACTCCTGCTTACAACAAACCACTTCTGGTTTGTTGCATGAGGGTTCAACTACACACACACACACACACACACACACACACACACACACACACACACACACACACCTCACACATACACACCTCACACACACACACACACCACACACACACACACACACACACACACACACACACACACACACACACACACACACACACACACACAAACCTCCTCATGTAAGGGTCCAAAGACTTGCACTTCTTGACCATGACTTCAATACCGACCTATTATAAATACTTATAACATGAACACGCTGAGAGCTGTAACAAACATATTGCAATGACTAACAAAGAAAAATAAGGTGACTCCAAGGGACCAGACATCGGCAAACCCCGGGTCATACGATCTACCCCTTTCGCACAACTCTGGTGATCGATAGCAATTCTGAAAAGAGCAGTAGGAAATCTGATGATACAAATCATAACTTAATATCAACAGAGATTATACCAACAGTGCCAATGTTGTGTGTGCTTGTACGCAACACTTCCGACATGTCTTGTTTATGGATGATCTGTTGAGAAATGTAATTAGTGTAATAATGACATTAAAATTATATAATATTTTATGCATTACAATAAATCCACTTCAACCTGTAACAGATAGTAACCTACTTTATTTGTCCCGAAATCGGTGAGTTTCAGGTTGAAGTGGCTGTCCAACACACAGTTCTCCGGTTTAATGTCCCGGTGGTAGACCCCCCGAGCGTGTAGGTACATCACGGCGAGTAGCACTTGAGTGAAGTAGTGATGAGCTAGCGGTTCGGAGAATGGGTTAGACTGCCCTTCCTTTTCATACGGTCCTGTTACTAAAAAGTTGAACAAATCCGTACCGCTACAAAACTCAAAGGACACAAAATTCACGCTGGTCAAAAGGCTTCCTGATTCTGCGGAAGAAACAAAGCGCTTTCAGCAACTCAAAGAATAAAATATACCACAAACTAACTCGTATACACTGGCGTCTTGTCCAATGACACCTTAAGTACTTCACAAAGGTTTTCATGGTGGAAGTGCCCTTCCACAAATTCGGCCAAGATAGCCAATTCCTTAGTCTGGTCTTTGTTATCTGAGAAGAATGTCTTGATGCAAACGTCCCTCTTTGATTCTTCGTCGATAGCCTTCCAACAGGTGCCATAAAAACCACTGAAGAGCTTCCGAGTAATGCGGTAACGATTTCCAACGCAAGTATTCTGTAAGTCTTGGCCTTCGGCCATCTTTGTTATGATCAGGTCAGAGTGTACGAGGACGATTATAATAGTCGACACTTAATTAGTCTGATATGACGTAGTCGACTGTACGTACTTCCGCTTGCCGTCGATCAGGTTCAGATATTGCAAAATAAATAGACATTTTTGCACGGCTGCAATGTGGATGAATCTTTAATGGTGGATCTCACAAATTATTGACTCTTATACAGCAATCTTAAATGACTCTGTATCATGTTCTTCTATTTCAGAACAACAGAGAAGAAAGAGGTTAGTTTGTAAGATAGACTGATGTGTGTTAACCCATTAACCCCACCCCTTATACACACATTAATTTCACTTCTTTTCTGTATCTATAGAAGCCGCAGCTTATACCCACTCGGGATACACAAAGACGTTTACTGATCCAAGTTCACTGAGAAAGCATGTTAGGATACACACACAGCCAAGGAAAAAAGGCATGTAGGGCAATGCATATCGTTTGTTAACCTCTTTCCCAATACTATATTTATTGTTTGTCTATACTCTGGATTAAAATGGATGAAAATGTGTTGAACAACATTTTAACAGTTCAACCTCTTCAGAAAACAGAGTCCTGAGTGCGCAATGAGCCTCGTGGTGACAATCAAAAAATTCAATTTTTTGGCTTGTCACCACAGCCTCTCCTGTGTGCACGTGATGCATCATAGCTCAAATCCGAATTTACAGACACACTCCTGGACCTAGTACCTACCTTCTGATAGCAAAAAGATGCATTTTGATGTGGACCAAAATTTCCCCCCAGTGCCACATATAATAGAATGTATATACTTTGTATGTACATTCATATATGCGTGTAATACGCCTTGTGGTGATCACTTAAGCAATTTGAGATTTCTTTGCTGGTCACCAAGGGCTACCCAGTGTCCATGCCAAACTCACCAACAAAATTTCGTAAGAATTGAGATTGTCCTGAGTGCGCTATAAGCCTCGTGGTGACAAGCCAAAAAATTTTTTGAGTTGTCACCACGGCTTCTCCTGTGTGCACGTGATGCATCATAGCTCAAATCCGAATGCACAGACACACTCCTGGACCTAGTACGGTCCTTCTGATAACAAAAAATGCATTTTGATGTCGACCGTAAATTCTCCCCAGTGCCCATATGGTACACATAATGAAATGTATGTACTTTTGTATGTATATAAGTGTAATATGCCTTGTGGTGATCACCTGAGCAATTGGACATTTCTTTGCTGGTCACCAAGGGCTAGCCAGTATCCATGCTAAACTCACCAACACAATTTCGGACAGGTCAGCAGTGTCCACTGAAGTAGTCGCATTGTTGTGAACATATTTTTAACTCTCCAGAGGTACTTCTCCGAACTGTTTAGTAGGACAGTATTGAAGGACCGAGGTGAGAGGGTCACTAGGTGCATACCTGTAGCTGGTATGTAAAATGTGAATGCTCTGCTCTTGCCTTCCTGCAGGTCTTCTCCAAACACTTCCAGAGAAATATCACAGTTCTTTGCACTGACAGTAACAAGAATTGAGAACTTTTGAATTTACCATTCTACTTATTAATAAAATGTAAAAAGTTGATTCAGTCATATTATTCCTCAGTTGAAATTGTTGCAAACATACGTAAGTGTTCCAAACTGATAAAGGTGACTGACATACTTTCATTTTGAAACCTTTTGGCTTTATAAAACGTCAAATTTAACTACATGTGGGACAATCAGCATCTTGATTTTAATGCCTTAACATCAATACAGGACCCACCCCTTTTACACATTCACAGGAAATACCCATTCCCTCTGTTCTAATTAACTGTCACTTAGGTTAAGTTGGGTATACTTATTTAGGCCATAGATACTCGTTATTGACAATTAAAATAAACACATAATTACATAATAAATATTAGTTAAAACGGTAATACGTGGGTGCAGCAATAGCTTTCACTCTTTCCAACCTTATGTTGTCCATAATTTGTTCAAGTATCAAAATACTGTATCATAATGATCACATTAATGAAATGAAGAAATTGTCGGATTTGTAATTAATAAAAAAGTCACCCACTCAGGGTCAAAGACACCTATATATGGAGAGCTTTACAGGGACTTTCCACAGAGACTGTGTACTTGCGTCATTCCACGAATGCAGAAGACACTATAGATATGATGTGCGGAACCTCGAAAAAAAATGGCGGGACGCATATATAGCGCAAAATTTCTCTAGATTGTGGAACAGCTTGATTTGCATCTCCTCAACTATGCCTGTATGCTGTCGTTGTAACAGAGACGGTAGATGCAAGCATTGTTCGTGTGCCAAATCGGGAAATCGCTGTATTGATTGTCTTCCGTCAAAATACGGTAGATGCCTGAATCTATGTTCTTCTTCTCGCTCTCAGTCTGATCCGAAGCCTAATCCGCGTTCATTAATAGTAAGTGCAAAGGAAAAATATCCATCTGCATCATCTTCACTGAGAATTCGTACACCTTCAGTTACATCTTCATCCACTTTATCACCATTGAGTGCTTGTAACATTTCAGTCCAATCTTTACCCACCTCTTCAACATTAAGTGCTTGTACCATCTCAGTTCAAACCAACTCATCACCATTAAGTGCTTGTACTACCTCAGTTCAACCCTCATCCACTTCGTCACCCGTAAGTGCTTGTACCATCTCAGTTCAATCCCCATCCACCTTATCAACATTAAGTGCTTGTACCACCTCAGTTCAACCCACATCCACTTCATCACCTTTAAGTGCTTGTACCACCTCAGTTCAACCCTCATCCACTTCATCAACATTAAGTGCTTGTACCATCTCAGGTCAACCCTCGTCCACTTCATCACCTTTAAGTGTTTGTACCACCTCATTCACTTCATCAACACTAAGTGCTTGTACCATCTCAGTTCAACCCTCATTCACCTCATCAACACTAAGTGCTTGTACCACCTTAGTTCAACCCCCATCCACCTTATCAACATTAAGTGCTTGTACCACCTCAGTTCAACCCACATCCACCTTATCAACATTAAGTATTTGTACCACCTCAGTTCAACCCACATCCACTTCATCACCTTTAAGTGCCTGTACCACCTCAGTTCAACCCTCATCCACTTCATCAACATTAAGTGCTTGTACCACCTCAGTTCAACCCTCGTCCACTTCATCACCTTTAAGTACTTGTAACACCTCAGTTCAACCCTCATCCACTTCACCAACGTTAAGTGCTTGTACCACCTCAGCTCAATCTACCTCATCTGTTCCAGATTTACCACATTATCAGTCACCACAATCTGCCTCCTTTATGTGGAATGAGATTGATGGAACGGACTTCACCCAAATTATCAACTCAAGTTATGCTGAAATTGTACACTGGAGGAGGAACTTATTTAAGGTACCATCTGGTAAACCTGGGAAAGCATTCGTAAAGGAGTTAGCCAGACTTTTTGCCTCTTATGGAGAGGAATCTGCATTAGAAGCCATTGCTTTAAAGGCAGCATTTACTCTACCAGTTTTGATGTTGCAAAAACCCCATCCTCGATCCAAAACAAAGGAACATTCCGTACATTTGCAGAGGAGGCTTGACCTATGGAATAAAGGAGACTTGAACTCTTTACTCCTGGAGGGTCGAACCATCCAACAACAACTCCACAGGTCACAGAAAGGCACCACTGGAAATTATGATAAATCAAGACGGTTTGCCACACTGATAAAAGAAGGAAAGCTTAAGGCTGCAATAAGATTGCTACATGATAACAAAGTTGGCTCACCACTATCTCCTAATGATGAAGTTATAGAGAGTTTGTTAAGCAAACATCCACCCAGACAACCACCATCAAATGAAGCTATTATTGAGAGTTCTGGCTCAATTGACCCCGTTCACCCCATCCTATTTGAGCAAATTGATGGTAAACTTATCCTTGATTCAGCACTCAAATCTGATGGTGCAGCTGGTCCATCAGGCGTAGATGCAGCCGGATGGAAACGTCTTTGCTCCTCCTTCGGTCAGTGTTCCGTGGACTTATGTAATGCTATTGCAATTGTCACGAAGAGAATTTGTACATCATACGTTGACCCACATGGAATCTCAGCTTTAGTTGCCTGTCGATTGATTGCACTGGACAAATGCCCTGGGGTGCGACCTATTGCAATTGGAGAAGCAGTGAGAAGGATAATAGGACGTGCTATACTCTCTATCATCAAGGCTTCTATAATGGAAGCAGCCGGGCCAAAACAACTATGCGCAGGCCAAGAAGCAGGCTGTGAAGCTGCCATACATGCTATGCGGGATATTTTTGAAAGCAAGAACTCTGATGCTGTCCTTTTAGTCGACGCCTCCAACGCCTTTAATTCCCTTAACAGGGAAAATGCCTTGAGAAACATCCAGAAGTTATGTCCATCACTTGCCACTGTACTGATTAACACATACAGAGAGGATGTGCCTCTTTACATCAATGATAAGACAATTTTCTCTCAAGAAGGTACGACGCAAGGCGATCCTCTGGCGATGGCCATGTATGCGATCGCGGTGATACCACTCATCAATAAGTTACAAGACCCAAATGTAAAGCAAATATGGTTTGCAGATGATGCCACTGCTTCTGCCCACCTGCATTCACTTCGTAACTGGTGGGATGCACTGCTGAAACATGGACCGGCTTTTGGGTATTTCCCAAACGCTGAGAAATCATGGATTGTAGTAAAAGACGGAAGTCTTGAAGAAGCTAAAGAAGTTTTTCAGAACACTGCAATAAACATCACAACTGAAGGCAGAAGACACCTAGGAAGTGCTCTTGGAAGTACCTCATTTGTGGAGAACTTTGTGCAGATGAAAATCGAGTCATGGGTAGGAGAAATTCAATCTTTAGCTGAGATTGCTGCAACACAACCCCATGCTGCCTATGCAGCATACACCCACCATACTATGAACAAGTGGAACTTCCTCATGCGCACAATACCTGGAATTACTGACCTATTACAGCCTCTAGAAGATGCCATTACAACAAAACTACTACCTGCTCTCACTGGCCGCTCTGCGATTAGCTCTTTGGAAAGGGAGCTCATATCTCTCCCAGCACGCCTCGGAGGCCTTGGAATTCCCAATCCAACTCAACAAGCTGACATTCAATACCAAAACTCCCGGAAAATTACTGCCCCCATGGCTGCTCTAATTATCCAACAGCATCAAGAGGTCTCTGAACAATCAGATAACTATCAAGCCAACACCAAATATGAAATATACAAACAGAAGAAACAACGAGAAAGGGGAAAGCTAGATGATCTGATGAACAAACTCTCTCCCCACATGAAGAGAGCAACACAGATGGCATGTGAGAAAGGAGCTTCGATATGGCTAACTGCACTACCCCTGGATGAACATGGATTCTTTCTCCATAAGGGAGATTTCAGAGATGCATTAGCCCTGAGATATGGATGGCAACCTACAAGATTACCTAAGAATTGTGTTTGTGGACAACCCTTTACTGTTGATCACTCACTAATATGCTCATGTGGCGGTTTTCCGACCATACGACACAACGAAGTCAGAGATATTACAGCAGATCTTCTGTCTGAAGTGTGTCACAATGTTGGCATAGAACCAACACTGCAATCTTTATCTGGTGAAACACTCAGACATGCCACAGCCAATCGAGAGGATGGAGCCCGCCTTGATGTGGTGGCAGACAACTTCTGGGGTCGAAAGCAACGTGCATTCTTTGACGTAAGGGTCTTTTACCCATTAGCACCAAGCTATCGTCGCACCCCGCTGGAGTCTTGCTACAGAGCTAAAGAAAATGAGAAGAAACGCTCTTATGATGAGAGAATAAGAGAAGTAGAAGGAGGAACATTCTCTCCACTTGTATTTTCAACATCAGGAGGAGTTGGGCCGTCAGCTGCTGTAATGTACAAACGACTGGCCTCCCTAATAGCCGAGAAGCGGGACCAATCATACAGCACAACAATCAAGTGGATTCGATGCCGCATTACATTCGCCTTGATTCGATCAGCTATACTCTGTCTCAGAGGACATCGATCGCGGCAAAGATGCCCACGTAGGAGCGAGGCAACCGACATGATTCTGGCCAGTGCAGAAAGCCACATCTAATTGCTATCAATGAACTCTGTAACTGTATTGTATGAGCTCTGTAACTGTATTGTATGGTATTGATTGAATAGTTTCATAAAAAAAAAAAAAAAAAAAAAAAAAAAAAAAAAAAAAAAGTTTTACAGGGACTTTCCACAGAGACTGTGTACTTGCGTCATTCCACGAATGCAGAAGACACTATTCTAGCTGGGAGGTCAGCCGCGAGTCCCAAAGCTCCCCCCTACGGTTCTTTGTAGAGAGTATTGCGACTGACCACCAGGAAGTGAGCTATTTTTTTTCAGAGAAAAAAACCGTCCTTTTGAGGATTCGAACCCGCGACCTGGAGCCTAGAGTCGTGTCACCTGACCACCCCGCCACCGTGACTTATCTATTTTATTATTATTATCTGCGCTATTTAAAGTTGCCCTCAACGTTCAATTCGGAGAATAGGCCACCCACAGGCACTCGAATCACTTGATCGTCTCTAATAGGTTTAGAAGAACCTTCGGTGAAGATTTAAAGCTCGTTGAAGTCTTTGCGCTCAAATTCTAGCCCAAATCCTAATTGTCGGCGTTTTGAAATCGGCCATTTTGTTCGCACAATAGAAATAATATAAATTCACTGTAGTAGTTACGCGTAGGAATGCATATTATATGATGTTGCAGTATTTCCTCATAAATTCGAATATACTCGAAGATGGTGGAGCTACGTAGCTCGTAGCTACGGCAAAGGAGCTTTACAAAGTCTTCTGTTTTTAATACTATAAAACCCGAGGGTATGTAAAGTTTTCCTACATTCCAGACTGTATGTGTATTATTGCTTTCCTGTGATAGAAACTTCGTCGGAGAATGCGCGAACACTGTAAGGGACATAGCAGTATTCCTCTGCAAAGAGAAGATATTACCAAATTGCATCTTCGAGGTGTGTTTGTGTAGGGTATGGGTTGAGGTATACTAACTGATAGAATATGTTCACTTGCTTTGTGTTCAGTTTTGAAGTAGTGAAGATCATTCATGACAAGATACTGGACATGACCGGTAGTAACCAGTGAGTGCATCATTATGTGGTCCACTGTGATTATCATACTCAAGTATTACATCTGCTCTCAGAGTACCACTTGTTCTGGTGGGAAACAAGACAGACCTCCACATGCAAAATTAATAGTTCTGTGTAGCACTACAAACACACACATCAAAATAGAACTATTGCCAGTACCTGTTTTACAATAATCTATTATCACAATGTCAACACAATAAGTTATATTATGTATACCAAATCTAGCACACCGCATTATGCTACGATGGGTCAGGTATTTAGGTACGTATCTCGTCGACCGGCACATGCCATTTTGTATTTCCCACTGGTGTCATAGGTGTCAGTGAACCCCCTTTCCTTCTGACACCAGCAGGGCCATCTTCTCAGGAAGTTTGAGAAATACGAATGCACAGACACACTCCTTGACCTAGTACAGTCATTCTGATAACAAAAAAGATGCATTTTGATGTGGACCAAAAATTCCCCCCAGTGCCCATATGCCACATGTGGTGATCACCTAAGCAATTTGAGATTTCTTGGCTGGTCACCAAGGGCTACCCAGTGTCCATGCCAAACTCACCAACACAATTTCGGAAACATTCTGATTGTCCTGAGTGCGCTATACGCCTCATGGTGACAAGCCAAAAAATGTCAATTTTTTGAGTTGTCACCACGGCCTCTCCTGTGTGCACATGATGCATCTAAGCTCAAATCCGATTGCACAGACACACTCCTGGACCTAATAGCTACCTTCTGATAGCAAAGAAGATGCATTTTGATGTGGACCAAAATTTCCCCCCAATGCCACATATAATAGAATGTATATACTTTGTATGTACATTCATATATGCGTGTATGGGAGAGTATAGGAGATATAACGCTGAGCACCTTTTTGCATAGCTCATGGGGGAGGAGGCGTGTCAACTTGATATTTTAGACAGACCTAGCTGGGGACGTGAGCTAACTTCTGAAACATTTCCCATCTCAATAGGTGACCCTTAACCCCAGCTACATTGGAAGGTGCTTAATATTTTTTCAATGTATGGGAGAGTATAGGAGAGAAAACGTTAAGCACCTTTTTGCATAGCTCATGGGGGAGGAGGTGTGTCAACTTGAAATTTCAGACAGACCTAGATGGGGATGTGAGCTAACTTCTGAAACAATTCCCATCTCAATAGGTGACCCTTAACCCCAGCTACATTGGAAGGTGCTTAATATTTTTTCAATGTATGGGAGAGTATAGGAGAAACAAGTAATTCGAGTTTAAAAACTCGTGGGGCTGCCGCCCCCCGCACTCGAATTACTTGGCGTCTTTGTTACGTTTAGAAGAACCTTCGCTGAAGTTATTATGTTCGGCGGAGCTTCAGTGCACGAATTCTAGCCAAATTTCAAATTGTCAGCGTTCGAAATCGGCCATCTTTATTTCGCGCAATATAAATTCTAATATAAATTCATTGTTGCGGTTACGCGTAGGAACACATATTATATATATATATATCTATATATCTATCTATATATCGGACGAGCGTTACATACCGGAAGTCGAAATGAAAACAATATAGGGGCTGCCTGTGGCAACCCCTAAAAAAGGCTAAGCACCTTTTTCAATAGCTCATGGGGAAGGGGGCGTGTCAACTTGATATTTTAGACAGACCTAGCTAGGGACGTGAACTAACTTCTGAAACAATTCCCATCTCAATAGGTGACCCGTAACCCCAGCTACATTGGAAGGTGTTTAATATTTTTTCAATGTATGGGAGAGTATATGAGAGAAAACGCTAAGCACCTTTTTGCATAGCTCATTTGGGAGGGGGCGTGTCAACTTGATATTTTAGACAGACCTAGCTGGGGATGTGAGCTAACTTCTGAAACAATTCCCATCTCAATAGGTGACCCGTAATCCCAGCTACATTGGAAGGTGCTTAATATTTTTTCAATGTATGGGAGAGTATAGGAGAGAAAACGCTAAGCACCTTTTTGCATAGCTCATGGGGGAGGGGGTGTGTCAACTTGATATTTCAGACAGATCTAGGCAGGGACGTGAACTAACTTCTGAAACAATTCCCATCTCAATAGGTGACAAGCTCATTGGGGAGGGGGCGTGAGTATAGGGGAGAAAACGCTAAGCACCTTTTTGCATAGCTCGTGAGAGAGGGGACATGTCAACTTGATATTTTAGACAGACCTAGCTAGGGATGGGAACTAACTTCTGAAACAATTCCCATCTCAATAGGTGACCTGTAACTCCAGTTACATTGGAAGGTGCTTAATATTTTTCCAATGTATGGGAGAGTATAGGAGATAAAACGCTAAGCACCTTTTTTCATAGCTCATTAGAGAGGGGGCGTGTCAACTTGATATTTTAGACAGACCTAGCTGGCGATGTGAACTAACTTCTGAAATAATTCCCATCTCAATAGGTGACCCGTAACTCCAACTACATTGGAAGGTGCTTAATATTTTTTTTTCAATGTATGGGAGAGTATAGGAGATAAAACGCTAAGCACCTTTTTGCATAGCTAATGGGGGAGGGGGCGTGTCAACTTGATATTTCAGACAGACCTAGCTAGGGACGTGAACTAACTTCTGAAACAATTCCCAATTCAATAGGTGACCCTTAACCCCAGCTACATTGGAAGGTGCTTAATATTTTTTCAATGTATGGGAGAGTATAGGAGATAAAATGCTAAGCACCTTTTTGCATAGCTAATGGGGGAGGGGGCGTGTCAACTTGATATTTCAGACAAACTTAGCTGGTGACATGAACTAACTTCTGAAATAATTCCTATCTCAATAGGTGACCCTTAACCGCAGTTACATTGGAAGGTGCTTAATATTTTTTCAATTTTATCAATGTATGGGAGAGTATCGAGTAACGATTTCTTGGCTGGTCACCATGGGCTACCTAGTGTCCATGCCTAACTCACCAACACAATTTCGTAAGCATTCTGATTGTCCTGAGTGCGCTATAAGCCTCGTGGTGACAAGCCAAAAAATGTCAATTTTTTGAGTTGTCACCACGGCCTCTCCTGTGTGCACGTGATGCATCATAGCTCAAATCCAAATGCACAGACACACTCCTGGACCTAGTAGCTACCTTCTGATAGCAAAAAGATGCATTTTGATGTCGACCAAAATTTCCCCCCAGTGCCACATATAATAGAATGTATATACTTTGTATGTACATTCATATATGCGTGTAATACGCCTTGTGGTGATCACCTAAGCAATTTGAGATTTCTTTTCTGTTCACCAAGGGCTACCCAGTGTCCATGCCTAACTCACCAACACAATTTCGTAAGCATTCTGATTGTCCTGAGTGTGCTATAAGCCTCGTGGTGACAAGCCAAAAAATGTCAATTTTTTTTCTTGTCACCACGGCCTCTCCTGTGTGCACGTGATGCATCATAGCTGAAATCCAAATGCACAGACACACTCCTGGACCTGGTAGCTACCTTCTGATAGCAAAAAGGATGCATTTTGATGTCGACCAAAATTTCCCCCAGTGCCACATATAATAGAATGTATATACTTTGTATGTACATTCATATATGCGTGTAATACGCATTGTGGTGATCACCTAAGCAATATGAGATTTCTTTTCTGTTCACCAAGGGCTACCCAGTGTCCATGCCAAACTTACCAACACAATTTTGTAAACATTCTGATTGTCCTGAGTGTGCTATAAGCCTCGTGGTGACAAGCCCAAAAAATGTCAATTTTTGGTCTTGTCACCACGGCCTCTCCTGTGTGCACGTGATGCATCATAGCTCAAATCCAAATGCACAGACACACTCCTGGACCTGGTAGCTACCTTCTGATAGCAAAAAGTTGCATTTTAATGTCGACCAAAATTTCCCCCTATTGCCAATGTATATACTTTGAATGTAGATTCATATATGCGTGTATTACGCCTTGGGTGATCACCTAAGCAATTTGAGATTTCTTTTCTGTTCACCAAGGGCTACCCAGTGTCCATGCCAAACTCACCAACACAATTTGGTAAGCATTCTGATTGTCCTGAGTGTGTTATAAGCCTCGTGGTGACAAGCCCAAAAAATGTCAATTTTTGGTCTTGTCACCACGGCCTCTCCTGTGTGCACGTGATGCATCATAGCTCAAATCCGAATTCACAGACAAACTCCTGGACCTAGTAGCTACCTTCTGATAGCAAAAAGTTGCATTTTGATGTCGACCAAAATTTCCCCCCAGTGCCACGTATAATAGAATGTATATACTTTGTATGTACATTCATATATGCGTGTAATACGCATTGTGGTGATCACCTAAGCAATTTGAGATTTCTTTTCTGGTCACCAAGGGCTACCTAGTGTCCATGCCTAACTCACCAACACAATTTGGTAAGCATTCTGATTGTCCTGAGTGCGCTATAAGCCTCGTGGTGACAAGCCCAAAAAATGTCAATTTTTGGTCTTGTCACCACGGCCTCTCCTGTGTGCACGTGATGCATCATAGCTCAAATCCGAATTCACAGACAAACTCCTGGACCTAGTAGCTACCTTCTGATAGCAAAAAGTTGCATTTTGATGTCGACCAAAATTTCCCCCTATTGCCAATGTATATACTTTGTATGTACATTCATATATGCGTGTAATACGCATTATGGTGATCACCTAAGCAATTTGAGATTTCTTTTCTGGTCACCAAGGGCTACCTAGTGTCCATGCCTAACTCACCAACACAATTTGGTAAGCATTCTGATTGTCCTGAGTGCGCTATAAGCCTCGTGGTGACAAGCCCAAAAAATGTCAATTTTTGGTCTTGTCACCACGGCCTCTCCTGTGTGCACGTGATGCATCATAGCTGAAATCCAAATGCACAGACACACTCCTGGACCTGGTAGCTACCTTCTGATAGCAAAAAGGATGCATTTTGATGTGGACCAAAATTTCCCCCCAGTGCCACATATAATAGAATGTATATACTTTGTATGTACATTCATATATGCGTGTAATACGCCTTGTGGTGATCACCTAAGCAATTTGAGATTTCTTTTCTGGTCACCAAGGGCTACCTAGTGTCCATGCCTAACTCACCAACACAATTTGGTAAGCATTCTGATTGTCCTGAGTGCGCTATAAGCCTCGTGGTGACAAGCCCAAAAAATGTCACAATTTTTTGTCTTGTCACCACGGCCTCTCCTGTGTGCACGTGATGCATCATAGCTCAAATTCAAATGCACAGACACACTCCTGGACCTGGTAGCTACCTTCTGATAGCAAAAAGTTGCATTTTGATGTCGACCAAAATTTCCCCCTATTGCCAATGTATATATTTTGAATGTAGATTCATATATGCGTGTATTACGCCTTGTGGTGATCACCTAAGCAATTTGATATTTCTTTTCTGTTCACCAAAGTCTACCCAGTGTCCATACCAAACTCTCCAACACAATTTTGTAAGCATTCTGATTGTCCTGAGTGCGTTATAAGCCTCGTGGTGACAAGCCCAAAAAATGTCAATTTTTGGTCTTGTCACCACGGCCTCTCCTGTGTGCACGTGATGCATCATAGCTCAAATCTGAATGCACAGACACACTCCTGGACCTGGTAGCTACCTTCTGATAGCAAAAAAGATGCATTTTGATGTGGACCAAAATTTCCCCCCAGTGCCACATATAATAGAATGTATATACTTTGTATGTACATTCATATATGCGTGTAATACGCCTTGTGGTGATCACCTAAGCAATTTGAGATTTCTTTTCTGGTCACCAAGGGCTACCTAGTGTCCATGCCTAACTCACCAACACAATTTGGTAAGCATTCTGATTGTCCTGAGTGCGCTATAAGCCTCGTGGTGACAAGCCCAAAAAATGTCACAATTTTTTGTCTTGTCACCACGGCCTCTCCTGTGTGCACGTGATGCATCATAGCTCAAATTCAAATGCACAGACACACTCCTGGACCTGGTAGCTACCTTCTGATAGCAAAAAGTTGCATTTTGATGTCGACCAAAATTTCCCCCTATTGCCAATGTATATATTTTGAATGTAGATTCATATATGCGTGTATTACGCCTTGTGGTGATCACCTAAGCAATTTGATATTTCTTTTCTGTTCACCAAAGTCTACCCAGTGTCCATACCAAACTCTCCAACACAATTTTGTAAGCATTCTGATTGTCCTGAGTGCGTTATAAGCCTCGTGGTGACAAGCCCAAAAAATGTCAATTTTTGGTCTTGTCACCACGGCCTCTCCTGTGTGCACGTGATGCATCATAGCTCAAATCTGAATGCACAGACACACTCCTGGACCTGGTAGCTACCTTCTGATAGCAAAAAAGATGCATTTTGATGTCGACCAAAATTTCCCCCTATTGCCAATGTATATACTTTGTATGTAGATTCGTATATAAGTGTATTACGCCTTGTGGTGATCACCTAAGCAATTTGAGATTTCTTTTCTGGTCACCAAGGGCTACCTAGTGTCCATGCCTAACTCACCAACACAATTTGGTAAGCATTCTGATTGTCCTGAGTGCGCTATAAGCCTCGTGGTGACAAGCCCAAAAAATGTCAATTTTTGGTCTTGTCACCACGGCCTCTCCTGTGTGCACGTGATGCATCATAGCTCAAATCCGAATTCACAGACAAACTCCTGGACCTAGTAGCTACCTTCTGATAGCAAAAAGTTGCATTTTGATGTCGACCAAAATTTCCCCCTATTGCCAATGTATATACTTTGTATGTACATTCATATATGCGTGTAATACGCATTATGGTGATCACCTAAGCAATTTGAGATTTCTTTTCTGGTCACCAAGGGCTACCTAGTGTCCATGCCTAACTCACCAACACAATTTGGTAAGCATTCTGATTGTCCTGAGTGCGCTATAAGCCTCGTGGTGACAAGCCCAAAAAATGTCAATTTTTGGTCTTGTCACCACGGCCTCTCCTGTGTGCACGTGATGCATCATAGCTGAAATCCAAATGCACAGACACACTCCTGGACCTGGTAGCTACCTTCTGATAGCAAAAAGGATGCATTTTGATGTGGACCAAAATTTCCCCCCAGTGCCACATATAATAGAATGTATATACTTTGTATGTACATTCATATATGCGTGTAATACGCCTTGTGGTGATCACCTAAGCAATTTGAGATTTCTTTTCTGGTCACCAAGGGCTACCTAGTGTCCATGCCTAACTCACCAACACAATTTGGTAAGCATTCTGATTGTCCTGAGTGCGCTATAAGCCTCGTGGTGACAAGCCCAAAAAATGTCACAATTTTTTGTCTTGTCACCACGGCCTCTCCTGTGTGCACGTGATGCATCATAGCTCAAATTCAAATGCACAGACACACTCCTGGACCTGGTAGCTACCTTCTGATAGCAAAAAGTTGCATTTTGATGTCGACCAAAATTTCCCCCTATTGCCAATGTATATACTTTGAATGTAGATTCATATATATGTGTATTACGCCTTGTGGTGATCACCTAAGCAATTTGAGATTTCTTTGCTGGTCACCAAGGGCTACCTAGTGTCCATGCCTAACTCCCCAACACAATTTTGTAAGCATTCTGATTGTCCTGAGTGCGTTATAAGCCTCGTGGTGACAAGCCAAAAAATGTCCATTTTTTGAGTTGTCACCACAGCCTCTCCTGTGTGCACGTGATGCATCATAGCTGAAATCCGAATGCACAGACACACTCCTGGACCTAGTAGCTACCTTCTGATAGCAAAAAAGATGCATTTTGATGTGGACCAAAATTTCCCCCCAGTGCCACATATAATAGAATGTATATACTTTGTATGTACATTCATATATGCGTGTAATACGCCTTGTGGTGAACACCTAAGCAATTTGATATTTCTTTTCTGTTCACCAAGGGCTACCCAGTGTCCATACCAAACTCTCCAACACAATTTCGTATGCATTCTGATTGTCCTGAGTGCGTTATAAGCCTCGTGGTGACAAGCCCAAAAAATGTCAATTTTTGGAGTTGTCACCACGGCCTCTCCTGTGTGCACGTGATGCATCATAGCTCAAATCCGATTGCACAGACACACTACTGGACCTGGTAGCTACCTTCTGATAGCAAAAAGGATGCATTTTGATGTCGACCAAAATTTTCCCCCAGTGCCACATATAATAGAATGTATATACTTTGTATGTACATTCATATATGCATGTAATACGCCTTGTGGTGATCACCTAAGCAATTTGATATTTCTTTTCTGTTCACCAAGGGCTACCCAGTGTCCATACCAAACTCTCCAACACAATTTGGTAAGCATTCTGATTGTCCTGAGTGCATTATAAGCCTCGTGGTGACAAGCCCAAAAAATGTCAATTTTTGGTCTTGTCATCACGGCCTCTCCTGTGTGCACGTGATGCATCATAACTCAAATTTGAATGCACAGACACACTCCTGGACCTGGTAGCTACCTTCTGATAGCAAAAGGTTGCATTTTGATGTCGACCAAAATTTCCCCCTATTGCCAATATATATACTTTGTATGTATATTCATACACAAGTGTATTACGCCTTGGGTGATCACCTAAGCAATTTGAGATTTCTTTTCTGGTCACCAAGGGCTACCTAGTGTCCATGCCTAACTCACCAACACAATTTCGTAAGCATTCTGATTGTCCTGAGTGCGCTATAAGCCTCGTGGTGACAAGCCCAAAAAATGTCAATTTTTTGTCTTGTCACCACGGCCTCTCCTGTGTGCACGTGATGCATCATAGCTGAAATCCAAATGCACAGACACACTCCTGGACCTGGTAGCTACCTTCTGATAGCAAAAAGTTGCATTTTGATGTCGACCAAAATTTCCCCCTATTGCCAATGTACATACTTTGTATGTAGATTCATATATGCGTGTATTACGCCTTGGGTGATCACCTAAGCAATTTGAGATTTCTTTGCTGGTCCCCAAGGGCTACCTAGTGTCCATGCCTAACTCACCAACACAATTCGTAAGCATTCTGATTGTCCTGAGTGCGTTATAAGCCTCGTGGTGACAAGCCCCAAAAATGTCAATTTTTGGTCTTGTCACCACGGCCTCTCCTGTGTGCACGTGATGCATCATAGCTGAAATCCAAATGCACAGACACACTCCTGGACCTGGTAGCTACCTTCTGATAGCAAAAAGGATGCATTTTGATGTGGACCAAAATTTCCCCCCCAGTGCCACATATAATAGAATGTATATACTTTGTATGTACATTTATATATGCGTGTAATACGCCTTGTGGTGATCACCTAAGCAATTTGAGATTTCTTTTCTGGTCACCAAGGGCTACCCAGTGTCCATGCCTAACTCACCAACACAATTTCGCAAGCATTCTGATTGTCCTGAGTGCGCTATAAGCCTCGTGGTGACAAGCCCAAAAAATGTCAATTTTTGGTCTTGTCACCACGGCCTCTCCTGTGTGGACGTGATGCATCATAGCTCAAATTCAAATGCACAGACACACTCCTGGACCTGGTAGCTACCTTCTGATAGCAAAAAGTTGCATTTTGATGTCGACCAAAATTTCCCCCTATTGCCAATGTATATACTTTGAATGTAGATTCATATATGCGTGTATTACGCCTTGGGTGATCACCTAAGCAATTTGAGATTTCTTTGCTGGTCACCAAGGGCTACCCAGTGTCCATACCAAACTCTCCAACACAATTTCGTATGCATTCTGATTGTCCTGAGTGCGCTATAAGCCTCGTGGTGACAAGCCCAAAAAATGTCAATTTTTGGAGTTGTCACCACGGCCTCTCCTGTGTGCACGTGATGCATCATAGCTCAAATCCGATTGCACAGACACACTCCTGGACCTAGTAGCTACCTTCTGATAGCAAAAAGGATGCATTTTGATGTGGACCAAAATTTCCCCCCAGTGCCACATATAATAGAATGTATATACTTTGTATGTACATTCATATATGCATGTAATACGCCTTGTGGTGATCACCTAAGCAATTTGAGATTTCTTTTCTGTTGACCAAGGGCTACCCAGTGTCCATACCAAACTCTCCAACACAATTTGGTAAGCATTCTGATTGTCCTGAGTGCATTATAAGCCTCGTGGTGACAAGCCCAAAAAATGTCAATTTTTGGTCTTGTCACCACGGCCTCTCCTGTGTGCACGTGATGCATCATAGCTCAAATTTGAATGCACAGACACACTCCTGGACCTGGTAGCTACCTTCTGATAGCAAAAGGTTGCATTTTGATGTCGACCAAAATTTCCCCCTAATGCCAATGTATATACTTTGTATGTAGATTCATATATATGTGTATTACGCCTTGTGGTGATCACCTAAGCAATTTGATATTTCCTTGCTGGTCACCAAAGTCTACCCAGTGTCCATGCCTAACTCCCCAACACAATTTTGTAAGCATTCTGATTGTCCTGAGTGCGTTATAAGCCTCGTGGTGACAAGCCAAAAAATGTCCATTTTTTGAGTTGTCACCACAGCCTCTCCTGTGTGCACGTGATGCATCATAGCTGAAATCCGAATGCACAGACACACTCCTGGACCTAGTAGCTACCTTCTGATAGCAAAAAGGATGCATTTTGATGTGGACCAAAATTTCCCCCCCAGTGCCACATATAATAGAATGTATATACTTTGTATGTACATTTATATATGCGTGTAATACGCCTTGTGGTGATCACCTAAGCAATTTGATATTTCTTTTCTGTTCACCAAGGGCTACCCAGTGTCCATGCCTAACTCACCAACACAATTTGGTAAGCATTCTGATTGTCCTGAGTGCGCTATAAGCCTCGTGGTGACAAGCCCAAAAAATGTCAATTTTTGGTCTTGTCACCACGGCCTCTCCTGTGTGGACGTGATGCATCATAGCTCAAATTCAAATGCACAGACACACTCCTGGACCTGGTAGCTACCTTCTGATAGCAAAAAGTTGCATTTTGATGTCGACCAAAATTTCCCCCTATTGCCAATGTATATACTTTGAATGTAGATTCATATATGCGTGTATTACGCCTTGGGTGATCACCTAAGCAATTTGAGTTTTCTTTGCTGGTCACCAAGGGCTACCCAGTGTCCATACCAAACTCTCCAACACAATTTCGTATGCATTCTGATTGTCCTGAGTGCGTTATAAGCCTCGTGGTGACAAGCCCAAAAAATGTCAATTTTTGGAGTTGTCACCACGGCCTCTCCTGTGTGCACGTGATGCATCATAGCTCAAATCCGATTGCACAGACACACTCCTGGACCTAGTAGCTACCTTCTGATAGCAAAAAGGATGCATTTTGATGTGGACCAAAATTTCCCCCCAGTGCCACATATAATAGAATGTATATACTTTGTATGTACATTCATATATGCATGTAATACGCCTTGTGGTGATCACCTAAGCAATTTGAGATTTCTTTTCTGTTGACCAAGGGCTACCCAGTGTCCATACCAAACTCTCCAACACAATTTGGTAAGCATTCTGATTGTCCTGAGTGCATTATAAGCCTCGTGGTGACAAGCCCAAAAAATGTCAATTTTTGGTCTTGTCACCACGGCCTCTCCTGTGTGCACGTGATGCATCATAGCTCAAATTTGAATGCACAGACACACTCCTGGACCTGGTAGCTACCTTCTGATAGCAAAAGGTTGCATTTTGATGTCGACCAAAATTTCCCCCTAATGCCAATGTATATACTTTGTATGTAGATTCATATATATGTGTATTACGCCTTGTGGTGATCACCTAAGCAATTTGATATTTCCTTGCTGGTCACCAAAGTCTACCCAGTGTCCATGCCTAACTCCCCAACACAATTTTGTAAGCATTCTGATTGTCCTGAGTGCGTTATAAGCCTCGTGGTGACAAGCCAAAAAATGTCCATTTTTTGAGTTGTCACCACAGCCTCTCCTGTGTGCACGTGATGCATCATAGCTGAAATCCGAATGCACAGACACACTCCTGGACCTAGTAGCTACCTTCTGATAGCAAAAAAGATGCATTTTGATGTGGACCAAAATTTCCCCCCAGTGCCACATATAATAGAATGTATATACTTTGTATGTACATTCATATATGCGTGTAATACGCCTTGTGGTGATCACCTAAGCAATTTGATATTTCTTTTCTGTTCACCAAGGGCTACCCAGTGTCCATACCAAACTCTCCAACACAATTTGGTAAGCATTCTGATTGTCCTGAGTGCATTATAAGCCTCGTGGTGACAAGCCCAAAAAATGTCAATTTTTGGTCTTGTCACCACGGCCTCTCCTGTGTGCACGTGATGCATCATAGCTCAAGTCTGAATGCTCAGACGCACTCCTGGACCTAGTAGCTACCTTCTGATAGCAAAAAGATGCATTTTGATGTGGACCAAAATTTCCCCCTAGTGCCAATATATATACTTTGTATGTATATTCATACACAAGTGTATTACGCCTTGGGTGATCACCTAAGCAATTTGAGATTTCTTTTCTGGTCACCAAGGGCTACCTAGTGTCCATGCCTAACTCACCAACACAATTTGGTAAGCATTCTGATTGTCCTGAGTGCGCTATAAGCCTCGTGGTGACAAGCCCAAAAAATGTCAATTTTTGGTCTTGTCACCACGGCCTCTCCTGTGTGCACGTGATGCATCATAGCTCAAATTCAAATGCACAGACACACTCCTGGACCTGGTAGCTACCTTCTGATAGCAAAAAGTTGCATTTTGATGTCGACCAAAATTTCCCCCTATTGCCAATGTACATACTTTGTATGTAGATTCATATATGCGTGTATTACGCCTTGGGTGATCACCTAAGCAATTTGAGATTTCTTTTCTGGTCACCAAGGGCTACCTAGTGTCCATGCCTAACTCACCAACACAATTCGTAAGCATTCTGATTGTCCTGAGTGCGCTATAAGCCTCGTGGTGACAAGCCCCAAAAATGTCAATTTTTGGTCTTGTCACCACGGCCTCTCCTGTGTGCACGTGATGCATCATAGCTGAAATCCAAATGCACAGACACACTCCTGGACCTGGTAGCTACCTTCTGATAGCAAAAAGGATGCATTTTGATGTTGACCAAAATTTCCCCCCCAGTGCCACATATAATAGAATGTATATACTTTGTATGTACATTCATATATGCATGTAATACGCCTTGTGGTGATCACCTAAGCAATTTGAGATTTCTTTTCTGTTGACCAAGGGCTACCCAGTGTCCATACCAAACTCTCCAACACAATTTGGTAAGCATTCTGATTGTCCTGAGTGCATTATAAGCCTCGTGGTGACAAGCCCAAAAAATGTCAATTTTTGGTCTTGTCAACACGGCCTCTCCTGTGTGCACGTGATGCATCATAGCTCAAATTTGAATGCACAGACACACTCCTGGACCTGGTAGCTACCTTCTGATAGCAAAAAGTTGCATTTTGATGTCGACCAAAATTTCCCCCTAATGCCAATGTATATACTTTGTATGTAGATTCATATATATGTGTATTACGCCTTGTGGTGATCACCTAAGCAATTTGATATTTCCTTGCTGGTCACCAAAGTCTACCCAGTGTCCATGCCTAACTCCCCAACACAATTTGGTAAGCATTCTGATTGTCCTGAGTGCGCTATAAGCCTCGTGGTGACAAGCCCAAAAAATGTCAATTTTTGGTCTTGTCACCACGGCCTCTCCTGTGTGCACGTGATGCATCATAGCTCAAATCCAAATGCACAGACACACTCCTGGACCTGGTAGCTACCTTCTGATAGCAAAAAGTTGCATTTTGATGTCGACCAAAATTTCCCCCTATTGCCAATGTATATACTTTGTATGTAGATTCATATATGCGTGTATTACGCCTTGGGTGATCACCTAAGCAATTTGAGATTTCTTTGCTGGTCCCCAAGGGCTACCTAGTGTCCATGCCTAACTCACCAACACAATTTGGTAAGCATTCTGATTGTCCTGAGTGCGCTATAAGCCTCGTGGTGACAAGCCCCAAAAATGTCACAATTTTTTGTCTTGTCACCACGGCCTCCCTGTGTGCACGTGATGCATCATAGCTGAAATCCAAATGCACAGACACACTCCTGGACCTGGTAGCTACCTTCTGATAGCAAAAAGGATGCATTTTGATGTGGACCAAAATTTCCCCCCAGTGCCACATATAATAGAATGTATATACTTTGTATGTACATTCATATATGCATGTAATACGCCTTGTGGTGATCACCTAAGCAATTTGAGATTTCTTTTCTGTTGACCAAGGGCTACCCAGTGTCCATACCAAACTCTCCAACACAATTTCGTAAGCATTCTGATTGTCCTGAGTGCATTATAAGCCTCGTGGTGACAAGCCCAAAAAATGTCAATTTTTGGTCTTGTCACCACGGCCTCTCCTGTGTGCACGTGATGCATTATAGCTCAAATTTGAATGCACAGACACACTCCTGGACCTGGTAGCTACCTTCTGATAGCAAAAGGTTGCATTTTGATGTCGACCAAAATTTCCCCCTAATGCCAATGTATATACTTTGTATGTAGATTCATATATATGTGTATTACGCCTTGTGGTGATCACCTAAGCAATTTGATATTTCCTTGCTGGTCACCAAAGTCTACCCAGTGTCCATGCCTAACTCCCCAACACAATTTTGTAAGCATTCTGATTGTCCTGAGTGCGTTATAAGCCTCGTGGTGACAAGCCAAAAAATGTCCATTTTTTGAGTTGTCACCACAGCCTCTCCTGTGTGCACGTGATGCATCATAGCTGAAATCCGAATGCACAGACACACTCCTGGACCTAGTAGCTACCTTCTGATAGCAAAAAAGATGCATTTTGATGTGGACCAAAATTTCCCCCCAGTGCCACATATAATAGAATGTATATACTTTGTATGTACATTCATATATGCGTGTAATACGCCTTGTGGTGATCACCTAAGCAATTTGATATTTCTTTTCTGTTCACCAAGGGCTACCCAGTGTCCATACCAAACTCTCCAACACAATTTGGTAAGCATTCTGATTGTCCTGAGTGCATTATAAGCCTCGTGGTGACAAGCCCAAAAAATGTCAATTTTTGGTCTTGTCACCACGGCCTCTCCTGTGTGCACGTGATGCATCATAGCTCAAGTCTGAATGCTCAGACGCACTCCTGGACCTAGTAGCTACCTTCTGATAGCAAAAAGATGCATTTTGATGTGGACCAAAATTTCCCCCTAGTGCCAATATATATACTTTGTATGTATATTCATACACAAGTGTATTACGCCTTGGGTGATCACCTAAGCAATTTGAGATTTCTTTTCTGGTCACCAAGGGCTACCTAGTGTCCATGCCTAACTCACCAACACAATTTGGTAAGCATTCTGATTGTCCTGAGTGCGCTATAAGCCTCGTGGTGACAAGCCCAAAAAATGTCAATTTTTGGTCTTGTCACCACGGCCTCTCCTGTGTGCACGTGATGCATCATAGCTCAAATCCAAATGCACAGACACACTCCTGGACCTGGTAGCTACCTTCTGATAGCAAAAAGTTGCATTTTGATGTCGACCAAAATTTCCCCCTATTGCCAATGTACATACTTTGTATGTAGATTCATATATGCGTGTATTACGCCTTGGGTGATCACCTAAGCAATTTGAGATTTCTTTTCTGGTCACCAAGGGCTACCTAGTGTCCATGCCTAACTCACCAACACAATTCGTAAGCATTCTGATTGTCCTGAGTGCGCTATAAGCCTCGTGGTGACAAGCCCAAAAAATGTCAATTTTTGGTCTTGTCACCACGGCCTCTCCTGTGTGCACGTGATGCATCATAGCTCAAATCCAAATGCACAGACACACTCCTGGACCTGGTAGTTACCTTCTGATAGCAAAAAGGATGCATTTTGATGTGGACCAAAATTTCCCCCCCAGTGCCACATATAATAGAATGTATATACTTTGTATGTACATTCATATATGCGTGTAATACGCCTTGTGGTGATCACCTAAGCAATTTGAGATTTCTTTTCTGGTCACCAAGGGCTACCCAGTGTCCATGCCTAACTCACCAACACAATTTGGTAAGCATTCTGATTGTCCTGAGTGCGCTATAAGCCTCGTGGTGACAAGCCCAAAAAATGTCAATTTTTGGTCTTGTCACCACGGCCTCTCCTGTGTGCACGTGATGCATCATAGCTCAAATCCAAATGCACAGACACACTCCTGGACCTGGTAGCTACCTTCTGATAGCAAAAAGTTGCATTTTGATGTCGACCAAAATTTCCCCCTATTGCCAATGTATATACTTTGTATGTAGATTCATATATGCGTATATTACGCCTTGGGTGATCACCTAAGCAATTTGAGATTTCTTTTCTGGTCCCCAAGGGCTACCTAGTGTCCATGCCTAACTCACCAACACAATTTGGTAAGCATTCTGATTGTCCTGAGTGCGCTATAAGCCTCGTGGTGACAAGCCCAAAAAATGTCAATTTTTGGTCTTGTCACCACGGCCTCTCCTGTGTGCACGTGATGCATCATAGCTCAAATCCAAATGCACAGACACACTCCTGGACCTGGTAGCTACCTTCTGATAGCAAAAAGGATTCATTTTGATGTCGACCAAAATTTCCCCCCCGTGCCACATATAATAGAATGTATATACTTTGTATGTACATTCATATATGCGTGTAATACGCCTTGTGGTGATCACCTAAGCAATTTGAGATTTCCTTTCTGGTCACCAAGGGCTACCTAGTGTCCATGCCTAACTCACCAACACAATTTGGTAAGCATTCTGATTGTCCTGAGTGCGCTATAAGCCTCGTGGTGACAAGCCCAAAAAATGTCAATTTTTGGTCTTGTCACCACGGCCTCTCCTGTGTGCACGTGATGCATCATAGCTCAAATTCAAATGCACAGACACACTCCTGGACCTGGTAGCTACCTTCTGATAGCAAAAAGTTGCATTTTGATGTCGACCAAAATTTTCCCCTATTGCCAATGTATATACTTTGAATGTAGATTCATATATGCGTGTATTACGCCTTGGGTGATCACCTAAGCAATTTGAGATTTCTTTTCTGATCACCAAGGGCTACCTAGTGTCCATGCCTAACTCACCAACACAATTTCGCAAGCATTCTGATTGTCCTGAGTGTGTTATAAGCCTCGTGGTGACAAGCCCAAAAATGTTAATTTTTGGTCTTGTCACCACGGCCTCTCCTGTGTGCACGTGATGCATCATAGCTCAAATCCAAATGCACAGACACACTCCTGGACCTGGTAGCTACCTTCTGATAGCAAAAAGGATGCATTTTGATGTCGACCAAAATTTCCCCCCAGTGCCACATATAATAGAATGTATATACTTTGTATGTACATTCATATATGCGTGTAATACGCCTTGTGGTGATCACCTAAGCAATTTGAGATTTCTTTTCTGGTCACCAAGGGCTACCCAGTGTCCATGCCTAACTCACCAACACAATTTGGTAAGCATTCTGATTGTCCTGAGTGCGCTATAAGCCTCGTGGTGACAAGCCCAAAAAATGTCAATTTTTGGTCTTGTCACCACGGCCTCTCCTGTGTGCACGTGATGCATCATAGCTCAAATCCGAATTCACAGACACACTCCTGGACCTAGTAGCTACCTTCTGATAGCAAAAAGTTGCATTTTGATGTGGACCAAAATTTCCCCCCAGTGCCACATATAATAGAATGTATATACTTTGTATGTACATTCATATATGCGTGTAATACGCCTTGTGGTGATCACCTAAGCAATTTGAGATTTCCTTTCTGGTCACCAAGGGCTACCTAGTGTCCATGCCTAACTCACCAACACAATTTGGTAAGCATTCTGATTGTCCTGAGTGCGCTATAAGCCTCGTGGTGACAAGCCCAAAAAATGTCAATTTTTGGTCTTGTCACCACGGCCTCTCCTGTGTGCACGTGATGCATCATAGCTCAAATTCAAATGCACAGACACACTCCTGGACCTGGTAGCTACCTTCTGATAGCAAAAAGTTGCATTTTGATGTCGACCAAAATTTCCCCCTATTGCCAATGTATATACTTTGAATGTAGATTCATATATGCGTGTATTACGCCTTGTGGTGATCACCTAAGCAATTTGAGTTTTCTTTGCTGGTCACCAAGGGCTACCTAGTGTCCATGCCTAACTCACCAACACAATTTCGCAAGCATTCTGATTGTCCTGAGTGCGTTATAAGCCTCGTGGTGACAAACCCAAAAAATGTCAATTTTTGGTCTTGTCACCACGGCCTCTCCTGTGTGCACGTGATGCATCATAGCTCAAATCCAAATGCACAGACACACTCCTGGACCTGGTAGCTACCTTCTGATAGCAAAAAGTTGCATTTTGATGTCGACCAAAATTTCCCCCTATTTCCAATGTATATACTTTGATTGTAGATTCATATATGCGTGTATTACGCCTTGTGGTGATCACCTAAGCAATTTGATATTTCTTTGCTGGTCACCAAGGGCTACCTAGTGTCCATGCCTAACTCACCAACACAATTTGGTAAGCATTCTGATTGTCCTGAGTGCGTTATAAGCCTCGTGGTGACAAGCCCAAAAATGTCAATTTTTGGTCTTGTCACCACGGCCTCTCCTGTGTGCACGTGATGCATCATAGCTCAAATCCAAATGCACAGACACACTCCTGGACCTGGTAGCTACCTTCTGATAGCAAAAAGGATTCATTTTGATGTGGACCAAAATTTCCCCCCCGTGCCACATATAATAGAATGTATATACTTTGTATGTACATTCATATATGCGTGTAATACGCCTTGTGGTGATCACCTAAGCAATTTGAGATTTCTTTTCTGGTCACCAAGGGCTACCTAGTGTCCATGCCTAACTCACCAACACAATTTGGTAAGCATTCTGATTGTCCTGAGTGCGCTATAAGCCTCGTGGTGACAAGCCCAAAAAATGTCAATTTTTGGTCTTGTCACCACGGCCTCTCCTGTGTGCACGTGATGCATCATAGCTCAAATCCAAATGCACAGACACACTCCTGGACCTGGTAGCTACCTTCTGATAGCAAAAAGTTGCATTTTGATGTCGACCAAAATTTCCCCCTATTGCCAATGTACATACTTTGTATGTAGATTCATATATGCGTGTATTACGCCTTGGGTGATCACCTAAACAATTTGATATTTCTTTTCTGGTCACCAAGGGCTACCTAGTGTCCATGCCTAACTCACCAACACAATTTGGTAAGCATTCTGATTGTCCTGAGTGCGCTATAAGCCTCGTGGTGACAAGCCCAAAAAATGTCAATTTTTGGTCTTGTCACCACGGCCTCTCCTGTGTGCACGTGATGCATCATAGCTCAAATCCAAATGCACAGACACACTCCTGGACCTGGTAGCTACCTTCTGATAGCAAAAAGTTGCATTTTGATGTCGACCAAAATTTCCCCCTATTTCCAATGTATATACTTTGATTGTAGATTCATATATGCGTGTATTACGCCTTGTGGTGATCACCTAAGCAATTTGAGATTTCTTTGCTGGTCACCAAGGGCTACCTAGTGTCCATGCCTAACTCACCAACACAATTTGGTAAGCATTCTGATTGTCCTGAGTGCGTTATAAGCCTCGTGGTGACAAGCCCAAAAATGTCAATTTTTGGTCTTGTCAACACGGCCTCTCCTGTGTGCACGTGATGCATCATAGCTCAAATCCAAATGCACAGACACACTCCTGAACCTGGTAGCTACCTTCTGATAGCAAAAAGGATTCATTTTGATGTGGACCAAAATTTCCCCCCCAGTGCCACATATAATAGAATGTATATACTTTGTATGTACATTCATATATGCGTGTAATACGCCTTGTGGTGATCACCTAAGCAATTTGAGATTTCTTTGCTGGTCACCAAGGGCTACCTAGTGTCCATGCCTAACTCACCAACACAATTTGGTAAGCATTCTGATTGTCCTGAGTGCGTTATAAGCCTCGTGGTGACAAGCCCAAAAAATGTCAATTTTTGGTCTTGTCACCACGGCCTCTCCTGTGTGCACGTGATGCATCATAGCTCAAATCCAAATGCACAGACACACTCCTGGACCTGGTAGCTACCTTCTGATAGCAAAAAGTTGCATTTTGATGTCGACCAAAATTTCCCCCTATTGCCAATATATATACTTTGTATGTAGATTCATATATGCGTGTATTACGCCTTGGGTGATCACCTAAGCAATTTGATATTTCTTTGCTGGTCACCAAGGGCTACCCAGTGTCCATACCAAACTCTCCAACACAATTTGGTAAGCATTCTGATTGTCCTGAGTGCGTTATAAGCCTCGTGGTGACAAGCCCAAAAAATGTCAATTTTTGGTCTTGTCACCACGGCCTCTCCTGTGTGCACGTGATGCATCATAGCTCAAATCCAAATGCACAGACACACTCCTGGACCTAGTAGCTACCTTCTGATAGCAAAACGTTGCATTTTGATGTCGACCAAAATTTCCCCCTATTGCCAATGTATATACTTTGAATTTAGATTCATATATGCATGTATTACGCCTTGGGTGATCACCTAAGCAATTTGATATTTCTTTGCTGGTCACCAAGGGCTACCTAGTGTCCATACCAAACTCTCCAACACAATTTTGTATGCATTCTGATTGTCCTGAGTGCGTTATAAGCCTCGTGGTGACAAGCCCAAAAAATGTCAATTTTTGGTCTTGTCACCACGGCCTCTCCTGTGTGCACGTGATGCATCATAGCTGAAATCCAAATGCACAGACACACTCCTGGACCTGGTAGCTACCTTCTGATAGCAAAAAGGATGCATTTTGATGTGGACCAAAATTTCCCCCCAGTGCCACATATAATAGAATGTATATACTTTGTATGTACATTCATATATGCGTGTAATACGCCTTGTGGTGATCACCTAAGCAATTTGAGATTTCTTTTCTGGTCACCAAGGGCTACCCAGTGTCCATGCCTAACTCACCAACACAATTTGGTAAGCATTCTGATTGTCCTGAGTGCGCTATAAGCCTCGTGGTGACAAGCCCAAAAAATGTCAATTTTTGGTCTTGTCACCACGGCCTCTCCTGTGTGCACGTGATGCATCATAGCTCAAATCCAAATGCACAGACACGCTCCTGGACCTGGTAGCTACCTTCTGATAGCAAAAAGGATGCATTTTGATGTCGACCAAAATTTCCCCCTATTGCCAATATATATACTTTGTATGTAGATTCATATATGCTTGTATTACGCCTTGGGTGATCACCTAAGCAATTTGAGATTTCTTTTCTGGTCACCAAGGGCTACCTAGTGTCCATGCCTAACTTATCAACACAATTTGGTAAGCATTCTGATTGTCCTGAGTGCGCTATAAGCCTCGTGGTGACAAGCCCAAAACATGTCAATTTTTGGTCTTGTCACCACGGCCTCTCCTGTGTGCACGTGATGCATCATAGCTCAAATCCAAATGCACAGACACACTCCTGGACCTAGTAGCTACCTTCTGATAGCAAAAAGATGCATTTTGATGTCGACCAAAATTTCCCCCTATTGCCAATGTATATACTTTGTATGTAGATTCATATATGCGTGTATTACGCCTTGTGGTGATCACCTAAGCAATTTGATATTTCTTTGCTGGTCACCAAGGGCTACCTAGTGTCCATGCCTAACTCACCAACACAATTTCGTAAGCATTCTGATTGTCCTGAGTGTGCTATAAGCCTCGTGGTGACAAGCCCAAAAAATGTCAATTTTTGGTCTTGTCACCACGGCCTCTCCTGTGTGCACGTGATGCATCATAGCTCAAATCCAAATGCACAGACACACTCCTGGACCTGGTAGCTACCTTCTGATAGCAAAAAGGATGCATTTTGATGTCGACCAAAATTTCCCCCTATTGCCAATGTATATACTTTGAATGTAGATTCATATATGCGTGTATTACGCCTTGTGGTGATCACCTAAGCAATTTGAGTTTTCTTTGCTGGTCACCAAGGGCTACCTAGTGTCCATGCCTAACTCACCAACACAATTTCGTAAGCATTCTGATTGTCCTGAGTGCGTTATAAGCCTCGTGGTGACAAGCCCAAAAAATGTCAATTTTTGGTCTTGTCACCACGGCCTCTCCTGTGTGCACGTGATGCATCATAGCTCAAATCCAAATGCACAGACACACTCCTGGACCTAGTAGCTACCTTCTGATAGCAAAAAGGATGCATTTTGATGTGGACCAAAATTTCCCCCTATTCCCAATATATATACTTTGTATGTAGATTCATATATGCTTGTATTACGCCTTGGGTGATCACCTAAGCAATTTGAGATTTCTTTGCTGGTCACCAAGGGCTACCTAGTGTCCATGCCTAACTTAGCAACACAATTTGGTAAGCATTCTGATTGTCCTGAGTGCGCTATAAGCCTCGTGGTGACAAGCCCAAAACATGTCAATTTTTGGTCTTGTCACCACGGCCTCTCCTGTGTGCACGTGATGCATCATAGCTCAAATCCAAATGCACAGACACACTCCTGGACCTAGTAGCTACCTTCTGATAGCAAAACGTTGCATTTTGATGTCGACCAAAATTTCCCCCTATTGCCAATGTATATACTTTGTATGTAGATTCATATATGCGTGTATTACGCCTTGGGTGATCACCTAAGCAATTTGATATTTCTTTTCTGGTCACCAAGGGCTACCTAGTGTCCATGCCTAACTCACCAACACAATTTGGTAAGCATTCTGATTGTCCTGAGTGCGCTATAAGCCTCGTGGTGACAAGCCCAAAAAATGTCAATTTTTGGTCTTGTCACCACGGCCTCTCCTGTGTGCACGTGATGCATCATAGCTCAAATCCAAATGCACAGACACACTCCTGAACCTAGTAGCTACCTTCTGATAGCAAAAAGGATGCATTTTGATGTCGACCAAAATTTCCCCCTATTGCCAATATATATACTTTGTATGTAGATTCATATATGCTTGTATTACGCCTTGGGTGATCACCTAAGCAATTTGAGATTTCTTTTCTGGTCACCAAGGGCTACCTAGTGTCCATGCCTAACTTATCAACACAATTTGGTAAGCATTCTGATTGTCCTGAGTGCGCTATAAGCCTCGTGGTGACAAGCCCAAAACATGTCAATTTTTGGTCTTGTCACCACGGCCTCTCCTGTGTGCACGTGATGCATCATAGCTCAAATCCAAATGCACAGACACACTCCTGGACCTGGTAGCTACCTTCTGATAGCAAAAAGGATTCATTTTGATGTGGACCAAAATTTCCCCCTATTGCCAATGTATATACTTTGTATGTACATTCATATATGCGTGTATTACGCCTTGTGGTGATCACCTAAGCAATTTGAGATTTCTTTGCTGGTCACCAAGGGCTACCTAGTGTCCATGCCTAACTCACCAACACAATTTCGTAAGCATTCTGATTGTCCTGAGTGCGTTATAAGCCTCGTGGTGACAAGCCCAAAAAATGTCAATTTTTGGTCTTGTCACCACGGCCTCTCCTGTGTGCACGTGATGCATCATAGCTCAAATCCAAATGCACAGACACACTCCTGGACCTGGTAGCTACCTTCTGATAGCAAAAAGGATGCATTTTGATGTCGACCAAAATTTCCCCCTATTGCCAATGTATATACTTTGAATGTAGATTCATATATGCGTGTATTACGCCTTGTGGTGATCACCTAAGCAATTTGAGTTTTCTTTGCTGGTCACCAAGGGCTACCTAGTGTCCATGCCTAACTCACCAACACAATTTGGTAAGCATTCTGATTGTCCTGAGTGCATTATAAGCCTCGTGGTGACAAGCCCAAAACATGTCAATTTTTGGTCTTGTCACCACGGCCTCTCCTGTGTGCACGTGATGCATCATAGCTCAAATTCAAATGCACAGACACACTCCTGGACCTAGTAGCTACCTTCTGATAGCAAAAAGTTGCATTTTGATGTCGACCAAAATTTCCCCCTATTGCCAATGTATATACTTTGAATGTAGATTCATATATGCGTGTATTACGCCTTGGGTGATCACCTAAGCAATTTGATATTTCTTTGCTGGTCACCAAGGGCTACCTAGTGTCCATACCAAACTCTCCAACACAATTTGGTAAGCATTCTGATTGTCCTGAGTGCGTTATAAGCCTCGTGGTGACAAGCCCAAAAAATGTCAATTTTTTGTCTTGTCACCACGGCCTCTCCTGTGTGCACGTGATGCATCGTAGCTCAAATCCAAATGCACAGACACACTCCTGGACCTGGTAGCTACCTTCTGATAGCAAAAAGGATGCATTTTGATGTCGACCAAAATTTCCCCCTATTGCCAATATATATACTTTGTATGTAGATTCATATATGCTTGTATTACGCCTTGGGTGATCACCTAAGCAATTTGAGATTTCTTTGCTGGTCACCAAGGGCTACCTAGTGTCCATGCCTAACTTATCAACACAATTTGGTAAGCATTCTGATTGTCCTGAGTGCGCTATAAGCCTCGTGGTGACAAGCCCAAAAAATGTCAATTTTTGGTCTTGTCACCACGGCCTCTCCTGTGTGCACGTGATGCATCATAGCTCAAATCCAAATGCACAGACACACTCCTGAACCTGGTAGCTACCTTCTGATAGCAAAAAGTTGCATTTTGATGTCGACCAAAATTTCCCCCTATTGCCAATGTATATACTTTGTATGTAGATTCATATATGCGTGTATTACGCCTTGGGTGATCACCTAAGCAATTTGATATTTCTTTGCTGGTCACCAAGGGCTACCTAGTGTCCATGCCTAACTCACCAACACAATTTGGTAAGCATTCTGATTGTCCTGAGTGCGCTATAAGCCTCGTGGTGACAAGCCCAAAAAATGTCAATTTTTGGTCTTGTCACCACGGCCTCTCCTGTGTGCACGTGATGCATCATAGCTCAAATCCAAATGCACAGACACACTCCTGGACCTGGTAGCTACCTTCTGATAGCAAAAAGGATGCATTTTGATGTCGACCAAAATTTCCCCCTATTGCCAATGTATATACTTTGAATGTAGATTCATATATGCGTGTATTACGCCTTGTGGTGATCACCTAAGCAATTTGATATTTCTTTTCTGGTCACCAAGGGCTACCTAGTGTCCATGCCTAACTTATCAACACAATTTCGTAAGCATTCTGATTGTCCTGAGTGCGCTATAAGTCTCGTGGTGACAAGCCCCAAAAATGTCAATTTTTGGTCTTGTCACCACGGCCTCTCCTGTGTGCACGTGATGCATCATAGCTCAAATCCAAATGCACAGACACACTCCTGGACCTGGTAGCTACCTTCTGATAGCAAAAAGTTGCATTTTGATGTCGACCAAAATTTCCTCCTATTTCCAATGTATATACTTTGAATGTAGATTCATATATGCGTGTAATACGCCTTGTGGTGATCACCTAAGCAATTTGAGATTTCTTTTCTGGTCACCAAGGGCTACCTAGTGTCCATGCCTAACTCACCAACACAATTTCGCAAGCATTCTGATTGTCCTGAGTGCGTTATAAGCCTCGTGGTGACAAGCCCAAAAATGTCAATTTTTGGTCTTGTCACCACGGCCTCTCCTGTGTGCACGTGATGCATCATAGCTCAAATCCAAATGCACAGACACACTCCTGGACCTGGTAGCTACCTTCTGATAGCAAAAAGGATGCATTTTGATGTGGACCAAAATTTCCCCCCAGTGCCACATATAATGGAATGTATATACTTTGTATGTACATTCATATATGCGTGTAATACGCCTTGTGGTGATCACCTAAGCAATTTGAGATTTCTTTTCTGGTCACCAAGGGCTACCTAGTGTCCATGCCTAACTCACCAACACAATTTCGTAAGCATTCTGATTGTCCTGAGTGCGCTATAAGCCTCGTGGTGACAAGCCCAAAACATGTCAATTTTTGGTCTTGTCACCACGGCCTCTCCTGTGTGCACGTGATGCATCATAGCTCAAATTCAAATGCACAGACACACTCCTGGACCTGGTAGCTACCTTCTGATAGCAAAAAGTTGCATTTTGATGTGGACCAAAATTTCCCCCTATTGCCAATGTATATACTTTGTATGTAGATTCATATATGCGTGTATTACGCCTTGGGTGATCACCTAAGCAATTTGAGATTTCTTTTCTGGTCACCAAGGGCTACCTAGTGTCCATGCCTAACTCACCAACACAATTTCGCAAGCATTCTGATTGTCCTGAGTGCGTTATAAGCCTCGTGGTGACAAGCCCAAAAAATGTCAATTTTTGGTCTTGTCACCACGGCCTCTCCTGTGTGCACGTGATGCATCATAGCTGAAATCCAAATGCACAGACACACTCCTGGACCTGGTAGCTACCTTCTGATAGCAAAAAGGATGCATTTTGATGTCGACCAAAATTTCCCCCCAGTGCCACATATAATAGATTGTATATACTTTGTATGTACATTCATATATGCGTGTAATACGCCTTGTGGTGATCACCTAAGCAATTTGAGATTTCTTTGCTGGTCACCAAGGGCTACCTAGTGTCCATGCCTAACTCACCAACACAATACTGTAAGCATTCTGATTGTCCTGAGTGCGTTATAAGCCTCGTGGTGACAAGCCCAAAAAATGTCAATTTTTGGTCTTGTCACCACGGCCTCTCCTGTGTGCACGTGATGCATCATAGCTCAAATCCAAATGCACAGACACACTCCTGGACCTGGTAGCTACCTTCTGATAGCAAAAAGTTGCATTTTGATGTCGACCAAAATTTCCCCCTATTGCCAATGTATATACTTTGAATGTAGATTCATATATGCGTGTATTACGCCTTGTGGTGATCACCTAAGCAATTTGAGTTTTCTTTGCTGGTCACCAAGGGCTACCTAGTGTCCATGCCTAACTCACCAACACAATTTGGTAAGCATTCTGATTGTCCTGAGTGCGCTATAAGCCTCGTGGTGACAAGCCCAAAAAATGTCAATTTTTTGTCTTGTCACCACGGCCTCTCCTGTGTGCACGTGATGCATCATAGCTCAAATCCGAGTTCACAGACACACTCCTGGACCTGTGATTCAGGACAGGTCATCAGTGTGCATTGAAATAGTCAAATCGATGTGAATATATTTTTAACTCTCCAGAGGTACTTCTCCGAACTGTTTAGTAGGACAATATTGAAGGACCGAGGTGAGAGGGTCACTAGGTGCATACTTGTAGCTGGTATGTAAAATGTGAATGCTCTGCTTTTGCCTTCCTGCAGGTCTTCTCCAAACACTTCCAGAGAAATATCACAGTTCTTTACATTGACAGTAACAAGAATTGAGAACTTTTGAATTTACCATTCTACTTATTAATAAAATGCAAAATGTTGATTCAGTCATATTATTCCTCAGTTGAAATTGTTGCAAACATACGTAAGTGTTCCAAACTGATAAAGGTGACTGACATACTTTCATTTTGAAACCTTTTGGCTTTGTAAAAATTAATATCAAATTTAACTACATGTGGGACAATCAGCATCTTGATTTTAACGCCGTAACATCAATACAGGACCCACCCCTTTTACACATTCACAGGAAATACCCATTCCCTCTGTTCTAATCGACTGTCACTTAGGTTAAGTTGGGTATACTTATTTAGGCCATAGATACTCGTTATTGACAATTAAAATAAACACATAATTACATAATAAATATTAGTTAAAATGGTAGTATGTGGGTGTAGCAATAGCTTTCACTCTTTCCAACCTTATGTTGTCCATAATTTGTTCAAGTATCAAAATACTGTATTATAATGATCACATTAATGAAATGAAGAAATTGTTGGATTTGTAATTAATAAAAAAGTCACCCACTCAGGGTCAAAGACACCTATATATGTAGAGCTTTACAGGGACTTTCCACAGAGACTGTGTACTTGCGTCATTCCGCGAATGCAGAAGACACTATTCTAGCTGGGAGGTCAGCCGCGAGTCCCAAAGCTCCCCCCTACGGTTCTTTGTAGAGAGTATTGCGACTGACCACCAGGAAGTGAGCTATTTTTTTCAGAGAAAAAAACCGTCCTTTTGAGGATTCGAACCCGCGACCTGGAGCCTAGAGTCGTGTCACCTGACCACCCCGCCACCGTGACCTATCTATTTTATTATTATTATCTGCGCTATTTAAAGTTGCCCTCAATGTTCAATTCGGAGAATAGGCCACCCACAGGCACTCGAATCACTTGATCGTCTCTAATAGGTTTAGAAGAACCTTCGGTGAAGATTTAAAGCTCGTTGAAGTCTTTGCGCTCAAATTCTAGCCCAAATCCTAATTGTCGGCGTTTTGAAATCGGCCATTTTGTTCGCACAATAGAAATAATATAAATTTACTGTAGTAGTTACGCGTAGGAATGCATATTATATGATGTTGCAGTATTTCCTCATAAATTCGAATATACTCGAAGATGGTGGAGCTACGTAGCTCGTAGCTACGGCAAAGGAGCTTTACAAAGTCTTCTGTTTCATACTATAAAACCCGAGGGTATGTAAATTTTTCCTACATTCCAGACTGTATGTGCATTATTGCTTTCCTGTGATAGAAACTTCGTCGGAGAATGCGCGAACACTGTAAGGGACATAGCATTATTCCTCTGCAAAGAGAAGATATTACCAAATTGCATCTTCGAGGTGTGTTTGTGTAGGGTATGGGTTGAGGTATATTAACTGATAGAATATGTTCACTTGCTTTGTGTTCAGTTTTGAAGTAGTGAAGATCATTCATGACAAGATACTGGACATGACCGGTAGTAACCAGTGAGTGCATCATTATGTGATCCACAGTGATTATCATACTCAAGTATTACATCTGCTCTCAGAGTACCACTTGTTCTGGTGGGAAACAAGACAGACCTCCACATGCAAAATTAATAGTTCTGTGTAGCACTGCAAACACACACATCAAAATAGAACTATTGCCAGTACCTGTTTTACAATAATCTATTATCACAATGTCAACACAATAAGTTATATTATGTATACCAAATCTAGCACACCGTATTATGCTACGATGGGTCAGGTATTTAGGTACGTATCTCGTCGACCGGCACATGCCATTTTGTATTTCCCACTGGTGTCATAGGTGTAAGTGACCCCCTTTCCTTCTGACACCAGCAGGGCCATCTTCTCAGGAACTTTGAGAAATACGAATGCACAGACACACTCCTTGACCTAGTACAGTCATTCTGATAACAAAAAAGATGCATTTTGATGTCGACCAAAAATTCCCCCAGTGCCCATATGCCACATGTGGTGATCACCTAAGCAATTTGAGATTTCTTGGCTGGTCACCAAGGGCTACCCAGTGTCCATGCCAAACTCACCAACACAATTTCGGAAACATTCTGATTGTCCTGAGTGCGCTATAAGCCTCGTGGTGACAAGCCTAAAAATGTCAATTTTGAGTTGTCACCACGGCCTCTCCTGTGTGTATAGTGTGTGTGTGTAGTATAGGAGATAAAACGCTAAGCACCTTTTTGCATAGCTCATGGGGGAGGGGGCGTGTCAACTTGATATTTCAGACAGACCTAGCTGGGGACGTGAACTAACTTCTGAAACAATTCTCATCTCAATAGGCGACCCTTAACTCCAGTTACATTGGAAGGTGCTTAATATTTTTTCAATGTATGGGAGAGTATAGGAGATAAAATGCTAAGCACCTTTTTTCATAGCTCATGAGAGAGGGGGTGTGTCAACTTGATATTTCAGACAGATCTAGGCAGGGACGTGAACTAACTTCTGAAACAATTCCCATCTCAATAGGTGACCCGTAACCCCAGCTACATTGGAAGGTGCTTGATATTTTTTCAATGTATGGGAGAGTATAGGAGATAAAACGCTAAGCACCTTTTTTCATAGCTCATGAGAGAGGGGGTGTGTCAACTTGATATTTCAGACAGATCTAGGCAGGGACGTGAACTAACTTCTGAAACAATTCCCATCTCAATAGGTGACCCGTAACCCCAGCTACATTGGAAGGTGCTTAATATTTTTTCAATTTTTTAATGTATGGGAGAGTATCGAGTAACGATTTCTTGTCTGGTCACCAAGGGCTACCCAGTGTCCATGCCAAACTCATGAACCAACACAATTCCGTATGCATTCCATTTTGATGTGGACCAAAATTTCACCCCAGTGCCACATATAATAGAATGTATATACTCTGTATGTACATTCATATATGCATGTAATACGCCTTGTGGTGATCACCTAAACAATTTGAGATTTCTTTTCTGGTCACCAAGGACTACCTAGTATCCATACCAAACTCTCCAACACAATTTCGTACGCATTCTGATTGTCCTGAGTGCGCTATAAGCCTCGTGGTGACAAGCCCAAAAAATGTCAATTTTTCTGAGTTGTCACCACGCCCTCTCCTGTGTGCACGTGATGCATCATAGCTCAAATCCGAGTGCACAGACACACTCCTGGACCTAGTAGCTACCTTCTGATAGCAAAAAGGATGCATTTTGATGTGGACCAAAATTTCCCCCCAGTGCCACATATAATAGAATGTATATACTTTGTATGTACATTCATATATGCGTGTAATACGCCTTGTGGTGATCACCTAAGCAATATGAGATTTCTTTTCCGGTCATCAAGGGCTACCCAGTGTCCATACCAAACTCTCCAACACAATTTCGTAAACATTCTGATTGTCCTGAGTGCGCTATAAGCCTCGTGGTGACAAGCCCAAAAAATGTCAATTTTTCTGAGTTGTCACCACGCCCTCTCCTGTGTGCACGTGATGCATCATAGCTCAAATCCGAGTGCACAGACACACTCCTGGACCTAGTAGCTACCTTCTGATAGCAAAAAGGATGCATTTTGATGTGGACCAAAATTTCCCCCCAGTGCCACATATAATAGAATGTATATACTTTGTATGTACATTCATATATGCGTGTAATACGCCTTGTGGTCATCACCTAAGCAATATGAGATTTCTTTTCCGGTCATCAAGGGCTACCCAGTGTCCATACCAAACTCTCCAACACAATTTCGTAAACATTCTGATTGTCCTGAGTGCGCTATAAGCCTCGTGGTGACAAGCCCAAAAAATGTCAATTTTTCTGAGTTGTCACCACGCCCTCTCCTGTGTGCACGTGATGCATCATAGCTCAAATCCGAGTGCACAGACACACTCCTGGACCTAGTAGCTACCTTCTGATAGCAAAAAGGATGCATTTTGATGTGGACCAAAATTTCCCCCCAGTGCCACATATAATAGAATGTATATACTTTGTATGTACATTCATATATGCGTGTAATACGCCTTGTGGTGATCACCTAAGCAATATGAGATTTCTTTTCCGGTCATCAAGGGCTACCCAGTGTCCATACCAAACTCTCCAACACAATTTCGTAAACATTCTGATTGTCCTGAGTGCGTTATAAGCCTCGTGGTGACAAGCCAAAAAATGTCAAATTTTTGAATTGTCACCACCGCCTCTCCTGTGTGCACGTGATGCATCATAGCTGAAATCTGAATTCACAGACACACTCCTGGACCTAGTAGCTACCTTCTGATAGCAAAAAAGATGCATTTTGATGTGGACCAAAATTTCCCCCCAGTGCCACATATAATAGAATGTATATACTTTGTATGTAGATTCATATATGCGTGTAATACGCCTTGTGGTGATCACCTAAGCAATATGGGATTTCTTGGCTGGTCATCAAGGGCTACCCAGTGTCCATACCAAACTCACCAACACAATTTCGTAAACATTCTGATTGTCCTGAGTGCGTTATAAGCCTCGTGGTGACAAGCCCAAAAAATGTCAATTTTTGGTCTTGTCACCACGGCCTCTCCTGTGTGCACGTGATGCATCATAGCTCAAATCCCAATGCACAGACACACTCCTGGACCTGGTAGCTACCTTCTGATAGCAAAAAGGATGCATTTTGATGTGGACCAAAATTTCCCCCCAGTGCCACATATACTTTGTATGTAGATTCATATATGCGTGTAATACGCCTTGTGGTGATCACCTAAGCAATTTGAGATTTCTTTGCTGGTCACCAAGGGCTACCTAGTGTCCATGCCTAACTCACCAACACAATTTCGTAAGCATTCTGATTGTTCTAAGTGCGCTATAAGCCTCGTGGTGACAAGCCCAAAACATGTCAATTTTTGGTCTTGTCACCACGGCCTCTCCTGTGTGCACGTGATGCATCATAGCTCAAATCCCAATGCACAGACACACTCCTGGACCTGGTAGCTACCTTCTGATAGCAAAAAGAATGCATTTTGATGTCGACCATAATTTCCCCCCAGTGCCACATATACTTTGTATGTAGATTCATATATGCCTGTAATACGCCTTGTGGTGATCACCTAAGCAATTTGAGATTTCTTTGCTGGTCACCAAGGGGGCTACCTAGTGTCCATGCCTAACTCACCAACACAATTTGGTAAGCATTCTGATTGTCCTGAGTGCGCTATAAGCCTCGTGGTGACAAGCCCAATAAATGTCAATTTTTGGTCTTGTCACCACGGCCTCTCCTGTGTGCACGTGATGTATCATAGCTCAAATCCGAGTGCACAGACACACTCCTGGACCTGGTAGCTACCTTCTGATAGCAAAAAGTTGCATTTTGATGTCGACCAAAATTTCCCCCTATTGCCAATGTATATACTTTGTATGTAAATTCATATATGCGTGTATTACGCCTTGTGGTGATCACCTAAGCAATTTGAGATTTCTTTGCTGGTCACCAAGGGCTACCTAGTGTCCATGCCTAACTCACCAACACAATTTCTTACGCATTCTGATTGTCCTGAGTGCACTATATAAGCCTCGTGGTGACAAGCCCAAAAAATGTCAATTTTTGGTCTTGTCACCACGGCCTCTCCTGTGTGCACGTGATGCATCATAGCTCAAATCCAAATGCACAGACACACTCCTGGACCTTGTAGCTACCTTCTGATAGCAAAAAAGATGCATTTTGATATCGACCAAAATTTCCCCCCAGTGCCACATATAATAGAATGTATATACTTTGTATGTAGATTCATATATGCGTGTAATACGCCTTGTGGTGATCACCTAAGCAATTTGAGATCTCTTTGCTGGTCACCAAGGGCTACCTAGTGTCCATGCCTAACTCACCAACACAATTTCGTAAGCATTCTGATTGTCCTGAGTGCGCTATAAGCCTCGTGGTGACAAGCCCAAAAAATGTCAATTTTTGGTCTTGTCACCACGGCCTCTCCTGTGTGCACGTGATGCATCATAGCTCAAATCCAAATAAACAGACACACTCCTGGACCTAGTAGCTACCTTCTGATAGCAAAATGTTACATTTTGATGTCGACCAAAATTCCCCCCCCTATTGCCAATGTATATACTTTGTATGTAGATTCATATATAAGTGTATTACGCCTTGTGGTGATCACCTAAGCAATTTGAGATTTCTTTGCTGGTCACCAAGGGCTACCTAGTGTCCATGCCTAACTCACCAACACAATTTGGTAAGCATTCTGATTGTCCTGAGTGCGCTATAAGCCTCGTGGTGACAAGCCCAATAAATGTCAATTTTTGGTCTTGTCACCACGGCCTCTCCTGTGTGGACGTGATGCATTATAGCTCAAATCCAAATGCACAGACACACTCCTGGACCTAGTAGCTACCTTCTGATAGCAAAAAGGATGAATTTTGATGTCGACCAAAATTTCCTCCCAGTGCCACATATAATAGAATGTATATACTTTGTATGTAGATTCATATATGCATGTAATACGCCTTGTGGTGATCACCTAAGCAATTTGAGATCTCTTTGCTGGTCACCAAGGGCTACCCAGTGTCCATGCCTAACTCACCAACACAATTTGGTAAGCATTCTGATTGTCCTGAGTGCATTATAAGCCTCGTGGTGACAAGCCCAATAAATGTCAATTTTTGGTCTTGTCACCACGGCCTCTCCTGTGTGGACGTGATGCATCATAGCTGAAATCCAAATGCACAGACACACTCCTGGACCTGGTAGCTACCTTCTGATAGCAAAAAGGATGAATTTTGATGTCGACCAAAATTTCCTCCCAGTGCCACATATAATAGAATGTATATACTTTGTATGTAGATTCATATATGCGTGTAATACGCCTTGTGGTGATCACCTAAGCAATTTGAGATCTCTTTGCTGTTCACCAAGGGCTACCCAGTGTCCATGCCTAACTCACCAACACAATTTCGTAAGCATTCTGATTGTCCTGAGTGCGCTATAAGCCTCGTGGTGACAAGCCCAATAAATGTCAATTTTTGGTCTTGTCACCACGGCCTCTCCTGTGTGGACGTGATGCATCATAGCTCAAATCCAAATGCACAGACACACTCCTGGACCTGGTAGCTACCTTCTGATAGCAAAAAGGATGCATTTTGATGTCGACCAAAATTTCCTCCCAGTGCCACATATAATAGAACGTATATACTTTGTATGTAGATTCATATATGCGTGTAATACGCCTTGTGGTGATCACCTAAGGAATTTGAGATCTCTTTGCTGGTCACCAAGGGCTACCTAGTGTCCATGCCTAACTCACCAACACAATTTGGTAAGCATTCTGATTGTCCTGAGTGCGCTATTAGCCTCGTGGTGACAAGCCCAAAAAATGTCAATTTTTGGTCTTGTCACCACGGCCTCTCCTGTGTGCACGTGATGCATCATAGCTGAAATCCAAATGCACAGACACACTCCTGGACCTGGTAGCTACCTTCTGATAGCAAAAAGTTGCATTTTGATGTCGACCAAAATTTCCCCCTATTGCCAATGTATATACTTTGTATGTACATTCATATATGCGTGTAATACGCCTTGTGGTGATCACCTAAGCAATTTGAAATTTCTTTGCTGGTCACCAAGGGCTACCTAGTGTCCATGCCTAACTCACCAACACAATTTCGCAAGCATTCTGATTGTCCTGAGTGTGCTATAAGCCTCGTGGTGACAAGCCCAAAAAATGTCAATTTTTGGTCTTGTCACCACGGCCTCTCCTGTGTGCACGTGATGCATCATAGCTCAAATCCAAATGCACAGACACACTCCTGGACCTGGTAGCTACCTTCTGATAGCAAAAAGGATGAATTTCGATGTCGACCAAAATTTCCCCCCAGTGCCACATATACTTTGTATGTACATTCATATATGCATGTAATACGCCTTGTGGTGATCACCTAAGCAATTTGATATTTCTTTTCTGGTCACCAAGGGCTACCTAGTGTCCATGCCTAACTCACCAACACAATTTGGTAAGCATTCTGATTGTCCTGAGTGCGCTATAAGCCTCGTGGTGACAAGCCCAAAAAATGTCAATTTTTGGTCTTGTCACCACGGCCTCTCCTGTGTGGACGTGATGCATCATAGCTCAAATCCCAATGCACAGACACACTCCTGGACCTGGTAGCTACCTTCTGATAGCAAAAAGGATGCATTTTGATGTGGACCAAAATTTCCCCCCAGTGCCACATATAATAGAATGTATATACTTTGTATGTACATTCATATATGCGTGTAATACGCCTTTTAGTGATCACCTAAGCAATATGGGATTTCTTGGCTGGTCATCAAAGGCTACCCAGTGTCCATACCTAACTCTCCAACACAATTTCGGAAAAATTCTTATTGTCCTGAGTGTGCTATAAGCCTCGTGGTGACAAGCCCAAAAAATGTCAATTTTTGGTCTTGTCACCACGGCCTCTCCTGTGTGCACGTGATGCATCATAGCTGAAATCCAAATGCACAGACACACTCCTGGACCTGGTAGCTACCTTCTGATAGCAAAAAAGTTGCATTTTGATGTCGACCAAAATTTCCCCCTATTGCCAATGTATATACTTTGTATGTACATTCATATATGCGTGTAATACGCCTTGTGGTGATCACCTAAGCAATTTGAGATTTCTTTGCTGGTCACCAAGGGCTACCTAGTGTCCATGCCTAACTCACCAACACAATTTCGCAAGCATTCTGATTGTCCTGAGTGTGCTATAAGCCTCGTGGTGACAAGCCCAAAAAATGTCAATTTTTGGTCTTGTCACCACGGCCTCTCCTGTGTGCACGTGATGCATCATAGCTGAAATCCAAATGCACAGACACACTCCTGGACCTGGTAGCTACCTTCTGATAGCAAAAAGGATGAATTTCGATGTCGACCAAAATTTCCCCCTATTGCCAATGTATATACCTTGTATGTTTATTCATATATAAGTGTATTACGCCTTGTGGTGATCACCTAAGCAATTTGATATTTCTTTGCTGGTCACCAAGGGCTACCTAGTGTCCATGCCTAACTCACCAACACAATTTGGTAAGCATTCTGATTGTCCTGAGTGCGCTATAAGCCTTGTGGTGAAAAGCCCAAAAAATGTCAATTTTTGGTCTTGTCACCACGGCCTCTCCTGTGTGCACGTGATGCATCATAGCTCAAATCCGATTGCACAGACACACTCCTGCACCCGGTAGCTACCTTCTGATAGCAAAAAGTTGCATTTTGATGTCGACCAAAATTTCCCCCCAGTGCCACATATAATAGAATGTATATACTTTGTATGTAGATTCATATATGCGTGTAATACGCCTTGTGGTGATCACCTAAGCAATTTGAGATCTCTTTGCTGGTCACCAAGGGCTACCTAGTGTCCATGCCTAACTCACCAACACAATTTCGCAAGCATTCTGATTGTCCTGAGTGAGCTATAAGCCTCGTGGTGACAAGCCCAAAAAATGTCAATTTTTGGTCTTGTCACCACGGCCTCTCCTGTGTGCACGTGATGCATCATAGCTCAAATCCAAATGCACAGACACACTCCTGGACCTAGTAGCTACCTTCTGATAGCAGAAAGGATGCATTTTGATGTCGACCAAAATTTCCCCCTATTGCCAATGTATATTCTTTGTATGTAGATTCATATATAAGTGTATTACGCCTTGTGGTGATCACCTAAGCAATTTGAGATTTCTTTTCTGGTCACCAAGGGCTACCTAGTGTCCATGCCTAACTCACCAACACAATTTGGTAAGCATTCTGATTGTCCTGAGTGCGCTATAAGCCTCGAGGTGACAAGCCCAAAAAATGTCAATTTTTGGTCTTGTCACCACGGCCTCTCCTGTGTGGACGTGATGCATCATAGCTCAAATCCAAATGCACAGACACACTCCTGGACCTAGTAGCTACCTTCTGATAGCAGAAAGGATGCATTTTGATGTCGACCAAAATTTCCCCCTATTGCCAATGTATATACTTTGTATGTAGATTCATATATAAGTGTATTACGCCTTGTGGTGATCACCTAAGCAATTTGAGATTTCTTTTCTGGTCACCAAGGGCTACCTAGTGTCCATGCCTAACTCACCAACACAATTTGGTAAGCATTCTGATTGTCCTGAGTGCGCTATAAGCCTCGAGGTGACAAGCCCAAAAAATGTCAATTTTTGGTCTTGTCACCACGGCCTCTCCTGTGTGGACGTGATGCATCATAGCTCAAATCCAAATGCACAGACACACTCCTGGACCTAGTAGCTACCTTCTGATAGCAAAACGTTACATTTTGATGTCGACCAAAATTTCCCCCTATTGCCAATATATATACTTTGAATGTAGATTCATATATGCGTGTAATACGCCTTGGGTGATCACCTAAGCAATTTGATATTTCTTTGCTGGTCACCAAGGGCTACCTAGTGTCCATGCCTAACTCACCAACACAATTTGGTAAGCATTCTGATTGTCCTGAGTGCGCTATAAGCCTTGTGGTGAAAAGCCCAAAAAATGTCAATTTTTGGTCTTGTCACCACGGCCTCTCCTGTGTGCACGTGATGCATCATAGCTCAAATCCGATTGCACAGACACACTCCTGCACCCGGTAGCTACCTTCTGATAGCAAAAAGTTGCATTTTGATGTCGACCAAAATTTCCCCCCAGTGCCACATATAATAGAATGTATATACTTTGTATGTAGATTCATATATGCGTGTAATACGCCTTGTGGTGATCACCTAAGCAATTTGAGATCTCTTTGCTGGTCACCAAGGGCTACCTAGTGTCCATGCCTAACTCACCAACACAATTTCGCAAGCATTCTGATTGTCCTGAGTGAGCTATAAGCCTCGTGGTGACAAGCCCAAAAAATGTCAATTTTTGGTCTTGTCACCACGGCCTCTCCTGTGTGCACGTGATGCATCATAGCTCAAATCCAAATGCACAGACACACTCCTGGACCTAGTAGCTACCTTCTGATAGCAGAAAGGATGCATTTTGATGTCGACCAAAATTTCCCCCTATTGCCAATGTATATTCTTTGTATGTAGATTCATATATAAGTGTATTACGCCTTGTGGTGATCACCTAAGCAATTTGAGATTTCTTTTCTGGTCACCAAGGGCTACCTAGTGTCCATGCCTAACTCACCAACACAATTTGGTAAGCATTCTGATTGTCCTGAGTGCGCTATAAGCCTCGAGGTGACAAGCCCAAAAAATGTCAATTTTTGGTCTTGTCACCACGGCCTCTCCTGTGTGGACGTGATGCATCATAGCTCAAATCCAAATGCACAGACACACTCCTGGGCCTAGTAGCTACCTTCTGATAGCAAAACGTTGCATTTTGATGTCGACCAAAATTTCCCCCTATTCCCAATATATATACTTTGAATGTAGATTCATATATGCGTGTAATACGCCTTGGGTGATCACCTAAGCAATTTGATATTTCTTTGCTGGTCACCAAGGGCTACCTAGTGTCCATGCCTAACTCACCAACACAATTTGGTAAGCATTCTGATTGTCCTGAGTGCGCTATAAGCCTCGAGGTGACAAGCCCAATAAATGTCAATTTTTGGTCTTGTCACCACGGCCTCTCCTGTGTGGACGTGATGCATCATAGCTCAAATCCAAATACACAGACACACTCCTGGACCTGGTAGCTACCTTCTGATAGCAAAAAGTTGCATTTTGATGTCGACCAATATTTCCCCCCAGTGCCACATATAATAGAATGTATATACTTTGTATGTACATTCATATATGCCTGTAATACGCCTTGTGGTGATCACCTAAGCAATTTGAGATTTCTTTGCTGGTCACCAAGGGCTACCTAGTGTCCATGCCTAACTCACCAACACAATTTCGCAAGCATTCTGATTGTCCTGAGTGCGCTATAAGCCTCGTGGTGACAAGCCCAAAAAATGTCAATTTTTGGTCTTGTCACCACGGCCTCTCCTGTGTGCACGTGATGCATCATAGCTCAAATCCAAATGCACAGACACACTCCTGGACCTAGTAACTACCTTCTGATAGCAAAAAGGATGCATTTTGATGTCGACCAAAATTGCCCCTAGTGCCACATATAATAGAATGTATATACTTTGTATGTACATTCATATATGCGTGTAATACGCCTTGTGGTGATCACCTAAGCAATTTGAGATTTCTTTGCTGGTCACCAAGGGCTACCTAGTGTCCATGCCTAACTCACCAACACAATTTCGTAAGCATTCTGATTGTCCTGAGTGAGCTATAAGCCTCGTGGTGACAAGCCCAAAAAATGTCAATTTTTGGTCTTGTCACCACGGCCTCTCCTGTGTGGACGTGATGCATCATAGCTCAAATCCTAATGCACAGACACACTCCTGGACCTAGTAGCTACCTTCTGATAGCAAAAAGGATGCATATTGATGTGGACCAAAATTTCCCCCCAGTGCCACATATAATAGAATGTATATACTTTGTATGTACATTCATATATGCGTGTAATACGCCTTGTAGTGATCACCTAAGCAATATGGGATTTCTTGGCTGGTCATCAAGGGCTACCCAGTGTCCATACCAAACTCTCCAACACAATTTCGGAAAAATTCTGATTGTCCTGAGTGCGTTATAAGCCTCGTGGTGACAAGCCAAGAAATGTCAATTTTTGGAGTTGTCACCACGGCCTCTCCTGTGTGCACGTGATGCATCATAGCTCAAATCCGATTGCACAGACACACTCCTGGACCTGGTAGCTACCTTCTGATAGCAAAAAGGATGCATTTTGATATCGACCAAAATTTCCCCCCAGTGCCACATATAATAGAATGTATATACTTTGTATGTAAATTCATATATGCGTGTAATACGCCTTGTGGTGATCACCTAAGGAATTTGAGATCTCTTTGCTGGTCACCAAGGGCTACCTAGTGTCCATGCCTAACTCACCAACACAATTTGGTAAGCATTCTGATTGTCCTGAGTGCGCTATAAGCCTCGTGGTGACAAGCCCAAAAAATGTCAATTTTTGGTCTTGTCACCACGGCCTCTCCTGTGTGGACGTGATGCATCATAGCTGAAATCCAAATGCACAGACACACTCCTGGACCTGGTAGCTACCTTCTGATAGCAAAAAGGATGCATTTTGATGTCGACCAAAATTTCCCCCCAGTGCCACATATAATAGAATGTATATACTTTGTATGTACATTCATATATGCGTGTAATACGCCTTGTGGTGATCACCTAAGCAATTTGAGATTTCTTTTCTGTTCACCAAGGGCTACCCAGTGTCCATGCCTAACTCACCAACACAATTTGGTAAGCATTCTGATTGTCCTGAGTGCGCTATAAGCCTCGTGGTGACAAGCCCAAAAAATGTCAATTTTTGGTCTTGTCACCACGGCCTCTCCTGTGTGGACGTGATGCATCATAGCTCAAATCCAAATGCACAGACACACTCCTGGACCTGGTAGCTACCTTCTGATAGCAAAAAGGATGCATTTTGATGTGGACCAAAATTTCCCCTCAGTGCCAAATATAATAGAATGCATATAGTTTGTATGTACATTCATATATGCGTGTAATACGCCTTGTGGTGATCGCCTAAGCAATTTGAGATTTCTTTTCTGGTCACCAAGGGCTACCTAGTGTCCATGCCTAACTCACCAACACAATTTGGTAAGCATTCTGATTGTCCTGAGTGCGCTATAAGCCTCGTGGTGACAAGCCCAAAAAATGTCAATTTTTGGTCTTGTCACCACGGCCTCTCCTGTGTGCACGTGATGCATCATAGCTCAAATCCGATTGCACAGACACACTCCTGGACCTGGTAGCTACCTTCTGATAGCAAAAAGTTGCATTTTGATGTCGACCAATATTTCACCCCAGTGCCACATATAATAGAATGTATATACTTTGTATGTACATTCATATATGCCTGTAACACGCCTTGTGGTGATCACCTAAGCAATTTGATATTTCTTTTCTGGTCACCAAGGGCTACCTAGTGTCCATGCCTAACTCACCAACACAATTTCGCAAGCATTCTGATTGTCCTGAGTGCGCTATAAGCCTCGTGGTGACAAGCCCAAAAAATGTCAATTTTTGGTCTTGTCACCACGGCCTCTCCTGTGTGCACGTGATGCATCATAGCTGAAATCCAAATACACAGACACACTCCTGGACCTGGTAGCTACCTTCTGATAGCAAAAAGGATGCATTTTGATGTCGACCAAAATTGCCCCTAGTGCCACATATAATAGAATGTATATACTTTGTATGTACATTCATATATGCGTGTAATACGCCTTGTGGTGATCACCTAAGCAATTTGAGATCTCTTTTCTGGTCACCAAGGGCTACCTAGTGTCCATGCCTAACTCACCAACACAATTTCGTAAGCATTCTGATTGTCCTGAGTGAGCTATAAGCCTCGTGGTGACAAGCCCAAAAAATGTCAATTTTTGGTCTTGTCACCACGGCCTCTCCTGTGTGGACGTGATGCATCATAGCTCAAATCCAAATGCACAGACACACTCCTGGACCTGGTAGCTACCTTCTGATAGCAAAAAGGATGCATTTTGATGTCGACCAAAATTTCCCCCCAGTGCCACATATAATAGAATGTATATACTTTGTATGTACATTCATATATGCGTGTAATACGCCTTGTAGTGATCACCTAAGCAATATGGGATTTCTTGGCTGGTCATCAAGGGCTACCCAGTGTCCATACCAAACTCTCCAACACAATTTCGGAAAAATTCTGATTGTCCTGAGTGCGTTATAAGCCTCGTGGTGACAAGCCAAGAAATGTCAATTTTTGGAGTTGTCACCACGGCCTCTCCTGTGTGCACGTGATGCATCATAGCTCAAATTCGATTGCACAGACACACTCCTGGACCTAGTAGCTACCTTCTGATAGCAAAAAAGATGCATTTTGATATCGACCAAAATTTCCCCCCAGTGCCACATATAATAGAATGTATATACTTTGTATGTAAATTCATATATGTGTGTAATACGCCTTGTGGTGATCACCTAAGCAATTTGAGATCTCTTTGCTGGTCACCAAGGGCTACCTAGTGTCCATGCCTAACTCACCAACACAATTTCACAAGCATTCTGATTGTCCTGAGTGCGCTATAAGCCTCGTGGTGACAAGCCCAAAAAATGTCAATTTTTGGTCTTGTCACCACGGCCTCTCCTGTGTGGACGTGATGCATCATAGCTCAAATCCAAATGCACAGACACACTCCTGGACCTGGTAGCTACCTTCTGATAGCAAAAAGGATGCATTTTGATGTGGACCAAAATTTCCCCCCAGTGCCACATATAATAGAATGTATATACTTTGTATGTACATTCATATATGCGTGTAATACGCCTTGTGGTGATCACCTAAGCAATTCGAGATTTCTTTTCTGTTCACCAAGGGCTACCTAGTGTCCATGCCTAACTCACCAACACAATTTGGTAAGCATTCTGATTGTCCTGAGTGCGCTATAAGCCTCGTGGTGACAAGCCCAAAAAATGTCAATTTTTGGTCTTGTCACCACGGCCTCTCCTGTGTGGACGTGATGCATCATAGCTCAAATCCAAATGCACAGACACACTCCTGGACCTAGTAGCTACCTTCTGATAGCAGAAAGGATGCATTTTGATGTGGACCAAAATTTCCCCTCAGTGCCACATATAATAGAATGCATATAGTTTGTATGTACATTCATATATGCGTGTAATACGCCTTGTGGTGATCGCCTAAGCAATTTGAGATTTCTTTTCTGTTCACCAAGGGCTACCTAGTGTCCATGCCTAACTCACCAACACAATTTGGTAAGCATTCTGATTGTCCTGAGTGCGCTATAAGCCACGTGGTGACAAGCCCAAAAAATGTCAATTTTTGGTCTTGTCACCACGGCCTCTCCTGTGTGGACGTGATGCATCATAGCTCAAATCCAAATACACAGACACACTCCTGGACCTGGTAGCTACCTTCTGATAGCAAAAAGGATGCATTTTGATGTCGACCAAAATTTCCCCCTATTGCCAATGTATATACTTTGTATATAGATTCATATATGCGTGTATTACGCCTTGGGTGATCACCTAAGCAATTCGAGATTTCTTTTCTGGTCACCAAGGGCTACCTAGTGTCCATGCCTAACTCACCAACACAATTTCTTACGCATTCTGATTGTCCTGAGTGCACTATAAGCCTCGTGGTGACAAGCCCAAAAAATGTCAATTTTTGGTCTTGTCACCACGGCCTCTCCTGTGTGCACGTGATGCATCATAGCTGAAATCCAAATGCACAGACACACTCCTGGACCTGGTAGCTACCTTCTGATAGCAAAAAGGATGCATTTTGATGTGGACCAAAATTTCCTCCCTGTGCCACATATAATAGAATGTATATACTTTGTATGTACATTCATATATGCGTGTAATACGCCTTGTGGTGATCACCTAAGCAATTTGAGATTTCTTTTCTGGTCACCAAGGGCTACCTAGTGTCCATGCCTAACTCACCAACACAATTTCGCAAGCATTCTGATTGTCCTGAGTGCGCTATAAGCCTCGAGGTGACAAGCCCAAAAAATGTCAATTTTTGGTCTTGTCACCACGGCCTCTCCTGTGTGCACGTGATGCATCATAGCTCAAATCCAAATGCACAGACACACTCCTGGACCTGGTAGCTACCTTCTGATAGCAAAAAGTTGCATTTTGATGTCGACCAAAATTTCCCCCTAATGCCAATATATATACCTTGTATGTAGATTCATATGTAAGTGTATTACGCCTTGGGTGATCACCTAAGCAATTTGATATTTCTTTGCTGGTCACCAAGGGCTACCTAGTGTCCATGCCTAACTCACCAACACAATTTGGTAAGCATTCTGATTGTCCTGAGTGTGCTATAAGCCTCGTGGTGACAAGCCCAAAAAATGTCAATTTTTGGTCTTGTCACCACGGCCTCTCCTGTGTGTACGTGATGCATCATAGCTCAAATCCAAATGCACAGACACACTCCTGGACCTAGTAGCTACCTTCTGATAGCAAAAAGGATGCATTTTGATGTTGACCAAAAATTCCCCCTATTGCCCATTTGCCACATGTAAAAATGTGTATACTTTTGTATGTACATTCATATATAAGTGTAGTTAGGTTGAAATTTGAAGATTTATCACATGGTAGATTTGAATGCATGGGAAGGAATCTTTACATTGGCTTAGAAGCTTGATCCTCACATGTTGTTAGGGCTAAAGGTTCAATATCAACACTTCAAACCAACCCTTCATACCAACCCCCATGTGTATACATAGCTAAAGGGTTAATATCGACCTCTATGCACAGACCTGGCTAAAGGGTTGATATCAACCCTTCAGACTGACCCCCATGTGTAGACCTGGCTAAAGGGTGGATATAAACCCTACAGACTGACTTATGTGCAGACCTGGCTAAAGGGTTGATATCGACATAGCACATGGGGGTTGTACCCAGTAACCCGAATGTCAAACTCTGGTTCGTAAATTTAACTCCAAACCCTAACCATTTTTCATAACACCCACATAAAATGCATCAAGATATTTGTAACCAGTCCATAACCTGCAGTTCTAGGTAAGGTATGAGGGCTAAAATTTTTGGGAATATTGGATCAGTTTTAGAGCCGAAAAATGCTAATCAGTTTTTCCTTAGTTTAGAAACCACAAGTAAAATCCAAAAGATTATTTTAGATGTTTAACTGCTGGAATTCCTGCAAGGGGTATTGTGAATTGTGAATCGACAGCGGCTAGCTTTAGCAGAATTATAGTGTAAAGTTGAGGGGGTGTGGCTGCTAGGGTTAGACTTAGCGGCATGAGAGGGTTAAGTTGAGGGGGTGTGGCTGCTAGGGTTAGACTTAGCGGCATGAGAGGGTTAAGTTGAGGGGGTGTGGCTGCTAGGGTTAGACTTAGCGGCATGAGAGGGTTAAGTTGAGGGGGTGTGGCTGCTAGGGTTAGACTTAGCGGCATGAGAGGGTTAAGTTGAGGGGGTGTGGCTGCTAGGGTTAGACTTAGCGGCATGAGAGGGTTAAGTTGAGGGGGTGTGGCTGCTAGGGTTAGACTTAGCGGCATGAGAGGGTTAAGTTGAGGGGGTGTGGCTGCTAGGGTTAGACTTAGCGGCATGAGAGGGTTAAGTTGAGGGGGTGTGGCTGCTAGGGTTAGACTTAGCGGCATGAGAGGGTTAAGTTGAGGGGGTGTGGCTGCTAGGGTTAGACTTAGCGGCATGAGAGGGTTAAGTTGAGGGGGTGTGGCTGCTAGGGTTAGACTTAGCGGCATGAGAGGGTTAAGTTGAGGGGGTGTGGCTGCTAGGGTTAGACTTAGCGGCATGAGAGGGTTAAGTTGAGGGGGTGTGGCTGCTAGGGTTAGACTTAGCGGCATGAGAGGGTTAAGTTGAGGGGGTGTGGCTGCTAGGGTTAGACTTAGCGGCATGAGAGGGTTAAGTTGAGGGGGTGTGGCTGCTAGGGTTAGACTTAGCGGCATGAGAGGGTTAAGTTGAGGGGGTGTGGCTGCTAGGGTTAGACTTAGCGGCATGAGAGGGTTAAGTTGAGGGGGTGTGGCTGCTAGGGTTAGACTTAGCGGCATGAGAGGGTTAAGTTGAGGGGGTGTGGCTGCTAGGGTTAGACTTAGCGGCATGAGAGGGTTAAGTTGAGGGGGTGTGGCTGCTAGGGTTAGACTTAGCGGCATGAGAGGGTTAAGTTGAGGGGGTGTGGCTGCTAGGGTTAGACTTAGCGGCATGAGAGGGTTAAGT
>OZ026563.1:0-57500 GCA_964020155.1 Chondrilla cf. caribensis
CTAACCCTAACCCTAACCCTAACCCTAACCCTAACCCTAACCCTAACCCTAACCCTAACCCTAACCCTAACCCTAACCCTAACCCTACTACCCTAACCCTAACCCTAACCTACCCCCTAACCCTAACCCAACCCTACCCTAACCCCACCCAACCCTCACCCACCACCCCCACCCTACCCCTAACCCTAACCCTAACCCTAACCCCAACCCAACCCTACCCTACCCTAACCCTAACCCTAACCCTAACCCTAACCCTAACCCTAACCCTAACCCTAACCCTAACCCTAACCCTAACCCTAACCCTAACCCTAACCCTAACCCTAACCCTAACCCTAACCCTAACCCTAACCCTAACCCTAACCCTAACCCTAACCCTAACCCTAACCCTAACCCTAACCCTAACCCTAACCCTAACCCTAACCCTAACCCTAACCCTAACCCTAACCCTAACCCTAACCCTAACCCTAACCCTAACCCTAACCCTAACCCTAACCCTAACCCTAACCCTAACCCTAACCCTAACCCTAACCCTAACCCTAACCCTAACCCTAACCCTAACCCTAACCCTAACCCTAACCCTAACCCTAACCCTAACCCTAACCCTAACCCTAACCCTAACCCTAACCCTAACCCTAACCCTAACCCTAACCCTAACCCTAACCCTAACCCTAACCCTAACCCTAACCCTAACCCTAACCCTAACCCTAACCCTAACCCTAACCCTAACCCTAACCCTAACCCTAACCCTAACCCTAACCCTAACCCTAACCCTAACCCTAACCCTAACCCTAACCCTAACCCTAACCCTAACCCTAACCCTAACCCTAACCCTAACCCTAACCCTAACCCTAACCCTAACCCTAACCCTAACCCTAACCCTAACCCTAACCCTAACCCTAACCCTAACCCTAACCCTAACCCTAACCCTAACCCTAACCCTAACCCTAACCCTAACCCTAACCCTAACCCTAACCCTAACCCTAACCCTAACCCTAACCCTAACCCTAACCCTAACCCTAACCCTAACCCTAACCCTAACCCTAACCCTAACCCTAACCCTAACCTTACCCTCTCATGCCGCTAAGTCTAACCCTAGCAGCCCCGCCCACTAAACTTTACCCTCTCATGCCGCTAAGTCTAACCCTAGCAGCCCCGCCCACTAAACTTTACCCTCTCATGCCGCTAAGTCTAACCCTAGCAGCCCCGCCCACTAAACTTTACCCTCTCATGCCGCTAAGTCTAACCCTAGCAGCCCCGCCCACTAAACTTTACCCTCTCATGCCGCTAAGTCTAACCCTAGCAGCCCCGCCCACTAAACTTTACCCTCTCATGCCGCTAAGTCTAACCCTAGCAGCCCCGCCCACTAAACTTTACCCTCTCATGCCGCTAAGTCTAACCCTAGCAGCCCCGCCCACTAAACTTTACCCTCTCATGCCGCTAAGTCTAACCCTAGCAGCCCCGCCCACTAAACTTTACCCTCTCATGCCGCTAAGTCTAACCCTAGCAGCCCCGCCCACTAAACTTTACCCTCTCATGCCGCTAAGTCTAACCCTAGCAGCCCCGCCCACTAAACTTTACCCTCTCATGCCGCTAAGTCTAACCCTAGCAGCCCCGCCCACTAAACTTTACCCTCTCATGCCGCTAAGTCTAACCCTAGCAGCCCCGCCCACTAAACTTTACCCTCTCATGCCGCTAAGTCTAACCCTAGCAGCCCCGCCCACTAAACTTTACCCTCTCATGCCGCTAAGTCTAACCCTAGCAGCCCCGCCCACTAAACTTTACCCTCTCATGCCGCTAAGTCTAACCCTAGCAGCCCCGCCCACTAAACTTTACCCTCTCATGCCGCTAAGTCTAACCCTAGCAGCCCCGCCCACTAAACTTTACCCTCTCATGCCGCTAAGTCTAACCCTAGCAGCCCCGCCCACTAAACTTTACCCTCTCATGCCGCTAAGTCTAACCCTAGCAGCCCCGCCCACTAAACTTTACCCTCTCATGCCGCTAAGTCTAACCCTAGCAGCCCCGCCCACTAAACTTTACCCTCTCATGCCGCTAAGTCTAACCCTAGCAGCCCCGCCCACTAAACTTTACCCTCTCATGCCGCTAAGTCTAACCCTAGCAGCCCCGCCCACTAAACTTTACCCTCTCATGCCGCTAAGTCTAACCCTAGCAGCCCCGCCCACTAAACTTTACCCTCTCATGCCGCTAAGTCTAACCCTAGCAGCCCCGCCCACTAAACTTTACCCTCTCATGCCGCTAAGTCTAACCCTAGCAGCCCCGCCCACTAAACTTTACCCTCTCATGCCGCTAAGTCTAACCCTAGCAGCCCCGCCCACTAAACTTTACCCTCTCATGCCGCTAAGTCTAACCCTAGCAGCCCCGCCCACTAAACTTTACCCTCTCATGCCGCTAAGTCTAACCCTAGCAGCCCCGCCCACTAAACTTTACCCTCTCATGCCGCTAAGTCTAACCCTAGCAGCCCCGCCCACTAAACTTTACCCTCTCATGCCGCTAAGTCTAACCCTAGCAGCCCCGCCCACTAAACTTTACCCTCTCATGCCGCTAAGTCTAACCCTAGCAGCCCCGCCCACTAAACTTTACCCTCTCATGCCGCTAAGTCTAACCCTAGCAGCCCCGCCCACTAAACTTTACCCTCTCATGCCGCTAAGTCTAACCCTAGCAGCCCCGCCCACTAAACTTTACCCTCTCATGCCGCTAAGTCTAACCCTAGCAGCCCCGCCCACTAAACTTTACCCTCTCATGCCGCTAAGTCTAACCCTAGCAGCCCCGCCCACTAAACTTTACCCTCTCATGCCGCTAAGTCTAACCCTAGCAGCCCCGCCCACTAAACTTTACCCTCTCATGCCGCTAAGTCTAACCCTAGCAGCCCCGCCCACTAAACTTTACCCTCTCATGCCGCTAAGTCTAACCCTAGCAGCCCCGCCCACTAAACTTTACCCTCTCATGCCGCTAAGTCTAACCCTAGCAGCCCCGCCCACTAAACTTTACCCTCTCATGCCGCTAAGTCTAACCCTAGCAGCCCCGCCCACTAAACTTTACCCTCTCATGCCGCTAAGTCTAACCCTAGCAGCCCCGCCCACTAAACTTTACCCTCTCATGCCGCTAAGTCTAACCCTAGCAGCCCCGCCCACTAAACTTTACCCTCTCATGCCGCTAAGTCTAACCCTAGCAGCCCCGCCCACTAAACTTTACCCTCTCATGCCGCTAAGTCTAACCCTAGCAGCCCCGCCCACTAAACTTTACCCTCTCATGCCGCTAAGTCTAACCCTAGCAGCCCCGCCCACTAAACTTTACCCTCTCATGCCGCTAAGTCTAACCCTAGCAGCCCCGCCCACTAAACTTTACCCTCTCATGCCGCTAAGTCTAACCCTAGCAGCCCCGCCCACTAAACTTTACCCTCTCATGCCGCTAAGTCTAACCCTAGCAGCCCCGCCCACTAAACTTTACCCTCTCATGCCGCTAAGTCTAACCCTAGCAGCCCCGCCCACTAAACTTAACACTATAATGCTGATAAGGCTAGCCGCTGTCGATTCTCAATTCACAATACCCCTTGCAGGAATTCCAGCAGTTGAACATCTAAAATAATCTTTTTGATTTCACTTGTGGTTTCTAAAATAAGGAAAAACTGATAAGCATTTTTTGGCTCTAACACTGATCCAATCTTTCCAAAACTTTTAGCACTCAACTTACCTAGAACTGCAGGTTATGGACTGGTTACAAATATCTTGATGCATTTTATGTGGGTGTTAGGAAAAAGGGTTTGGGTTTAGGGTTAAATTCACAAAAAAGAGTTTGACATTGGGGTTACTGGGTACAACCATTCATCCTGAACCTAAGGGTTAGATTAAAAGGGTCAATTTCAATCCTTTAAACCAACCCTTCAGACCAACCCGGATTATGTAAGGATAAAGCATCTAAGCCAAAGTACAGATTCCTTCCAATGCATTTAAATCTACCTTGTAGGAAATCTTCAAATTTGCACCTAACTACACATATATATAAAATATATGAATACAACAGTATACACATTTTTAAATGTGGCACAAGGTCACTGAAGAGAATTTTTCATCGACATCAAAATGCATCTTTTTTGCTATCAGAAGGACCGTACTAGGTCCCGGAGTGTTACCATGCATTTAGATTAGAACTATGATGCATCACGTGCACACAGGAGAGGCCGTGGTGACAAGACCAAAAATTGACATTTTTTGGGCTTGTCACCACGAGGCTTATAGCGCACTCAGGACAATCAAAATGCTTACCAAATTGTGTTGGTGAGTTAGGCATGGACACTAGGTAGCCCTTGGTGACCAGCAAAGAAATCTCAAATTGCTTAGGTGATCACCCAAGGCGTATTACACGCATATATGAATCTACATTCAAAGTATATGCATTGGCAATAGGGGGAAATTTTGGTCGACATCAAAATGCAACTTTTTGCTATCAGAAGGTAGCTACCAGGTCCAGGAGTGTGTCTGTGCATTGCGATTTGAGCTATGATGCATCACGTGCACACAGGAGAGGCCGTGGTGACAAGACCAAAAATTGACATTTTTTGGGCTTGTCACCACGAGGCTTATAGCGCACTCAGGACAATCAGAATGCTTGCGAAATTGTGTTGGTGAGTTAGGCATGGACACTAGGTAGCCCTTGGTGACCAGAAAAGAAATCTCAAATTGCTTAGGTGATCACCACAAGGCGTAATACACTTATATATGAATCTACATACAAAGTATATACATTGGCAATAGGGGGAAATTTTGGTCGACATCAAAATGCATCCTTTTTGCTATCAGAAGGTAGCTACCAGGTCCAGGAGTGTGTCTGTGCATTTGGATTTGAGCTATGATGCATCACGTGCACACAGGAGAGGCCGTGGTGACAAGACCAAAAATTGACATTTTTTGGGCTTGTCACCACGAGGCTTATAGCGCACTCAGGACAATCAGAATGCTTACCAAATTGTGTTGGTGAGTTAGGCATGGACACTAGGTAGCCCTTGGTGACCAGCAAAGAAATCTCAAATTGCTTAGGTGATCACCACAAGGCGTAATACACTTATATATGAATCTACATACAAAGTATATACATTGGCAATAGGGGGAAATTTTGGTCGACATCAAAATGCAACTTTTTGCTATCAGAAGGTAGCTACCAGGTCCAGGAGTGTGTCTGTGCATTCGGATTTGACCTATGATGCACCACGTGCACACAGGAGAGGCCGTGGTGACAAGACCAAAAATTGACATTTTTTGGGCTTGTCACCACGAGGCTTTTAGTGCACTCAGGACAATCAGAATGCTTACGAAATTGTGTTGGTGAGTTAGGTATGGACACTAGGTAGCCCTTGGTGACCAGAAAAGAAATTTCAATTTGCTTAGGTGATCACCCAAGGCGTAACACACTTATATATGAATCTTTATTCAAAGTATATACATTGGCACTGGGGGGAAATTTTGGTCGACATCAAAATGCATCCTTTTTGCTATCAGAAGGTAGCTACCAGGTCCAGGAGTGTGTCTGTGCATTTGGATTTCAGCTATGATGCATCACGTGCACACAGGAGAGGCCGTGGTGACAAGACCAAAAATTGACATTTTTTGGGCTTGTCACCACGAGGCTTATAGCGCACTCAGGACAATCAGAATGCTTGCGAAATTGTGTTGGTGAGTTAGGCATGGACACTAGGTAGCCCTTGGTGACCAGAAAAGAAATCTCAAATTGCTTAGGTGATCACCACAAGGCGTAATACACTTATATATGAATCTACATACAAAGTATATACATTGGCAATAGGGGGAAATTTTGGTCGACATCAAAATGCAACTTTTTGCTATCAGAAGGTAGCTACCAGGTCCAGGAGTGTGTCTGTGCATTTGGATTTGAGCTATGATGCATCACGGGTACACAGGAGAGGCCGTGGTGACAAGACCAAAAATTGACATTTTTGGGCTTGTCACCACGAGGCTTATAGCGCACTCAGGACAATCAGAATGCTTACCAAATTGTGTTGGTGAGTTAGGCATGGACACTAGGTAGCCCTTGGTGACCAGCAAAGAATTCTCAAATTGCTTAGGTGATCACCACAAGGCGTATTACACGCATATATGAATGTACATACAAAGTATATACATTCTATTATATGTGGCACTGGGGGGAAATTTTGGTCGACATCAAAATGCATTCTTTTTGCTATCAGAAGGTAGCTACCAGGTCCAGGAGTGTGTCTGTGCATATGGATTTGAGCTGTGATGCATCATGTACACACAGGAGAGGCCGTGGTGACAAGACCAAAAATTGACATTTTTTGGGCTTGTCACCACGAGGCTTATAGCGCACTCAGGACAATCAGAATGCTTACCAAATTGTGTTGGTGAGTTAGGCATGGACACTAGGTAGCCCTTGGTGACCAGCAAAGAAATCTCAAATTGCTTAGGTGATCACCCAAGGCGTAATACACTCATATATGAATCTACATACAAAGTATATACATTGGCAATAGGGGGAAATTTTGGTCGACATCAAAATGCAACTGTTGGCTATCAGAAGGTAGCTACTAGGTCCAGGAGTGTGTCTGTGCATTTGGATTTGAGCTATGATGCATCACGTACACACAGGCCGTGGTGACAAGACCAAAAATTGACATTTTTTGGGCTTGTCACCACGAGGCTTTTAGTGCAGTCAGGACAATCAGAATGCTTACGAAATTGTGTTGGTGAGTTAGGCATGGACACTAGGTAGCCCTTGGTGACCAGAAAAGAAATCTCAATTTGCTTAGGTGATCACCCAAGGCGTAATACACTTATATATGAATCTACATTCAAAGTATATACATTGGCACTGGGGGGAAATTTTGGTCGACATCAAAATGCATCCTTTTTGCTATCAGAAGGTAGCTACCAGGTCCAGGAGTGTGTCTGTGCATTTGGATTTCAGCTATGATGCATCACGTGCACACAGGAGAGGCCGTGGTGACAAGACCAAAAATTGACATTTTTTGGGCTTGTCACCACGAGGCTTATAGTGCACTCAGGACAATCAGAATGCTTACCAAATTGTGTTGGTGAGTTAGGCATGGACACTAGGTAGCCCTTTGTGACCAGCAAAGAATTCTCAAATTGCTTAGGTGATCACCACAAGGCGTATTACACGCATATATGAATGTACATACAAAGTATATATATTCTATTATATGTGGCACTGGGGGGAAATTTTGGTCGACATCAAAATGCATCCTTTTTGCTATCAGAAGGTAGCTACCAGGTCCAGGAGTGAGTCTGTGCATTTGGATTTGAGCTATAATGCATCACGTGCACACAGGAGAGGCCGTGGTGACAAGACCAAAAATTGACATTTTTTGGGCTTGTCACAACGATGCTTATAGCGCACTCAGGACAATCAGAATGCTTACCAAATTGTGTTGGTGAGTTAGGCATGGACACTAGGTAGCCCTTGGTGACCAGCAAAGAAATCTCAAATTGCTTAGGTGATCACCACAAGGCGTAATACCCTTATATATGAATCTACATACAAAGTATATACATTGGCAATAGGGGGAAATTTTGGTCGACATCAAAATGCAACTGTTGGCTATCAGAAGGTAGCTACTAGGTCCAGGAGTGTGTCTGTGCATTTGGATTTCAGCTATGATGCATCACGTGCACACAGGAGAGGCCGTGGTGACAAGACCAAAAATTGACATTTTTTGGGCTTGTCACCACGAGGCTTATAGCGCACTCAAGACAATCAGAATGCTTACGAAATTGTGTTGGTGAGTTAGGTATGGACACTAGGTAGCCCTTGGTGACCAGAAAAGAAATTTCAATTTGCTTAGGTGATCACCCAAGGCGTAACACACTTATATATGAATCTTTATTCAAAGTATATACATTGGCACTGGGGGGAAATTTTGGTCGACATCAAAATGCATCCTTTTTGCTATCAGAAGGTAGCTACCAGGTCCAGGAGTGTGTCTGTGCATTTGGATTTGAGCTATGATGCATCACGTGCACACAGGAGAGGCCGTGGTGACAAGACCAATAATTGACATTTTTTGGGCTTGTCACCACGAGGCTTATAGCGCACTCAGGACAATCAGAATGCTTACCAAATTGTGTTGGTGAGTTAGGCATGGACACTAGGTAGCCCTTGGTGACCAGCAAAGAAATATCAAATTGCTTAGGTGATCACCCAAGGCGTAATACACTTATATATGAATCTACATACAAAGTATATACATTGGCAATAGGGGGAAATTTTGGTCGACATCAAAATGCAACTGTTGGCTATCAGAAGGTAGCTACCAGGTCCAGGAGTGTGTCTGTGCATATGGATTTGAGCTGTGATGCATCATGTACACACAGGAGAGGCCGTGGTGACAAGACCAAAAATTGACATTTTTTGGGCTTGTCACCACGAGGCTTATAGCGCACTCAGGACAATCAGAATGCTTACCAAATTGTGTTGGTGAGTTAGGCATGGACACTAGGTAGCCCTTGGTGACCAGCAAAGAAATATCAAATTGCTTAGGTGATCACCCAAGGCGTAATACACTTATATATGAATCTACATACAAAGTATATGCATTGGCAATAGGGGGAAATTTTGGTCGACATCAAAATGCAACTGTTGGCTATCAGAAGGTAGCTACGAGGTCCAGGAGTGTGTCTGTGCATTTGGATTTGAGCTATGATGCATCACGTGCACACAGGCCGTGGTGACAAGACCAAAAATTGACATTTTTTGGGCTTGTCACCACGAGGCTTTTAGTGCACTCAGGACAATCAGAATGCTTACGAAATTGTGTTGGTGAGTTAGGCATGGACACTAGGTAGCCCTTGGTGACCAGAAAAGAAATCTCAATTTGCTTAGGTGATCACCCAAGGCGTAATACACTTATATATGAATCTACATTCAAAGTATATACATTGGCACTGGGGGGAAATTTTGGTCGACATCAAAATGCATCCTTTTTGCTATCAGAAGGTAGCTACCAGGTCCAGGAGTGTGTCTGTGCATTTGGATTTGAGCTATGATGCATCACGTGCACACAGGAGAGGCCGTGGTGACAAGACCAAAAATTGACATTTTTTGGGCTTGTCACCACGAGGCTTATAGCGCACTCAGGACAATCAGAATGCTTACCAAATTGTGTTGGTGAGTTAGGCATGGACACTAGGTAGCCCTTTGTGACCAGCAAAGAATTCTCAAATTGCTTAGGTGATCACCACAAGGCGTATTACACGCATATATGAATGTACATACAAAGTATATATATTCTATTATATGTGGCACTGGGGGGAAATTTTGGTCGACATCAAAATGCATCCTTTTTGCTATCAGAAGGTAGCTACCAGGTCCAGGAGTGTGTCTGTGCATTTGGATTTGAGCTATGATGCATCACGTGCACACAGGAGAGGCCGTGGTGACAAGACCAAAAATTGACATTTTTTGGGCTTGTCACCACGAGGCTTATAGCGCACTCAGGACAATCAGAATGCTTGCGAAATTGTGTTGGTGAGTTAGGCATGGACACTAGGTAGCCCTTGGTGACCAGAAAAGAAATCTCAAATTGCTTAGGTGATCACCACAAGGCGTAATACACTTATATATGAATCTACATACAAAGTATATACATTGGCAATAGGGGGAAATTTTGGTCGACATCAAAATGCATCCTTTTTGCTATCAGAAGGTAGCTACCAGGTCCAGGAGTGTGTCTGTGCATTTGGATTTGAGCTATGATGCATCACGTGCACACAGGAGAGGCCGTGGTGACAAGACCAAAAATTGACATTTTTTGGGCTTGTCACCACGAGGCTTTTAGTGCACTCAGGACAATCAGAATGCTTACGAAATTGTGTTGGTGAGTTAGGCATGGACACTAGGTAGCCCTTGGTGACCAGCAAAGAAATATCAAATTGCTTAGGTGATCACCCAAGACGTAATACACTTATATATAAATCTAAATACAAAGTATATACATTGGCACTGGGGGGAAATTTTGGTCGACATCAAAATGCATCCTTTTTGCTATCAGAAGGTAGCTACCAGGTCCAGGAGTGTGTCTGTGCATTTGGATTTCAGCTATGATGCATCACGTGCACACAGGAGAGGCCGTGGTGACAAGACCAAAAATTGACATTTTTTGGGCTTGTCACCACGAGGCTTATAGCGCACTCAGGACAATCAGAATGCTTGCGAAATTGTGTTGGTGAGTTAGGCATGGACACTAGGTAGCCCTTGGTGACCAGAAAAGAAATCTCAAATTGCTTAGGTGATCACCACAAGGCGTAATACACTTATATATGAATCTACATACAAAGTATATACATTGGCAATAGGGGGAAATTTTGGTCGACATCAAAATGCATCCTTTTTGCTATCAGAAGGTAGCTACCAGGTCCAGGAGTGTGTCTGTGCATTTGGATTTGAGCTATGATGCATCACGTGCACACAGGAGAGGCCGTGGTGACAAGACCAAAAATTGACATTTTTTGGGCTTGTCACCACGAGGCTTTTAGTGCACTCAGGACAATCAGAATGCTTACGAAATTGTGTTGGTGAGTTAGGCATGGACACTAGGTAGCCCTTGGTGACCAGCAAAGAAATATCAAATTGCTTAGGTGATCACCCAAGACGTAATACACTTATATATAAATCTAAATACAAAGTATATACATTGGCACTGGGGGGAAATTTTGGTCGACATCAAAATGCATCCTTTTTGCTATCAGAAGGTAGCTACCAGGTCCAGGAGTGTGTCTGTGCATTTGGATTTCAGCTATGATGCATCACGTGCACACAGGAGAGGCCGTGGTGACAAGACCAAAAATTGACATATTTTGGCTTGTCACCACGAGGCTTATAGCGCACTCAGGACAATCAGAATGCTTACCAAATTGTGTTGGTGAGTTAGGTATGGACACTAGGTAGCCCTTGGTGACCAGAAAAGAAATCTCAAATTGCTTAGGTGATCACCCAAGGTGTAATACACTTATATATGAATCTACATACAAAGTATATACATTGGCAATAGGGGGAAATTTTGGTCGACATCAAAATGCATCCTTTTTGCTATCAGAAGGTAGCTACCAGGTCCAGGAGTGTGTCTGTGCATTTGAATTTGAGCTATAATGCATCACGTGCACACAGGAGAGGCCGTGGTGACAAGACCAAAAATTGACCTTTTTTGGGCTTGTCACCACGAGGCTTTTAGTGCACTCAGGACAATCAGAATGCTTACGAAATTGTGTTGGTGAGTTAGGCATGGACACTAGGTAGCCCTTGGTGACCAGAAAAGAAATCTCAAATTGCTTAGGTGATCACCCAAGGCGTAATACACTTATATATGAATCTACATTCAAAGTATATACATTGGCACTGGGGGGAAATTTTGGTCGACATCAAAATGCATCCTTTTTGCTATCAGAAGGTAGCTACTAGGTCCAGGAGTGTGTCTGTGCATTTGGATTTGAGCTATGATGCATCACGGGAACACAGGAGAGGCCGTGGTGACAAGACCAAAAATTGACATTTTTTGGGCTTGTCACCACGAGGCTTATAGTGCACTCAGGACAATCAGAATGCTTGCGAAATTGTGTTGGTGAGTTAGGCATGGACACTAGGTAGCCCTTGGTGACCAGCAAAGAAATCTCAAATTGCTTAGGTGATCACCCAAGACGTAATACACTTATATATAAATCTAAATACAAAGTATATACATTGGCACTGGGGGGAAATTTTGGTCGACATCAAAATGCATCCTTTTTGCTATCAGAAGGTAGCTACCAGGTCCAGGAGTGTGTCTGTGCATTTGGATTTGAGCTATGATGCATCACGGGAACACAGGACAGGCCGTGGTGACAAGACCAAAAATTGACATTTTTTGGGCTTGTCACCACGAGGCTTATAGCGCACTCAGGACAATCAGAATGCTTGCGAAATTGTGTTGGTGAGTTAGGCATGGACACTAGGTAGCCCTTGGTGACCAGAAAAGAAATCTCAAATTGCTTAGGTGATCACCACAAGGCGTAATACACATATGTGTATGTGCAAGCGAAAAGGGCCCTTAGCGATTTTTTGTCGAATGCGCGTTTTTGGTATTGTTCGATAGCCTATTCCACTCTGCAGACGATGGCGCAATCATTTAGATCATAGGAGCGACTATTTATGCGCTACAGGTCTTTGTTTGAGTCCCTCCGCGCAACGTTATAACGGATAACTGGGTCATTTCCGTTTCTGGCACTGGATCCGTATACTGAAGATGTAATGGCATACTGACCAATGGATGTTCATGACGTCATTCAAGGCGAATCCGCATTCAAGATGGAACCGCATTACTCCGTATAATTTAAAATGGCGACTTTGAACGTTTGCCGAAAATGCTTCGTTCTCGAAAATTACGAATCGTATCGATACGACGCTTTCAGAACTTATTCTTTATCACTGTATAAGCAATTTGATCGAATAAAACGAAAACCGAAAATTTTGCATTATTTGGCTGTTTTGATACATTCTGAACATTTTGATAACAATGGCTAAGGGCCCTTTTCGCTTGCACGCTCACATATATATGAATCTACATACAAAGTATGTACATTGGCAATAGGGGGAAATTTTGGTCGACATCAAAATGCATCCTTTTTGCTATCAGAAGGTAGCTACTAGGTCCAGGAGTGTGTCTGTGCATTTGGATTTGAGCTATGATGCATCACGTGCACACAGGAGAGGCCGTGGTGACAAGACCAAAAATTGACATTTTTTGGGCTTGTCACCACGAGGCTTATAGCGCACTCAGGACAATCAGAATGCTTCCCAAATTGTGTTGGTGAGTTAGGCATGGACACTAGGTAGCCCTTGGTGACCAGAAAAGAAATCTCAAATTGCTTAGGTGATCACCACAAGGCGTATTACACGCATATATGAATGTACATAGAGAAGTATATACATTCTATTATATGTGGCACTGGGGGGAAATTTTGGTCGACATCAAAATGCATCCTTTTTGCTATCAGAAGGTAGCTACCAGGTCCAGGAGTGTGTCTGTGCATTTGGATTTGACCTATGATGCATCACGTGCACACAGGAGAGGCCGTGGTGACAAGACCAAAAATTGACATTTTCTTGGCTTGTCACCACGAGGCTTATAGCGCACTCAGGACAATCAGAATGCTTCCCAAATTGTGTTGGTGAGTTAGGCATGGACACTAGGTAGCCCTTGGTGACCAGCAAAGAAATCTCAATTGCTTAGGTGATCACCACAAGGCGTTGAAAACTTATATATGAATCTAAATACAAAGTATATATATTGGCACTAGGGGGAGATTTTGGTCGACATCAAGTTGACACGCCCCCTCATCAATGAGCTATGCAAATTGTTTCAGAAGTTAGATCACATCCCCAGCTAGGTCTGTCTAAAATATCAAGTTGACACGCCCCCTCCCCTATGAGCTATGCAAAAAGGTGCTTAAAGTTTTCTCTCCTATACTCTCCCATACATTGAAAAAATATTAAGCACCTTCCAATGTAGCTGGGGTTATGGGTCACCTATTGAGATGGGAATTGTTTCAGAAGTTAGCTCACATCCCCATCTAGGTCTGTCTAAAATATCAAGTTGACATGCCCCCTCCCCTATGAGCTATGCAAAAAGGTGCTTAGCGTTTTCTCTCCTATACTCTCCCATACATTGAAAAAATATTAAGCACCTTCCAATGTAGCTGGGGTTACGGGTCACCTATTGAGATGGGAATTGTTTCAGAAGTTAGCTCACATCCACAGCTAGGTCTGTCTAAAATATCAAGTTGACACATCCCTTCTCCAATGACCTATACAAAAAGGTGCTTAGAGTTCTCTCTCCTATACTCTCCCATACATTGAAAAAATATTAAGCACCTTCCAATGTAGCTGGGGTTACGGGTCACCTATTGAGATGGGAATTGTTTCAGAAGTTAGCTCACATCCCCAGCTAGGTCTGTCTAATATATCAAGTTGACACGCCCCCTCCCCAATGAGCTATGCAAAAAGGTGCTTAGCGTTTTCTCTCCTATACTCTCCCATACATTGAAAAAATATTAAGCACCTTCCAATGTAGCTGGGGTTACGGGTCACCTATTGAGATGGGAATTGTTTCAGAAGTTAGCTCACATCCCCATCTAGGTCTGTCTAATATATCAAGTTGACACGCCCCCTCCCCTATGAGCTATGCAAAAAGGTGCTTAAAGTTTTCTCTCCTATACTCTCCCATACATTGAAAAAATATTAAGCACCTTCCAATGTAGCTGGGGTTATGGGTCACCTATTGAGATGGGAATTGTTTCAGAAGTTAGCTCACGTCCTCAGCTAGGTCTGTCTAAAATATTAGGTTGACACGCCCCTTCTCCCATGAGATATGCAAAAAGGTGCTTAAAGTTTTCTCTCCTATGCTTAGGTGATCACCACAAGGCGTAATACACTTATATATGAATTGAAATACTAAGTATATATTTTGGCAATAGGGGGAAATTTTGGTCGACATCAAAATGCATCTTTTTGCTATCAGAAGGTAGCTACCAGGTCCAGGAGTGTGTCTGTACATTCGGATTTCAGCTATGATGCATCACGTGTACACAGGAGAGGCCGTGGTGACAACTCAAAAAATTGACAGTTTTTTGCTTGTCACCACGAGGCTTATAGCGCACTCAGGACAATCAGAATGCTTACGAAATTGTGTTGGTGAGTTTGGCATGGACACTGGGTAGCCATTGGTGACCAGCAAAGAAATCTCAAACTGCTTAGGTGATCACCACACGGCGTTGAAAACTTATATATGAATGTACATACAAAGTATATGCATAATATTATATGTGGCAATGGGGAGAAATTTCAGACAACATCAAAATGCATCTATTTTGCTATCAGAAGGTAGCTACTAGGTCCAGGAGTGTGTCTGTGAATTCGGATTCGAACTATGATGCAACACGTGCACACAGGAGAGGCCGTGGTGACAACTCAAAAAATTGACATTTTTGCTTGTCACCACGAGGCTTATAGCGCACTCAGGACAATCTCAATTCTTACGAAATTGTGTTGGTGAGTTTAGCATGGACACTGGGTAGCCCTTGGTGACCAGCAAAGAAATGTCCAATTGCTCAGGTCATCACCACATGGCATATTACACTTATATACATACAAAAGTATATACATTATATTATATGTGGTATATGGGCACTGGGGAGAATATTTGGTCGACATTAAAATGCATCTTTCTTGTTATCAGAAGGACCGTACTAGGTCCAGGAGTGTGTCTGTGCATTCGTATTAGAACTATGATGCATTACGTGCACACAGGAGAGGTCGTGGTGACAAGCCAAAACAATGACATTTTTTTGCTTGTCATCACGAGACTTATAGCGCACTCAGGACAATCTCAATTCTTCCCAAAATGTGTTGGTGAGTTTAGCACGGACACTGGCTAGCCCTTGGTGACCAGCAAAGAATTGTCCAATTGCTCAGGTCATCACAACAAGGCATATTACACTTATAAACATACAAAAGAACATACATTTTATTATATGTGGCATATGGGCAGTGGGGAGAATTTTTGGTCGACATCAAAATGCATCTTTTTGTTATCAGAAGGACTGTACTAGGTGAAGGAGTGTGTCTGTGCATTCGTATTTCTCAAACTTCCTGAAAAGATGGCCATGTTGGTGTCAGAGGGAAAGGGGGGTCACTGACACCTATGACACCGGTGGGAAATACAAAATGGCATGTGCCGGTCGACGAGATACGTACCTAAATACCTGACCCATCGTAGCATAATGCAGTGTGCTAGATTTGGTATACATAATATAACTTATTGTGTTGACATTGTGATAATAGATTATCGTAAAACAGGTACTGGCAATAGTTCTATTTTGATGTGTGTGTTTGCAGTGCTACACAGAACTATTGATTTTGCATGTGGAGGTCTGTCTTGTTTCCCACCAGAACAAGTGGTACTCTGAGAGCAGATGCAATACTTGAGTATGATAATCACAGTGGATCACATAATGATGTACTCACTGGTTACTACCAGTCATGTCCAGTATCTTGTCATGAATGATCTTCACTACTTCAAAACTGATCACAAAGCAAGTGAACATATTCTATCAGTTAATATACCTCAACCCATACCCTACACAACCACACCTCGAAGATGCAATTCGGTAATATCTTCTCTTTGCAGAGGAATACTGCTATGTCCCTTACAGTGTTCGCGCATTCTCCGACGAAGTTTCTATCACAGGAAAGCAATAATGCATATACAGTCTGGAATGTAGGAAAACTTTACATACCCTCGGGTTTTATAGTATGAAACAGAAGACTTTGTAAAGCTCCCTTGCCGTAGCTACGAGCTACGTAGCTCCACCATCTACGAGTATATTCGAATTTAGGAAATACTGCAACATCATATAATATGCATTCCTACGCGTAACCACTACAGTGAATTTATATTATTTATATTGTGCGAACAAAATGGCCGATTTCAAAACGCCGACAATTAGGATTTGGGCTAGAATTTGAGCACAAAGACTTCAACGAACTTTAAATCTTCACCGAAGGTTCTTCTAAACCTATTAGAGACGATCAAGTGATTCGAGTGCCTGTGGGTGGCCTATTCTCTGAATTGAAAATTGATGGCAACTTTAAATAGCGCAGATAATAATAATAAAATAGATAGGTCACGGTGGCGGGGTGGTCAGGTGACACGACTCTAGGCTCCAGGTCGCGGGTTCGAATCCTCAATAGGACGGTTTTTTTCTCTGAAAAAAAATAGCTCACTTCCTGGTGGTCAGTCGCATACTCTCTACAAAGAACCGTAGGGGGGAGCTTTGGGACTCGCGGCTGACCTCCCAGCTAGAATAGTGTCTTCTGCATTCGTGGAATGACGCAAGTACACAGTCTCTGTGGAAAGTCCCTGTAAAGCTCTCCATATATAGGTGTCTTTGACCCTGAGTGGGTGACTTTTTTATTAATTACAAATCCGACATTTCTTCATTTCATTAATGTGATCATTATGATACAGTATTTTGATACTTGAACAAATTATGGACAACATAAGGTTGGAAAGAGTGAAAGCTATTGCTACACCCACGTATTACCGTTTTAACTAATATTTATTATGTAATTATGCGTTTATTTTAATTGTCAATAACGAGTATCTATGGCCTAAATAAGTATACCCAACTTAACCTAAGTGACAGTCGATTAGAACAGAGGGAATGGGTATTTCCTGTGAATGTGTAAAAGGGGTGGGTCCTGTATTGATGTTAAGGCGTTAGAATCAAGATGCTGATTGTCCCACATGTAGTTGAATTTGGCCTTTTACAAACTTTAAGCCAAAAAGTTTCAAAATGAAAGTATGTCAGTCACCTTTATCAGTTTGGAACACTTACGTATGTTTGCAAGAATTTCAACTGTGGAATAATATGGCTGAATCAACTTTTTGTATTTTATTAATGAGTAGAATGGTAAATTCAAAAGTTCTCAATTCTTATTACTGTCAATGCAAACAACTGTGATATTTCTCTGGAAGTGTTTGGAGAAGACCTGCAGGAAGGCAAGAGCAGAGCATTCACATTTTACATACCAGCTACAGGCATGCCTCTATTGACCCTCTCACCTCGGTCCTTCAATACTGTCCTACTAAACAGTTTGGAGAAGTACCTCTGGAGAGTTAAAAATATGTTCACAACAATGCGACTACTTCAGTGGACACTGCTGACCTGTCCTGAATCACACAAGCAAGTGACAATGGTCTTGCCAGGCCCCAATGTTCTTGCAACCTATAAATTATGTGTGTGTGTTACCATGATACTAGCAAGGTGTAGACCATTAAGCAAACCTTAACAGCAGCAGCAACGTTCAGTCCAGATGATGCTCCCACAAAGAAACCTTCTTCATGGAGAATTCTAAATGTCTAAAAAGTGACAACTACATGACTTTACAAATAAACAAATCAACTAATATTATGCCACACACCATTGTTACAGCCTCTTCATCAGATATCATAACAGCAGAATCTATAGGAGCATCAGATACATTGTTAGTCACTCTTCCCTAACCAATGCCTTCAGTAATTGAGGATCCTTCTGTTCATTCCAGTTTACCATGAGAAAAGTAGTTGTAGAGTACACTTCCCTGAAATAATGCATCGCTTACACATTCACACACACACACACACACACACACACACACACACACACACACACACACACACACATACACACACACATACACACACACAAACACACACACAAACACACACACAAACACACACACACAAACACCACAACAACACAGTCATGTTCACCTGAGGATCAGCAAGGACAACTTGCACTAGGGGATTCTTCTCTTTCAGGAACAGACCAACACCTACCGATGGATACTTGATATATGGAATTCCTTAGTAGATATGTGAAGTACAAACCAGCAAGCGTTCCACCCGTTCCTGTTCCAAAAGTAACAGCATCAACTCTGCCATCTACAATTGATGGCAATATCACGATGACATACATATGCCCACACCATTATACACACATGCATACTTGTTTGCCTCCAGATTTCAGGGCATGTAGTCTCATAATGAGCTAGTCTGTTAGCTGTATTGTCAAACTGATTGGTCCAAACTGCATTTGAAAGAGAACTTGCAAATCTTTTGGCCTGCATAGAGTAGTATACTTTGACATCAAGACATCATATTCAGAGATTATACTACTCATATTAACAAATTCACTAACTATGTGGTTGTAGTTTTCTGGGTTATCATAAGGGACAGCTGGTACTGGTCTAACGTCTGCTCCTGGGACACGTAGAGCATCTATTTTTTCCTGTATACATTAAACAATGCATTCAGCCACAAAGGAGTCATAACCCAGTGATGTTGACGAACCTGAGATTGTGTGTCTGGCATAAAAATCACACATTGATAGCCAATAGCATTGCATAGGTGTGCCAAACCAATTCCTATGCACAGCAGAAGATCGGTTTGAGATATGTAACAACATATAACCCTAGCGTCGACAATACAAGAAAACGAACGCATAACAAACCAGACCTGTGTTGCCTGCTGTCCCTTCCACTATGGTCCCACCGGGCCTCACCAAACCTATCCAATTAATTTTGGAACAATAATACAGCATGGTTCAAACTTCGGTCAATGTTTCTGACCTCTTTCTTCAGCGTCCTTGATGAGGTACAGAGCGGCCCTGTCCTTAACAGAACCACCAGGGTTTAGCTGCTCCGCCTTAACAAGAATATTACATAATGTCTCTTCGCTCACACCCTTTAACCTCACTAAAGGAGTACTACAGGATATGAATAGGCATCCATAAATTTCAGCCAGAAAACAATTGGGATACTCAAAGCACCCTCACTTGCCAACCAATTCTTTAAAACCATCCACAACGTTCGAACTATAACGTAACTACAGAGAGAAAGATTATGTCATGATAACCAAGACTTATGCCAACATCGATAGGGCTGGGACGCACTCTACATAGCCGCCCCACCACACGGACTGCAAACCTTCTACCAGAGCTCAAACTTCCTGAGAAGACGGCCATGCTGGTGTCAGAGGGAAAGGGGGTTCACTACACCGTCATAACATAGACAACACCCTACGACACACAACACCGGCATAACATAGACAACACCCTATGATATACATTAGGGCCAGATAGGGTGAAGGTTGATACATTAAGAGTGGACATAGAAAAAAATCTGCTACCTTTGCATGTGGAGGTCTGTCTAGTTTCTCATCAGAACAAGTGGTACTCTGAGAGCAGATGCAATACTTGAGTATGATAATCACAGTGGATCACATAATGATGTACTCACTGGTTACTACCAGTCATGTCCAGTATCTTGTCATGAATGATCTTCACTACTTCAAAACTGATCACAAAGCAAGTGAACATATTCTATCAGTTAATATACCTCAACCCATACCCTACACAACCACACCTCGAAGATGCAATTCGGTAATATCTTCTCTTTGCAGAGGAATACTGCTATGTCCCTTACAGTGTTCGCGCATTCTCCGACGAAATTTCTATCACAGGAAAGCAATACTACACATACAGTCTGGAATGTAGGAAAACTTTACATACCCTCGGGTTTTATAGTATGAAACAGAAGACTTTGTAAAGCTCCCTTGCCGTAGCTACGAGCTACGTACGTAGCTCCACCATCTTCGAGTATATTCGAATTTAATATGCATTCCTACGCGTAACTACTACAGTGAATTTATATTATTTATATTGTGCGAACAAAATGGCCGATTTCAAAACGCCGACAATTAGGATTTGGGCTAGAATTTGAGCACAAAGACTTCAACGAACTTTAAATCTTCACCGAAGGTTCTTCTAAACCTATTAGAGACGATCAAGTGATTCGAGTGCCTGGGGGTGGCCTATTCTCCGAATTGAAAATTGATGGCAACTTTAAATAGCGCAGATAATAATAATAAAATAGATAGGTCACGGTGGCGGGGTGGTCAGGTGACACGACTCTAGGCTCCAGGTCGCGGGTTCGAATCCTCAATAGGACGGTTTTTTTCTCTGAAAAAAAATAGCTCACTTCCTGGTGGTCAGTCGCATACTCTCTACAAAGAACCGTAGGGGGGAGCTTTGGGACTCGCGACTGACCTCCCAGCTAGAATAGTGTCTTCTGCATTCGTGGAATGACGCAAGTACACAGTCTCTGTGGAAAGTCCCTGTAAAGCTCTCCATATATAGGTGTCTTCGACCCTGAGTGGGTGACCTTTTTTAGTAATTACGAATCATAGAATTTATTTTGTTAAGCTAGATGCTACCAGATGATCACTGGATACCTCAAAGGGTCTTGTGGGAAGGCCAGATTATATCATAGTACCCTACAGCACCTCATGAGGCTCCCATTCTGTGAGACTGCATAATTACGGTTGGGGGTTAGCTCCGTGAACATTCAAGGTGTTAATTATTTATCCTGTAACAGTTGCTGTAATTATAGCATCATGTGACTAGCTTAAAACATCTTGTAGATACCCAATTCTCTCGAACTAGCAGGCAACAAGCTCCATCACTTAACTGATCTCCAAGTCTATGTTGTGTACTGGTTATAAATATGTAGGCGCATTTGACGTAGGTGTAAGGGTGAGTTTGGATCAGGAAGTTATTGTGTACTGGAGGACAGAATTATGCTGTAATTGTATTATTTCCTACATAACTGTACAGAATATAGGTCCCTAACCTCTCATGTGACTCCAAGTAATAAAAATATGTACATTATTGATTAATATCACAATAACTACAATCAACATCATGTACTTCCACATTTAATCTAGAACATGCTACAGTGGTTGCACTCTTGGGGGTCTTTTCCAGAACAGGAGTGTTTTCTTAGCCATATTCCTAGCTTCCCTGTAGCTTAATAACAGAACTGTGCCACTCGGACATAAAAGTACCTCCGCGATCAAGGTAAGATGAGAAATCAGAAGAGAAATGGTTTTATCACCGAAGTGGTTCATCACTGCATTCCCGACTCCACTGGCGATTAGATATGCGTTATTAACGGTTGGCAATGTGATCAGCGCCAGTAGGGTGACCCAGTAACTCTGCTCTGCGATGACAAAGTTCACCATAGAGTAGTACAGTAGAAACACAGCGTAGCACGACAACGTCAGACCAATTCCATTTATAATGAAAATCGCACGAGCATAGGCGAGGGTAAAGGTTTGTATTATCCCACAACTGAACATAGTTGAGGTATCGTAGGTAAATAACGTGAAAGGCAAACTTATGGTTGTTGCTGCTATCCAAATGGTAGCTGTAGCTAATAAGTGTCCAATCCACAGACGAGAAATTCCCGGCTTATACAGTTGAACAAGGGTGATGCTGGAAAATAACAGAGGCGTATAGCTGGCAACCATGAGTGAGGTTGAGCGTGTGAACAAACGTAGTCCGCAAAACCAACTGAAGGAGAAGTTCCATCCGACGCTCAAGATAGCTTCAAGGGTTAGAACCAAAGAACCGGAAAACAAACTCAATCCTATCATGAAGGTGTTCAAAATGACCCATTTCAGCGGACAGTTTCCGGGTAGTTTGTTCGCGGCCGCTAATACAGGTACAAAAGGGAGGATAGAAAATATGGCAACAATGACACTGTAGGCCAATGCGAATCCAAGCCGTCCGCCCGAGGGAAATTCTTCACTGGTGTTCGTAAGGTTCGTCATGAAATTCCTCCGAATGGGATCTGTGTACTATTATGACAGAAATAATCCAACTTCCACTCCGCAAATAGCGCGAGTTAGCGAAATTGCGCGAGTATAACGCATTTGAGACTCGAGGAAGGAAATTGGGTTGAAATTGGTTTAAAATAGACTAGAATTGTTGTTTTGTAACTTGAACATACGGTTTGGTTCCAAACCATGATATCTAAAGAAAGTAAACAAAATGTACAACATAAGTACTGAACATTGCGGTACAGGCTCCATAGGTTCCACCTTGTAGTCCATGTAGTCTTTCACATGACGTTCTTCTTGAGGAGTGAATTTCAGTAGAGTGGATATGGCTTTGACCAAATACTTTGCCTAGAATGCAGACAATGTTATCGAAAATAGAACTATGTTAAGGAGCTAAAGCCTCACTTCTTCTCCTTCACTGCACATGTACCTAAAGACTACATGCTTTAGGTACTGGAAGCTGACATCATTAGCTGCAACTTGCTTGTCCTGTGGCATGTGGTTTGGTACACTAACACTGCGACTAGGTGTAGGCAGAACAGACGGGCTTGTATCCACCACTGTTTGCGTTCGCTGTGGAAGAGATACGGCCAAAGACAACAATAACATAATTCAGCACATATACAGGAGTCAGAAAAAGAACAGAACATTAATTATATTTCAGAATTCAAAGGATTACTATAGCATACACTCACCAGTTCCTTTTGAAGGGTCTTTTTCAAGTCAACCATTTTCTGTTGCTGTATTTTAATCACCTTTCAAATAAGTAAAAAGATAAGAAGGGCCCTTAAATAGTGGACCTTCAATGATCCGACATCGCTACAATCCAACAACATTTGTGTCTCAATGAAATTCACAACATCTGTCATTGTAGACTATACTATAAAACCCTCCATAATGCAACATAGTACTTGTTGCCTAACAAGTGTTGGATTGTCAAGGTTCCATGGTAAAGGTTAACATGGGGTAATTTGGGATACTTGAGTAATGTGGGACAGGTGGCTTTAAACAGTAGATAATGTTCAGCTATGGTCAAGTGCCTGGTGAATGCCCTGTGTGTGGAGATATCACTGACATAAAAGAACTGAGAATTAAGATACATAAAGCAGGGTGTCCCAAATGATTCCGTCCCAAAGAAGTCAAGTCCAATTGGTCACATACCTGGTTTTTGTCCATTAAATCCTCTCTTATTCTTTTGTTTTCTTCACTTAACATGTGAATCTAAATGAAGACACAACATTGCACACAAGCCCCACAAACTATGTATTACACATAACTTTGAATTTGACAGGTCAGCCAAATTCACCTGCTTCATGAAGTCTCCCGCCAAATTCTCACGTGTACTCTCATGTACCGGGTTATCAGTGAGTGCTTGGACTGACTCCCTTGCTGGGCTCTCCTACGATGTAAACACCATAAGAGGAGAGCAATAGCATCTGCAAAAGGAGCAGTTATTTACCTCCATCCACTGAATATCTCTTTCCTTGACTTGTAGAACAGCTGATTCTGAGAACAAAACTTTCGACCTTGACACTTCCTTGGGGGCTGTTGTTCTAGCATCTATGTCTATCTCCAGTCCCTCTGCTTTGGATTTGAACTCCACCAGACCATCCTTAGATACTATGCTACTCGATCGGTCTTCCACTTCAGTACTAGGCACGTCTGTGTCAGATGTGGGTAGACCTACATTACTACGGGTTGTTTCTTCTGCTGATGCAGCAGTGCCAGCAGACAACTTAAATTGTGCTAGTTCATACTCTTTTTGATCCAGTAATGCAATAACCTTTGAATGTTCTTTCTTCAGATCAGAATACTACAAATAACAATTAACATAAATCAATTTGACACTTCAATGATTATTCAATCAAACATTACAATTCTACAACCACATTCTTCCTACCTGCTCCTCTAGAATAGACCTTGCTGAATCTGAATGAGTTAGCTCTGATTCCAGTACTGAAATTCTCTGTTTAAGACTTGAAATTATTGTCAATGTTTCTTCTAACTCCTGCATTACGAAGATAAACAGATCGAATATCTCAACTGACAAGTATAACTGGCAAGTGGTATGAAGTGCACACACGCACATGCTGTTTAGATGTTAACGCCACTTCTACAGCTTTTGACAATTCTTTTCGATGCATATCTCCTTGCTCCCTCAGCCTCCGCGCCATCACTAGTCCAGAGCGAGACATTACTCAGAGCGTGGGCGTAGAGCCTGACCACACTACACGGAATTCAACTCACAATCCTGCTGTTTTTCGAGAGCTGCTTCCAATTTTTCTTTATCCTTTGTTAATTCTGAATACAATACACGTAGCATGCACGTATAAAAGGAATGACAATAGTCGTAGGACAGCCGTTCCAGTCCACTCACCAGCGACTACTTGGGAATCGCCTCGAATCATGGCCGAGAGACCCCCTCCCAACCAGCTACTAGCGGAAATCCCTCTGGAAAGGGTTCTATCCGAAGAGGACGTTGGGTTGTCACCCGTCTGATCATACTTCTCATCCGCGTCGGAAGACAGCTTCGTGTGGTCCTTTAAAGGCACAAGTGCTTCAAGTGACGGATTACCTTGTTCTGATGAGGAATTGAAATCCTCGGAAACCAATCGGACTGGCTGGCCTGGGATTATAGGTTGTACGGTAGAAGTCTCTCCTTCTTCAAGTTTTTTCTTCAACCTTTTAAACATGTTTAAGAAACTCGGATAAAATTAATACGTACATGGAAGTAGTCTAGCTAGCCATACCATAGACATTCTATGGCTGGCCTAACATGGAAGCCTACTGACGACAAAAAACGACTAAGAACGAAAAACAACGATTACGTTGGTCCCCAATGTATCATGTTCGGAGTTCCCAGCATGGTATTCTCGATCTGGTCTCTTATTCCCTCACGAAACTCAGCCATTTCTTGACGCCATTCACTAGCCTCAACTTGTAGCAAGTGCTGCTGTGTGGCCCAACTCTTCATCTCCTGCAGCCTGTCCTGCAGTGATAGGTTCACGGATACAAATGTGTAGGACATAATAGACTACATCAATACAGTTCACAGAGTGAATACCAGGCAAATAGGGGGGACTACTCGTCACTATCACTATCAGTAGAGATCCAATCCAGCCATCCAGAATCACAGTGCACACACATACACAGAACACACACACACACACACAGAACACACACACACACACACACACACACACACACAGAACACACACACACACACACACACACACACACACACACACACACACACACACACACACACACACACATACACACACAGTACAGGAATACACCAAGTACGGCATTCAGTAAAACAAGATGTTTAGAGTAGTGCAGTTTTGATATGCATATTCCTACTGCACCTCCAGAATATGCACACATGGATGCCACTGCATACTGCTGTAACATGTACCTCGACTTCCCCTAAAAGCTTCTTGTCATTTCTTTTTGGATAATCACATGCTAAAATAGCATCAAGTATTGTCTCTCCCCTATCAATACCCATCTTCCTATTGAGAAGAGTATCACAGTAGATGAACCACAGTAGGTGAACCACAGTAGGTGAACCACAGTAGATGAACCACAGTAGATGAACCACAGTAGATGAACCACAGTAGATGAACCACAGTAGATGAACCACAGTAGATGAACCACAGTAGATGAACCACAGTAGACATACTACATTAGATGCATTGTAATAGACATTAGAGAAGCAACTCGAACTAACCGATTGTATTCATCTTCAGTAATATTCAAATTTTCAAAAGAAACTCTCTCAATGAAGGCCACCGTCCCTACCTGTGCAGAGGAATAAATTGTGATCTCAGACAATTATCAAAGTACATAACACCTACCAAATTTGTCAAATAGTAGCCAGTTTCACCCGAAGTCACTCGACCAGGACAAGAAAATCGTTCAATATAGCTAAGAGATGGTCAAAATAGGTAGTATACTTGGGAAATATCAAAAAATGCTGAAAGCAGGTTCGTACTTGAGGTTGGCATGAAGTCTTGGAGGGTTTGTTACGAGAATGAGGTAAATTATGGCTGGGAGGAAGTCGTCTGCGCTAGCTGGACCATCATTGGAGGCTTTGAGTGCTGAAAATATGAGGTCACAACATCTAGAAAGACAGGTAAGCTTGTCCAGTGGAGCTTTTTTGTAATCCATTCTTAACAGCTCTACATTCAAACAATATGCAGTTGACATCACCGCATCAAATAGGGACAATGCTGGATGTGTAACTGACCATGCTTGGCGGTCTCTATTAGGTGAGTGACGTCAGGTCTGTCCAAGGCCAAGGTGATGTCCAAGTGCTGAGGCTCAACCCACCAGAGAAGTGCTATCTTACGAGAAAGCAGCCAATCCTTCCCAAACTCCTCAGAAGAAGGTAAATCAAAAACTCTACATAACAACAAACAACAACAAACATTCTGCTAACAAAACAAAATCGAATTGCTCTACAACCGGTCTCCCTTACCTTCCATACAATTGTGTCATCAAGGCCTTCTCCACACCATCCATGAACACTTCCCAATCTTCCTCAGAAAAATCACGAAAGAACTGATGGTCTCTATATTTGATCCTTATAGTCTGCATCAACGTGTTGCAAAGCACAGCTAATACACAGAGGTGCACAGAATCACATACACAAAACCATTTTTATTACTTCATACAGCTCCTGTACATGACGGCTATATTCGTCTGGAGTCATTACACTTCCTCGAGTGATTTTCTGTGTGGCTCTGGAGGGAAACAAGAAACAATACATCTGTACTATATCATCCAGTACTGAACAATCTCACCAGCTAACCCATTGAGATATTCAAAAAAATCCTTTAAAGAGGGATTTTTTAAGAGACTTAAAAAATCTTGAAATTTCTTGGATCCACTCTGTGATGCGGCAGTGTGCTGTTGGGCAGGTCGCTGGGGCTTCTTCCCTAAAAAGCTGGTGAGGTTTGACATGATGGCTGATGGCTGCTTGGATTGCGCTATTTTGGGCTTGACAGTATTTGCTGATCTGAAGGCAACAACGATATCGTATTATGTGCATACAATCCCAGGAGGACACACCATACAGTTTCTGCTGAGACTGCTTTGGATCCATTTTCTTTTTCTTAACGCTTGAAAGAAAAGATTTTCCTTCTAGAGAAGAAGCCCCCACACTATCTGGTTTAGTACTGGACTCTACTGTAACGGGTGGCCTGGACGACTGACGTCCACGCATTTGTAGGTCCATTTGACCGGCCACTTCTCCGGCAGAAGACATCTCTTTATAACATTTCGAACAAAATCCCAAATACTTGTCACTACCGTAATATCCGCACCTAGACAAAGACGTATGGTATAATCAACGAGATGACAGGGCTTGATGAACAATCAAACCTGTTCAAACAAGGAACGGGTTCTTCTTTGGGCAACGCTTCATCCGCCATTTTTATGGGTTACAATTACATTATAATCTTTAATACCATTGTATGCATGTATAATAGTCTATAGTACAAGATCCTTGACACTAAGATAATACAGTGCTTGCAAATTTAACATGACTTCTGTTGTACGTATTAGAGTCTTATGCGATGCTCTTCTAGCTCTTGCAGCATTCCTTCAGTGAAAGGAATGTAGTTTCTGTGGTCAGGATGGAGGAAGAAAACTTGGTCTGTAATAACACGAACATCAAAAGCTTCTTTCTTCAGGTCCGTCTTCTTATATTTCCCAGTTCCTGTCATGGATGCCTCCTTAATAATGCGCACAAATAAAGGTATAGCGTAGGTAGGTAAGTACCCCTTCAGCTGCTCCAAGATGTCTTGATATCGAAGGCTACCGTCAGCATCCACCACAGCTGCCATCCCAGCACGCCCCTCACAACCAACAACCTCAACACCGTAAACAATAACGTCACGATTTCTTAATTGTCGTGACATAACAGATTCTACTTCAAAAGTAGATACATTCTCCCCCTTCCAGCGAAAAGTGTCCCCTGTGCGATCACAGAAATAGAAGTAACCTTCGTCATCTTTAACAAGAACATCACCACTGTTGAAATACCGGTCACCCTTCTTGAAAACATTAGTTAAGATCTTTTTCCTTGTTGCTATATCACTATCATAGCCATCAATTCTATGAACAGGGCTCTTACGAATTTGAGCAATCATCAAACCAGGTTCACCAGGCAAACACGGATGACAGTAACCATTCTTATCCCGAATGACTTCTCCAGTGGTGAGGTCAAACTTGACCAATGTCAGTGGATGCGCTCGCTCAAATATGATGGAGGTAAATCCACAGGAGCCAACGCGGTTGGTGATATTCACCATGCTGGCATTGCCTTCAGTGGCACCGTACAGCTCACCAATTTGAGGGATATTGAATCGCTCTTGAAATTGCTTCCAAAAGTCACGTTTGAGCCCATTCCCCATGGCAAGCCTCACAAAGTGTTGGTTGTCAGTGGGTTTTTTTGGTTGACTAAGAAGATATCGGCATATTTCTCCAATGTACTGGATCACCTAGGAATACAGAACCTGAGAGTAAAAATACTACTTGAAACAAGTCCAAACACTGTTGGCAAACTCACAGTACAACCATAAGTTATACAGTCATTCCAAAACTGACTGGCGGAGAACTTTTTCCTAATCACCAAAGTACATCCCCTAAGTATCATCTGTCCAGCACCCAAAATGCCCCCATTTGAGTGGTAAAGAGGTAGAGAGCAGTAGACTACATCGGATGGCACAAGATCCAGCAGGCTGCCCAACCCATCAGACATGTGGTGGAACCTAACGTAGGTTAAGCCCAACATAAGTGAGTGGGCAGATACATATAATAATCAAACCAATCGCTAACCTGTGATGCATAATCTTGGCTGCTTTGGGAGGACCTGTTGTTCCCGAAGTGTAAATGTACATGAGAAGCTCTACGAAAAGGATTACAACATTACCCCAGGGAATAGTCAAATTATACATACAACATAAGCAAAACTCATAATAAATCGACTTGGAACAAACCATTGAAAGACTTTGTGGTTCTCTGCCGGAAAGGAGTGCTGCTACTGTGTTCTAACTCAGTGTGCAAGTGAGCAGCATTTAGGCTATCATTTGACCCGTCGAGACAGTAATAACCAAGGCCCTTCCCAAGGTCAGGTCTCAAGATGTCACTGATTTCAGCCAAGTGGGGCAGCAGTTCTTGACTGCAAATAACAGCTTTGGCATTAGATACTGTTATGGTGTGGTGAAGCACGTCTGCCTTGAGGTTGTAGTTGATCAGTGCTGAGCTTACTCCGATCCTTGACAAACCCAACCACAGACCAATGTATTCAGGACAATTGTGAAGATAAATAGCTACACTATCTCCTTCCTTCAAACCTTTCATTGAAAAATAATTGGCTACTCGATAAGAAAACGTCTGAAGTCGTGAAAACGTCCATTTCTGCTTCTCAAAGAGAATAGCAGACTTGCTGGGGTACTTCGCAGCAGTTTCGTCAAACAGATCAACTATGGTGGTATGTTCCCTTTGATATTTATTCGCTTTTCTTAACAGAGACAGCAATACCAACCCCGCTCTAGATACATAAAACAAAAATTTAATTTCGTTTTGGGTTGAAGGAACGTTAAGTGCAAGATCGATGAGCTTACTTCACATCTCGAGGTAGGGTCTTCACCACCAACACCAGGAACCTACCTCCACCAGAAACCAGGTATATAACAAAGGACGCAAAGAGAGAGAGCCAAACTCCATAGCCAACCAACCAAAATAGAGCACCGAGGCTTAGGCAACCGAAGAATCTCTTCATGGCGGTACGGTTACGTCGGGTCACGCCTCCTTCATGGGGATGTCCCTTGACTTTGCCGGAGGGTTAAGATGATCGAGGTAACGTGTAATGATCGTCTAGGGAAGAAGGTTCGGGTGAAGTGCAAGTATCCTTTACTTCGTTATTTAGTAATGTTTGAAGGAATTGTATATAATTAAAAGTTGTAGAATAATTTCTTGTACTTGATGCCAGCCGTCGCCATAACCTGAGGTTAGGCCGGGTTAGTTTGCACAAACATGTACAAGCATATGTATATATATGCTATGTTACGATTGATCCACTCTCTTAAATTGTGTTCCAGTATACTTTTGCTTCTTTTTATCGATGTTATGGCTATGATTCTGACAATACTAAATGTCTGCAAACATGGGCCTCAGTATGGCTGCCCACTTCAACGTCCCAAGGATGGATCGACATATTATTGTTGTACTTTAAAATCACGTGGAATGGTTGAGGGTCTTCCAGCAAGGATTGTTACCCCATGCCATTAGCTTTAGTCCCATGACCTCCAAAGCACTGTCATGCACTATCAAAACCAGAAGCAGAAATCTTATTTATACCGGGGCAACCACTAGCCCATAGGGCTACTATTAAGTGCCCAGTAAACCCAGCACTTGTATAAGTGCACCATCATCCAGGCCCTCCAACCAAATCTGTTATTGACCAAAGCATGTATGTTGGAATATCCTGACCGTACTGAGAACCTTAACGTGATTCTAGTCCTGATGACACAGTAGGAGATCTGAAGAAACTCATTGCTGCCCAAACTGGTACAAAGTGGGACAAAATTGTGCTCAAAAAATGGTGAATTTTACATTCTCCGATTCCCAATTCGCTTAATTTTATCTTTGCCATGTGTTCATTAGGTACACCATATTCAAAGACCACATCACATTAGAAGACTGTGAGGTTTATTGTGCCCTTTAATGTGGTTGATCGTCTATTTTATTGTTTTTTTTCATCACCTTAAGATGAGATCCATGATGGAATGAACTTGGAACTGTATTATCAGTAATAGATGGCCATTTGCTACTAGTTAATTTCCTCTGTTTTGATCTCCCGTTGGTGGTGAATAATGCAAATTTTATTCTATTGATTCAATGTTGAATCAACTTTGTTGCAATATATACCTCATAATAATTACCAAGTATTAGAATAAGATTTGAAGGTTCAAATGTGAATCAATGGATAAAAGGACAGACAGATGTAATTGCTTTGAAAACTGCCTTAATTATACTCACACAACTTTGTCTAGCATTGGTCAGACCTGCCCGTTTGTCAGCAATGCCTGACCAGCCTGTCCTCGCACGTGCTATTGTTTCAGTTAAGTTGTGTTCGGTTAAATCTATTTTTTTTGGTTGGACCATGTTGTTGACCATGAGATAGTGACATATCCACTGGAAGACATTCATCACTATTATCGTATAATATAAACAGTCATACACACAGTACAGTAATGCAGTGATAACATAAGCCATATTATTAGTGGCCATGGGTTAAAAATACATCGTTTGATAAAGAAGTGATTATCTTGTTAAAAATACTGTTCCTGTTATACGGTCAACAATAATACATAATAGATAAAAACAATATACAAAATTAGCCAAACATAGATGAGATACCCTAGATGTCATATTCACTCTGGCACTGAGATATCCTAAATGACACACCCATACCGACACTGAGAGCTATCTACGCTGTTTCTTCGAACAATACAAGCAGCAGACGTTGTGAAGCTGGGAGGATTTCTTGTCCTCATCACAGAAATGATATTTGTTGTCTAGCAATTGGCATAAGTTTGGGCTAAACTGATTCCCGCTACAGTTGGAACATTCCCTCTCCATGCAGTTTTGCTGGTGATCAGGTTTCACTCCAGAGCACCCAGACACGCTGGAACCAGTTCCATTGATGCACTTTACCACTCTTCCCTGTACTCCTTGACCACAAGTACGAGAACACTACAAGGACAAAGTAATGATCCAAATGACTACCAGACACACCTGATTTGTATTCAATAACCTCAACACACACTGCATACATGAACTTAGCACAGCTTCCAGAGGAGACCAAAGGTAAGAGGAATGTATACTTTGGACTACCAAGATTCATGACAGGCAAACTGGCAAATGCCCTCAGTTGTAAGGTCGTATGTAATGATTAAACTTATGATAGGTTGAGATAATGACATATCCACACCACTTACACTACTCCATTCTCCGATATACCAAGTGCATTCAATATCACAGACTTCCTGGCTGGGCGGTTTGGGGGCAGGACAGTTGTCCTCGATGGTTACAGTGCTCTCCCCGTCATCATCGACCACACAATGGACAACTCTAGTTCTCACCCCACCTCCAGCTCCACACTGGCCAGTGCACTACCAAGAGTGAAAGGCAAGATTTAATAGGGAGTGGTAGCAAGTAGTTGCCATAGTTACAATAGTGGGACCTGTGCTGCCTAAACTCACCTCATTCCACTTATAACTGATCCACCGTCCACTGCTGCAGTTTTTTGTACAAGGTCTCCGTACCTCTGGCTTACTGTAGCCTGTACACTGATCGTCACCCACCGACCTGCCGTTATTCTCATAGCATAGCACAACCCGTTTCTGTACTCCACGGTTCTCCCCACACCCTCCCTGACACTACAGAGGATGACATGTAGAAATAGGATTATCACTAATAATTGGACACGTGTGACAGATACACAGGAATGTTACATCAGATCCATGTACCTCCAGCCAGTTGCTGGTTATCCACTGAGCAGTACAGGGATTCAGCTGACATGTCTCCCGGATACTGGGGCGTGGCAGATGATCACAAAAACTGCTATTCACAGACATTTTTTCCATTTCGCTGATTCTCTGGACACAATGAACTGTCCTGGTCCGATAGCCCCTTCCACAAGAGGCACTGCAGTTACCCCACTCACTATAACTCCACCTGCAACCAACAGACAGATGTAAAGGCTGGTGGAGCTACTGATTCAACAATAACTCACTCAGCGAGACAGTCAGGCATTTCACAGACCTCCACTAACGGAGAGGGTTTTATTCTAGGACAGTATTTATCAGGAACGTTCAACTTGGATCCACTGGAACGAATGTAGAGACACTGATAAGCTGTAACCCTTGTTCCATTACCACATGTTACTGAGCAAGGTGTAGGACTCCTCAGGGACCACTGGAAAGGTGAAAATCTTCGTTTTCTTGATACTTGTTGCAGTGGCTCTGTTTTCTCCACCATGTTGTAGGAGAAGAGAGCAGCAATGTCAGAGGCTGCGTCCATCACCTGTGCAAGGGAAGAGGATGCTTAATCGGAGCAAATGGAAGTGAGTCCCACACTCCTGCACTCAATAAACATTTAATGTTGTACGTCAGATACACATTGTGTAGTCTTGAGTAGCTCCTCTGATTTTAAATGTTTGCGTCTGGCTATGTGAGACTATACATTATACGCCACGATTAAACGGTGACTGAAAACAGATAAGTAGTTACTGGGTATTTAGTGTTCAATTCGATAGCTGAGGGGTAGCAACACGATGGAGTACAACTAGTGCTGAACCAATAGGAGAGGGATAAATGGCTGCTGACTGGGAATTGGAGGGAGTCTGAGGGAGCCAACAGAGCAGGTCAGACCATCAACGCTATAAACTGTTTGGTTTATAAGGTTCTGGTCAGACTGACCAACTGGATGCCTCCTGGGAACTTACCTTCAAAGCCTACTGTACATTTACATAGTATAATATTACAGTATAATACATATGCATGTTTCTGTATGCACATGCACACCCTCTAAGAGACACACACCTGTATATCTATAACTGTGGTAGTGGGTCCTTTGGCCAGTAGTGTCCACTTTTCAATACAATATGGACAACTCTGCAACTTGACAAGTGTGAAATCAGTACCTACTAAAGATATGGTAGTGACTTTGGTTCCGTTGAAGATCACATACTGTCCAGCCAAAGTGGTGACCTCTACATACGAACATGAGATTACGAGGTAATCCAACTCCCTATCATCCATCATCAAGGCACACTGATATACCATTGTTACCATAGGAACTAATACAATTAATAACAGGTTCATCAAACAGTAACCTGATGTCTGAGTGACTAGAAAACACAGTCAACATTGTTGAACACAACCAGGAGCAAATACAGATCAGATGAACACAAACACTAAAGCACAACACAGAAAAGGTAATTCGATTTGGAAAAACAAATTCATCAACTCTTCACAGGCTTGTGTTCTGCCCATATCAGTTACGGCTCACAAGAATCTAAACTACACTCCCAGAGAGACAGCATTATTAGCCTCCGGCAAAGATAAAGATATTCATAGGATCGCGATCCACTCATGTTACATTTCATGACAGCATGACGAGCTCAACTCACTAATGATAGTCTTGGCACCTCCCACGGTAGTGACATTGAGGTAGGATGCACCGGATGGGACTTGGACTAAATTGTGGAGTTCTACACAACAAACACATGTACATCCCTGGTATGAAACATACGTCAAGGGACTAAGTTAGGGAAAGTACCTTACCATGCTGTGAATGGGGTATGAAGCTCTGTCCTACAAACCTCCTACACGGACTGGTTGTATTGTCTGCATGCACACAACGATGACATTTGTCCTCGATTTTGGCGGTGCCAAGCACACCATCACAACCTAAGGTCTAATTGATAAACATGACATCATGGGATGGTGATTAATCAGTAACTAATATATTGAATGTCAGTGCAGCTGTTGCATGCACGCATGTACCCACTCACCATGCACCGTCCGTCCAGACACACACCCACACCCTTCATGCACTTGGTCCCATCTTGAACTCTGGCTCTGATGTAATGTTTGTGGCCACCAATGTATGACATGCACACAAGCTGGCACTGTTCTTCATCTGCAACAAGGGAATGCACAGACTGGCATGACCTATCTGTGGTGAAACATCATTTCACTTCCTGAGAACCCACCCCTTAGCAGTGACAGTGAAGGTTTCCATTTAGTGGAATCACTTCATGCGTTAATTGAATTCATAGTCCACACATGCAGTGGTTTGACTAGCACATGTACCCACCTGGCAGGGGATCCAGGGATCTCCACCTCACCCAGCCACCTTGGGATAATTTGGAGTTGTATGCAGAGCACTGAACTGATCTGAGATCTGGTGGAGTTGAGGTACACTCCTGCAGTCGGGGAGTGATAATGGATAGGGTAACCAGGCTGCTGTCTGTGACGAAATGCTTAATGATGTCATTACCAAGTCATAATGAATGAGAGAAAACAAAAGCCAGATCAATATGGACGTGTCATTGGACCAAGGCATGGCAAGGACCACCAGGAGAACCACAGAGTAAAGGACAAATATTCGACCAACCCACCTGGGAATTACAAGACCTGTATCTTGTTTGAGCACCTGTACAATGAGTAGAGCTGAGACGGAGAGCAGCAAAGACGATACGTTACGCGGCCACCACGTGTGATGCTTTAACGACCGAAGATAACTAACCTGCATTGTCGCCGCTGTCTCGATATCCCCGACCCACAGGACTGGGAACACGAGGACCACGATGTCCACTGCTCCGACACATTCTGCAAGCGTAGCAATTAACATGATGACATATTGGGTGGGCACTCCCGACAGGAGAGACAGAACACATCAGCGCCCAGTACGCGTTAGTGACTCACATAAGATCTTCGTACTTCTAAAGCAGACACAACTAAGCTACATAAGCTGTAGGTCACTAGAATAGCGCCGAATGCCCTAACATTGAACCTGTAGGATTGTGTGGAGTGATAGTATTCGAGACAAAACAAACACTCACGTAGCTCCACGTCCTCGTATTATTGGCTCTTACCGGACTATGCGCATTTCTGGGGAACATTCAAAGGCTAACAATCCCTTAAAGACCAGCTCTGTGCATCGATTCCCTCAAACCGCTGACACTGAGACGCACTGCAACAGCGCACGCCTGTGTACCGGCGGGATAACCGTGGGAGAACTATCACGTGACGATACAGTTACCAGGCAGCACATTATCATCATGGCCGTTCAACTTAAAGTTCCTTCTGATTTTCCTTTATACAGCGAGGAGAAGCACCTGTATACCCTCCTGCAAGTCAGTGACAAAAGATAGAATCTAATAATAAGTCATTTTATTTCCAATCCTGCATGCAGTGTTTTGGTACTTCATCCCTCATGACGATCGTTTGTCTCCGTTAGGACATGATGGAAGAAGTGCTTGTTAATCGACCAAAAGATCCACTTCAATGTCTCATTGATTTTATGTCTAGAGACGAATCTAATGGTGAATTTTTACTTGCGTCCTAACACTTGGTCCCTTTTATAGTGCGTTTTGTTTTCTCCCGACATTCCACGTTCTCTTGTCTTATAATGCAGTTGGTTTGTGGGTATTAGTTAATAATGCATAGTACTGATATACAAGTGCTGTAATTGCTCATTTGTGATATAACAATAGAGCATAGATTTAATTACCATACCACATTACTAACTGGTGTGACGATTTCTTTTTGCAACATGCTACAATTATGCTACTCGGTAACACGTCTTCATTAAAAAACTGTCTATCTTCCCTTCTCCTAGTCCCTAAGGTGATAGTGTATGGAGCACCTGTGTCTGGGAAAAAGACTATTGTGAGTGCGCGTGTGTACCTGTCTGGGAAGCCGCACGACCCGCACAAGCCATAATGCCGTCAGATGTTTCTATTGTGTTGTCCATTGGTTGTGTTTCACATGTGCAACTGCTGCCTTATTGTTTGTGGTACAACATCCGTTCTTTTGACCACATTAAGGGAAGACGCCTTGCTCAGAAGCTCCAGTGTATGTACCTGGACCCAATTAGTGCCCTCAGCGTGGAAGACTCCCAAGCTGCTGTGCAGGTGGGATGCTTCTTCAGTGTACTGAAACACTACACGTGTCTGGTTTAGTTCTCCATGTGTATGTACGTACGTGCATGATAAGATGACTGGAGCTCTAGCCGTGACTCCCCTCCCATTGGTCTTATAGGTAAAAAATGCATTGGAAGCGAACCAGGTATGTCTACCATGCGTACCCTTTTTCATAAGTATTCAGGCAGTTCCTCCCACTGATACTCAGGTTGTACCCCCTTCAATGTGGGCTGAGGTCTTATCAATGAGGCTTAAACAGGACGATTGTCTTAATAAGGTGAATTTCACAATATTACTAGTCTGAAATGGAGTCATTGTTGTGTGGGAGACCACTGTTAGGAATTGCATGGTAATGTGTTTTGATACTGCGGTTACATTGCTGTGTTCAGATCTTTTGAAGTTAGTATTGAAAGTGACTATTCAGGTCTAGGGTGTTGCATCAGAAGAATGCATACAGCTGAGGGATATTGTATTTCTGGGTCCTGACCAGGACAATTTCTCAGTAATACTAGCTGTCCCAGTATGGCTTCATCCTCACACCTCCTGTGGTTCGCCCACTATTGCCACTGCTGGTTACACCAGTGATGTAGTGTGTGTACTGATCTAATGGTCCTTATCTGTATGATATCTTGTATTGGTACATGTACAGGGATGGGTATTAGCTGGATTTCCCAATACAAGAGAAGAGGTTTGCTTTGCCTGCCGTGTTAGATTGTATGTGGTGGACATTTTGATTGACATGATAACAATCTCAAACCATAGGCTCTTCTTCTCCAAGCCAGTGGTATCATGGCACATCACTTTGGTTAGTCATATGATATCATGTGATATCATATCTTATCATGTGACATCATGCTCCTCCTCCGTACTTTTACAGTTCATTTGGAGGCCACTGACAGTGTGCTGTTGGAACGAAGTGTGGGTAAACGGGTGGATCCCATCACCGGAGGTGAGTTACTTGCTTTGAAACTTTGATGTTTCATTATTTGATTCAAACTTGTGTAGACATTTACCATGTGACGTTTGCTGTGGCCCCTACTGATGTGAGCAGTCGTGTTGTGCCTGTGGAAGGAGGGCAAGACTATGTTCTGCATAGACTGGAGGAGTACAGGAGGTATGTACGTGTTTGTACATTGTACCTTGGAAATGTGTCTGTAATCAGAGAAATTGATAGTGGGCGCATATGATTATTTAATTCATAATGACTGTCTAAACCACAGACACTCAGAAGGGGTCGTATCCTGTTACCAATACAGCTACAAGCTGTTCGATGCAGACCAACCTTTAGATGACCTCTTTTCTCAAGGTGCGTGGACACACACTTGACTCCAGTGTAATAAATAATGAATGCGCTGTTCTCTGGAGTCAGGTTTGTGAGAGCTATGTATTAACTTGATTCAATAGTTATGGGATTCCTCAGCCACGTCCCTCGTAACAATGCTCCTCTTGTGCCTCGTGTTGTTATCATGGGACCTCCTGGGAGCGGGAAAAGCACAATAGCTGCTCAGTTGACCAAGAAATACAATCTCGTTAATGGTGAGTATGACCTTGTGTAGTGACCATCCCCCATTATGTCAGTCCTCAGAGGGCAAAGACCATCACATTGTCACTTAATTGAACTATTTACTGTGTGCACATACGTACATAGTGGACTGCAGTGAACTATTGAACAGAACCCTCCAATCGTCCTCTCAACTTGCTAGCCACATGCTGCCATTTCATGAAAAGGGAATGCTCAGTAAGTGCTCCTGTGTCTCATTTGAGAGTTTAATGAGAGAAGTGAAGTCAGTGTTTGATGTGGTTCTCTCTCTCTCTCATTTTCAAGACTTGCCTGTTGTTTGTAGCCAAACAAATGATTCACTAGTATGGCTGTCCATATATCCCTGTCAGTGTGTTCTTAATCAGTTTATCAGTTCAGACTACACTGCCACACATCCAAGACATTCCTTGACTGATTAGCTGTTGTGTACTGAGCAGTAGTCCTTTTAGACACCTAGCAAAGCCATTAAATATTAATTGTGTCCTGTATCAATGACTGCCCACTTCCTGGCCGAGGTCTCAGATTTACTATTGGTTATGTACTGTGACCAACCCTAACACCGCCCTCATACAGTGGTTGTCAATGAGATAGGTATTATGCGGAACATTGCTGTGGATTGCCCACTGGATAGTACTCTAGATGTCTCAATGTCTCCAACCCAACCTACCAACGCTATTGAATACTGTATATGTTCGGTAGTCCTAGGTTGTACCAAGCTTTAGTATTTATCTCTCTTGTAGTATGTAAACTATAGTTGTGGCATTCCAATGAAGATGTCTGTTGACCTCCGTAACTGTATTATAAACAATTTGAATGCATGCATGTTTATACCGAAAACACTGCAAGAGATGTTCATGCACATTGCCCTTCACTCCCTAATGCACATGCACTCTATGCCCTTGCAGTACCTGATGATATGGTCCTGAAAGTAATTGAGCTTAGATTGAACCAACTGGATTGTGCCACTAAGGGTTGGGTCCTCCACGGGTTTCCCCTGAACAGGGAGCAGGCTGAGCTCTTGAGCGGTGTTGGACTGCAGCCCAACAGGTATGCATGTGCTGTGGAGAGGCATCCTTGGCACTGGTTGTAGGTTAAGCACATATTGTTCCTGGCTGATGTGTAGGGTATACGTTCTAGACATTCCCTTGGACAGCTTGCTAGAGCGAGTCACTCTACGCTACGTGGACCCTGTAACAGGGAAAAGGTGAATAGGCGCTTTCATGCTATTTGACAATATTGATGTACACCCATGTAGTTACACATATGCTACGTGATGTTAGGTATCACCTATTTTACAACCCCCCACCAAGCCAAGAGATAAAAGACCGTCTAAAACAAGTGAGAGGGTGAAGACTCCGTCACCAGTATACAGTCACTGACGATTTCCTTTACTACTAGAATCCGAAGGACAGTGAAAAGAGTCTAAGAAGAAAAGTGGAACAATACGAAGCATTCTTAGAAGATCTGTTGGCGTATTACGCGACGGGGCACCACGTCAATGCCGATCAAGACCCACAAACCGTGTTCGAATGCGTCGAGACTGTCTTAGTTAACCCTTTACCTAAACAATTAGTGTAATGAGAAACACGTGATATTCACGTGATATGTCTATAAGTGGGTGTTTACCAACAAAATGGGAAATAGAGGTCCAAAGCTCACTTCTCAAGAAGTCGAAGAGTTGACGAAATTGACCCACTGTAGGTTTATTTGCAGGAATTTGCTTTGCATGGTGTAAAAATAATAGCTGATTATTCCCTCGAACAAACAGTTAATTCAAAGGAGCTTCAATATTGGTGAGATGCCAGTGCTCCTACACTGTTCCACCGTTATTAATAAGTGTGCACATACCGTGTGTAAAACCTTGGTTAGGTATAGAAGATTCCTCGAGGACTGTCCGTCTGGTAGTATAAATTCACAGGTAACGTGTTTGTTTATCTTGGTGTGCTGAAATAATCCAATATCTTACGTCTTCCAGGATTTTTACATCATATTCCAAAGGCATTTTTCGTTTGCCAGCTCAATGGAATTAGCCGGTTTACTTTTCAGTACTATGGAGTTGAACGAGGATGGTCTAGTTGGGTTTCACCAGTTTGTGCAAGTATTTTCTACTGTACTTGCTGGAACTCGGGAGGAAAGACTCAATTGTATGTATCATCTGTTTGTTGGTGTGTGCATATGAGTGTGCTGGTGTAGTTATACATAGGGTTGGACAAGTATGCCTCAATGACTGAGTGTCCGTGCTATCCTTCCAAATACTTGCTGTGTGCTTTTTCATCAGGGTTATTCATGTTGTGTGATCAAGACAAAGATGGATTGGTCAGCAGAAGTGAAGTCATCTCTGTGATTGACCCACTCTATCAGTTTTTGGTACACCTTGCTCTTATTTACATATGAATTTACTTCTAATCCATTATTTCCTCTTCACGGATACAGGGGAGGCTCAGTGAGTGCAAGAATGATGAATTACCACCTAAATCCATTAATCTTTTGTTTTCAGAAGGAGAAATAGTAAATTTCATGTTGAGTTTGTCTGTAAAATGTCATTTTGTTCATGTTAAAGTGACTATTAACGCTGAATAGATGTTTTGGAATTGTTTGTTATTCACCTTTGAAAAGAAGTGAGAGCAATAACCCATCCTTTGTTATTAATCTTTGCACAGGATGTTTACAAAAAAATTGGAAAAGAAGAATTTATGGAAATGTTTTCAAACGAGACCTTCGTCAAGGCCTCGAACACTTGCAGCTCTATTAATTTTGATCTGAAAACAACTTGACTTTGATTTTAGCGCCACTCCTACTTGACGTCATTTTTGGTATACTAATGTGTTTGCGTCCGTATACTTTACCTATCAAGATGGCAGTCTATGGCCAAATTCTGTTTTCGTAGATTTAAACTAAATTTAGTCGATAATGGGACAGTCAGGAGGAAGACTAAAGGCAGAAAGTAGCTCTAGTAAAACTTTGTCGAAAAAGACGACAGAACAGAGTACATCAAACGGCGATGGTGGGTCAAGGTGTTTCTTGTTCACAAAGAGAGGCCTGTATAGGCGCTATGTACACTGCATGTCTTGTTCCGACTTCAGCGTACATTTTGTTGGTCTCTTAGAGTGTTGGTAGGGACCATACAAATGTAAATGGCTTTTACTACTCATCGAGATCATGTAGTCGCTTATTATGTTCCTTGTTTCCCTCGACCCTTCACGGTACAGTGCCAGCGTGGTATGTTTCAGAGCACAATAATAAGTTAAATTTCATTTTGTTAAAACAAATTGTGCGTTTGTTTTCGGTTGTTGACTCGTTGACGTGAAATTGGTGGAACTTGTCAAAAGACAAGTCTGGAGACAATAGTGAAGAAATGGAGGCATCCGATCTTGGGACCGTCAACAGCAGACGAGAGATGATCCAAGGGGAGCCATAAGACGCATGGCTTTAACGTCAATCTCCCCCGTCCCTTCCCTTCCCCGACGAAGCCAGTCGAGATGCCTTGGTTTGTTGCCGTCATATTTGTCCAATTGTTGTGTCAGGGCCGACTTCTGGATCAGACTTCAGGGTATTTACAAGTTGTCTAACTGATTGGAAGGAACTATTGAACTTCTTTTAAGGTCACCTGGTGTTTCTCTAACTACCCACTTAGTTGAAGTTGGAATTATTAATCGTGGTGGTTGTTCGTTGATCAGTGGATTTCATGTATGTATGTGGTGTATGCAGTCGGTGAGGCCAGTGTACACAGTAGGGATCTGTGTTAGAAGGGATTCTGTGATGTGTAGAGTATGTTTATCAAATGCTACCTGCAATGCACACACACACACACACACACACACACACACACACACACACACACACACACACACACACACACACACACACACGACTGAAAATAGTACTGTGTACATCTAAATTGTATTTCAAAGTTTTTAAGTGTTTGAGAGAGAAAATCCCAATAGCTGTGTTTACTGGACCTGTTACTGTGGACTAAGTAGACAGTTATGCTAGTCCAAACCTGTATTATGCTAATGTGTATGTCACATCTATGTTTGCCATGCCTATGCACTGTGTTTTGTACTTTTACCACGTGATCCAATGATGCTGTTTGTTGTCTGTTTACTGAGCACTATATAAACCAAATGGCTTTGTCTTTACCCCTTATGTAGGCACTGTGTCCTCTCCTGGCATGTACCAGGGGCCAAATATGGCTGAGAATCTAGGAACGTTGAGATGGGGTTCCACCGACAACCTCCTCGATGTGGAGGCAGATAACAATGACCCTCAGCTGTTCATTGTGAAGCATGCATTCACAGCACAAGGGGATGGTCAACTGACCGTACACCGAGGGGAAAAAATCAAAGTTACCAATCAAATAGAAGGGGATTGGGTTGAGGCTAAAAACGCCAAAGGAGATGTCGGTTGGATCCCGTCATCGTATATAGTCAAGTGTGACAGCTTGGAGAAGTATCCTTGGTACCATGGTAACATCACCAGAGCAGCTGCTGAAGTGGCCTTGAGTAGTGGTATTAATGGGAGCTTCTTGATCCGCGGGAGTGAGAGCAAGCCAGGGCAGTACTCCATCTCCCTTCGCTACAACGGGAGGATGTACCATTACAGGATTTCACAAGACACCGTCAGTGAAGAGTACTTCGTCATGCAAGATATAAAGTTCCGCACACTCTCCGAGCTGGTCCGTCACCACTCCCAGCAGTCTGATGGGCTCATATGCACCCTTCATTACCCTGCGCCCAACCCAAAGAAACCTGTTATTTTCGGGTTTTCTCAACAGGATGAATGGGAGATAGAGAGAGCTGACATTGACATGGGACAGAAGCTAGGAGGAGGGCAGTATGGAGAAGTTTACAAAGGAACCTACAAGAAGAATGGTCAGTCCGTGGCTGTCAAGACATTCAGAGTGAGTCATGGAAATGTCTTCATTGAAAGTGAAATTTTCACAGCATTTCCAATATATGCAATTCTGCCATTAGCAGCCATTATTGTATACATGGTCTGATACGTAAAAATAAGCTGTTTTTCCCATACATGTGCACTGTGTTAGGAATGGGCCATTGCCAGGCTTTGTGCTGTGAGTGTGCTGTGTGCTGGCTCTTCTACAGGAAGAAACTACTGATGCTACTGAATTCTTGAAGGAAGCTGCTGTAATGAAGAAGGTGCGCCATCCACACCTGGTCCAGTTACTTGGGGTCTGTACAAGAGAGCTGCCGTTCTTTATTGTCACCGAGTACATGCCCAAGGGTAACCTCCTGGAGTACATTCGTGGTCCGGAGGGGCGCAACCTGGATGCAGTTGTGCTAGTCTATATGGCACAGCAGATAGCATCTGCAATGTCCTACCTTGAGGAACGTCAGTACATTCACAGGTTTGCATCTCTGGCTGTATTGTGTATGGTGGGCTGTCTACCGAGTGGTGGACTGTCTACTGAATGGTGGGCTGTTTACTGAATAGTGGGCTGTTTACTGAGTGGTGGGCTGTTTACTGAATGGTGGGCTGTCTACCGAGTGGTGGACTGTCTACTGAATGGTGGGCTGTTTACTGAATGGTGGGCTGTTTACTGAGTGGTGGGCTGTTTACTGAATGGTGGGCTGTTTACTGAGTGGTGGGCTGTTTACTGAGTGGTAGGGTGTTTCCTGAGTGGTCTGGCACTGTTATTTGTTTTTTTTATTGTCTGTAAAGAGACTTGGCTGCTAGGAATTGCCTGGTAGGAAATGAATACCTAATTAAAGTGGCAGACTTTGGATTATCAAGATTTGTGGAGAATGACGTTTATGATGCCAGAAGTGGGACAAAGTTCCCGATCAAGTGGACATCTCCTGAAGCTCTGGCCTACAATCAATTTTCAGTGAAGTCTGACATATGGGGTGAGCTAGTACTGTATAGCGGGAAATTTTCGCGGGACAAAATTTTCATGAATGGCTCCAAAAATGAAAATTTGTAGATAAAATTTTTGCGGATGTTAGGACAACCATGAAATCCGCGAAAATTTTGTCCTGTGAAAATTTCCCGCTATACGGTAGGTACTCGTATCATTTGCATGTGTACTCACATGTGCACACATGTATGCATGCACACACACACCTGTCTGTGGACTGGTGTAGGCTTTTGTCTGATATAAGATGTGGGGTGTGAATTCTTGTCACTGCAGCATTTGGTATTTTGTTGTGGGAATTGGCTACTCAAGGCATGTCTCCCTACCCTGGAGTCGAGCTGTCTGCAGTATATGAGCTCCTAGAGAAGAACTACCGGCTGGAGCGTCCAGAGGGTTGTCCGCCCAACATATATGATATGATGAGGAGATGTAGGTTGCTTGACTAAACCTCCCTACATTGAGTGATCTGCATGAGATGTGACATTGATTTTTCAGGTTGGGAATGGGAACCACATAAACGGCCTTCATTTGCAGAACTTCACAAAGAGCTCAACTCCATGTCCAACATTAATGAAGGTAGGACGTGTGTTATCTTATTGGTTTTCTTTTCAGTTGCCTCATCAATTTATGTACTTGTTTGTTATGTTTAGAGGTAGAGAAAGCTCTGGAACCACGTCATCGTATTCAAGAACGCCCCCTCCCACCTACCCCTGGGAGACCAAATACTTCGCCCACTCCTCCTCATCATGATGCAGTCACATCACGACCCCCACCCCCACTGCCTGGGGGACAGGGCTCGCAACCTCCCAGGCTTAATGACAAACCCAAGCCACGTCCATCTAAGGGAATAAGCCCTCCGTCTGCACAAAGTACTTCTCGTACTCATCAATCCTCAGCACCGCCACGCCCCCATTCCCCACCTCCAGAACTTCCACCTAGTGCTCGAAGGTCCTCCAGACCACCACCACCTGTTAAGCAGAAGACCATGTCACCTCCTCCACAGCCTCCTGTCAAGGTCGACAGAAAGAACTCTTTTCCATTGACTAGTCAGACTCTGCCCGCTAAGAGGCAAGAGGAAAGGTCTGCACATTCTTACCAGCCGCACTCTGAAGAAACAGTGCGACCTCCTCCTGTGAGGCCCAATAAGCCTCTCTTGCCATCAAAGCCTATGTTACCTCCAAATAAGCCACAGGTTACAAGGCAGCAGAGGGTAGCAACCACCATGGGACATAAGCCACCAGTAAATAAGAAGAAAAATTGGAAGTTGAAAGGTTGCAGCAATAAGTATGATGTAGAAGAACTTTGCCTTGACATCACGTCACAAGTGAAGAATATTGAGAGTGTGTGTGGAGGAGATGTTGGTAGAGAGCCACTGTCGGACATGCTCATATCGTTGTTTGAGATGAGTGAGGTATATCTGAGCTGTGCTACTGAAATGGCCGATAGTATCTCGTCAGGGATGGGGTTGAGGAGGTGCTGTACAGTACTTCGTGAAAAGCTTGCCATTCTCGAGGATCTAGCCCAGGTCCTGGTGGGGGTATCCTCTCCTAATGTCATTCAAGTGAAGAAGCTGGACAGCTGTTTAAATGTTTTGACTAGTAAATGTGAAGAAATTCGTATGTACATTGTTGATGATTGACTGCGTGTGTGGTGTGTGTGTGCGTGTGCGTGTGCGTGCGTATCAAATTCCTGTCTCACTTGTTAGTAAAATATCTATATCTATCTAAGATTGTTGGAATATTGTAATATTGACTGTGTATAACATTGCTTTTAATGGATGTATGATTTGTGCTTGTTACTTGAATGAGATTGGGGGCGATTTAGGGGATATTGATGACAAAAATTAATATTCAATATAAAATCCAAGAATTTGTGGAGTTTTTCAATTTTGCTCACAACTAGTATACTTATGTTTGCGAATTAACTGGATTCGGCTATTGGTACCCTAGGTATAACCATAGACCCTCTAGGTTTATATATGGTATAAACAATTCTTCAATGTTATCGTGCAAGTTTATGCGAGTTTTTGCGTTTTCGAATATTATCAACGATACGTGTAACTTCGAAATCGTTTCTATGGCTCTCCCTCCGAGTTCCACCACAATTCTCCCCAAAAGCGGTAGGTTAGGCTACCGGGCTGTGTACTCTGGTAACGACCACTTTCCATTGAATATAACTTCAAGATATGCCACTCAGTGGGGAGCATGGGAGGGTATCAGGGAGTTCATTCAAAACTGGCATGATGGTGTATTGTCTACCTTCGAATTAGCAGGTGGTCAACCAGATAAGACCGTGTCCTTCGAGAAGGTACGTCTAACTAGGCAATGATCATATTACTTGTTGTGTGGCTGTCCCGTGTGTTATATATCGTGGATTGGTCATCGACTTCCATTCTAACGCACTACTGGACTGACTAAGGTGGAATGGAATAATTTGGGACCACCGGTCATTAGCAGTCTTGAAATTCGGCAATTGGTTCGAATGTATGTCAGTGATACCTCCACATGTGGGGTTCGCCAGTGGTAGATCATCAAAAGGCACCATCCCACCATAATTTATATTATAGATAATGCACAAAGTTACAAGTATAAATTGTCCGGGTCCGGACCCTCAAGCATCCCAAGTTACCCTACCACACACTCTTTAGGTGTGCAATGGAGAGGAGTCAAGTCCTGCTCTCGTGGAATACCGGGCTACTTGTTTTGCCAAAGATGTCGATAGGAAACACAGAATACCAAATGAAGACACTTTAGTACTTGGGAGGCTTTTTTATGATAGGTCCCATAAAAGCATTACTATGGTGAATTTGAACACATGTCTGGGTCGTTGTGTGTTCCTGCTTGGTCATTCCAAGAAGCCTAACCGAGAGGAGGTCATTGGCAAGTTTGGTGAGTTGGTTTCTGCCAGTATCTCCTCACGGGATGACTCTGTCCTGCTGATGTGGCGTAGGTGAAGGACTGAAGCTTGGATCCCTAGCGCTTGTGCGCTCAGGCTATTGTGTGGCCATGTGCACAGGTGATGAACAGTGGAGGTTTGACATACAATCTAAACCAGAATTTGAAGAGAAAGTGTTAACTGTCATCATCAAAAGTGAATACTGAATATTTCCCCATCTTGGTGTTATGCCTCTTATATCCACTGACTTGTTTAGAGCGTAGGAATGATCCCGATGAATGTGAAATGGATGATCAGAACTTTGATGATGTCCTTCCCCCGTGGTAGGTTGTAACTAAAGCAGATGTAATTCACGGGTTGTATGCAGATTGTATATTTCTCAGTCCTGTAGAGTTGACCACTCAAGAAACGTTCACACAGATTTGGCCCATTACAGAAAAGGAGTGGTCTGATCATGTGAGGGACAAACTGTTAAGCTTGGGGTGGTATTGACTACCATGTGATTGTGTCTTCTTGTGACACCTTTGTAGTCAAGAAAGTTTCTCTTTCTAGAGAAACCAAAGAAAGCTGTATCGACCAAGCGAGGTTTGCTTGTCAGCAATTTTACAGTATTTTACATGACACAGATGTACCTGGCTTTATCCAGGATGCCTTATATTGGACAAGGAACTAGCTGGGAACTTGTATGTGAGGAAGGTTTGGATCAAGGACCTCAAAGATGAGCGGATGTCAGCTGCAATAGATCTGAACGAGTCAGTGCCACAAATGACACGGTGAATGTCTCAATTTATGTTTGTTTGTAACTGTTTACAGTATTGAACTGGACCGGGACCGACAGGCTTGCGTTGATATGGCACAACTTGAACAATCGGTATAGAGGACTGCTAGCAGTCTTGTGAATGCAATTCTGACCTTATTCCTGGTTCTCTGCATGTCTCCTCCAGTTGAGCTCAGTGTGGGCACAAGCGGTCAATAAGGATCATTCGTTGGCTGATGACTACTGCCGCCTCCTTCATGAAGGGTGTGCACCAGTTTTGTCTGTAATGTTCATTTGACCGTATCAACTTCCTGTTCCACCCACAGGAAGAGTCGTGAAGTAGCTGATGCTAAAACCTACATTACAAGATTTGCAGACGTTGACATGTGCAAAGCTATAGCTGATGCTTTCTTCAGGTCTTTGAGCACACTATTGTACACCTCCACTGTAGTCCCCACCCACTGTAGTCAACACCCACTGTAGTCAACACCCACTGTAGTCAACACCCACTGTAGTCAACACCCACTGTAGTCAACACCCACTGTAGTCCACACCCACTGTAGTCCATGCTCACTCAGTCCACACTTACTGTAGTCCACACCCACTGTAGTCCACACCCACTGTAGTCCACACCAACTGTAGTCAACACCCACTCAGTCCACACCCACTAGTCCACACCCACTGTAGTCCACACCCACTGTAGTCAACACCCACTCAGTCCACACCCACTAGTCCCCACCCACTGTAGTCCCCACCCACTGTAGTCAACACCCACTGTAGTCAACACCCACTGTAGTCAACACCCACTGTAGTCCACACCAACTGTAGTCAACACCCACTCAGTCCACACCCACTAGTCCCCACCCACTGTAGTCCCCACCCACTGTAGTCAATACCCACTGTAGTCAACACCCACTGTAGTCAACACCCACTGTAGTCCACACCCACTGTAGTCCACACCCACTGTAGTCCATGCTCACTCAGTCCACACTTACTGTAGTCCACACCCACTGTAGTCCACACCCACTGTAGTCCACACCAACTGTAGTCAACACCCACTCAGTCCACACCCACTAGTCCACACCCACTGTAGTCCACACCCACTGTAGTCCACACCCACTGTAGTCCATGCTCACTCAGTCCACACCCACTGTAGTCCACACCCACTGTGTCCACACCCACTATGTCCCCACCCACTGTAGTCAACACCCACTCAGTCCACACCTACTCAGTCCACGCCCACTCAGTCCACACCTACTCAGTCCACGCCCATTATTATTAATAGAATACATCCACTGTTTATTAGATGGAAAGGTGAAGGCTTTCCTGTTTCCATGACAACCCCACAAAATCAGATTCGTCAAATCAAACATGAACTAAATGGAAAAAAGGTAAGCACCCCATAGTCTAACTGGACCAGCCCTCCTTAATCTAACTGGACCATCCCTCATTAGTCTAACTGGACCATCCCTCCTTAGTCTAACTGGACCAACCCTCCTTAGTCTAACTGGACCATCCCTCCTTAGTCTAACTGGACCATCCCTCATTAGTCTAACTGGACCAGCCATCCTTAGTCTAACTGGACCATCCCTCATTAGTCTAACTGGACCATCCCTCATTAGTCTAACTGGACCAGCCATCCTTAGTCTAACTGGACCATCCCTCCTTAGTCTAACTGGACCATTCCTCCTTAGTCTAACTGGACCATCCCTCCATAGTCTAACTGGACCATCCCTCCTTAGTCTAACTGGACCATCCCTCATTAGTCTAACTGGACCATCCCTCATTAGTCTAACTGGACCAGCCATCCTTAGTCTAACTGGACCATCCCTCATTAGTCTAACTGGACCATCCCTCATTAGTCTAACTGGACCATCCCTCATTAGTCTAACTGGACCATCCCTCCTTAGTCTAACTGGACCATCCCTCATTAGTCTAACTGGACCATCCCTCATTAGTCTAACTGGACCATCCCTCATTAGTCTAACTGGACCATCCCTCCTTAGTCTAACTGGACCAGCCATCCTTAGTCTAACTGGACCATCCCTCATTAGTCTAACTGGACCATCCCTCATTAGTCTAACTGGACCAGCCATCCTTAGTCTAACTGGACCATCCCTCCTTAGTCTAACTGGACCAGCCATCCTTAGTCTAACTGGACCATCCCTCCTTAGTCTCACTGATCCAGTCTCCCTCGATATAGCCTCTTCTGGTTCTACTCAGATGCACTTGATCAATGATACCTTGTATACGATACTGAAGAAGGCAGGTCGGATCCCTCAGCTTGAGAAGAGACCAAAGCCCAAAGAGGAACCCTATGTTCCTCCACCTATTGTCCCACGAACACCACACCAACCAACAGAGAAGCAGAAAGTTAGTTGGGTGTGTGTTGTGGTACACAAGAGTGGTTGCTATGGTGAACACCATTACAGGAAGTCATCAAGAGGGCATTTAGTCTCGTAATGAAGTTTGAAACGAATTTTCCTTTTGACAAAGTTGTTTACTTCAATGAAGACTATGGAGAGGTATGTCTGAATGTGATATCCCGATTGGTGTTCACATTCTCAATTCTTCAGGTTTGGGAACAGGAAGATGTCATTGAGGTTCCAACTTGGATTCTCAGCTCAAGCAAGGTTCATTCAAGGCTAAGCAACTTCAAGTGCCCAGCTAAAGCCGATCACTATGTGAGATCCACCCAGTGTTGATGCTATGAATTTCATTAACTAGCCTCCCATTTCAGTGTTTGTGCCCTTCAGTTTATTTGGCCTCCAGTTTTCTGTGTCTCCGTCACACACATCACAAGGACCTGAGTGAGTGTACACATCGAGGAATCTGTTGCCTCCCAATCATCCAGGTTCTCTGAACATCCCTGCAGATGATCTCCTTTTCACGACAGTTTCCACACTGGCTCTCGATGTGCATTCACAGTTACAAGCTGAGGGGGCACAACTGGTCAGTGTGAACAATTCTATAGTAGCCCATCGGGCTTTTATCATGGTTTGTCTGTAGGCAGAAGACACAGGTGACAAGAAGCACTACCACCAAGTCATGCTGGAGAGGAGAGAGGTTGAGCTGCAGAGGCACATGGACAGACTTGAGGAGGAGAGAAAAAAGGAAGTTGACAAATACGACAAATCCATGACAGAGTTCCAGGCACAGGTTTGTCCTTACTTTGATTCCAAACTGGAATGGAATCCATGATAATTATAGAACCGTGCACATAATTGTCCTGTGTTAGCTTGACTCGATCCAAGAAACTGTGGAAGCCACCAAGCGAGACATGGAAGAGAAGAAGAAAGAGATAGTTTCTCATAAGGAAAAGGAAATGTCAGACATGGAACAGAGGTTCCAGGTGAGATTAACGGTGAGTCACCTTATGTCACCTTTGAGTGACAGCCGTGTCTTCCCACAGCAACTGAGAGGAGATATTCGGAAGAAAATCGAAAATGCCATTCAAATAAATTCAGAATTGAGTGAAGACATTCGTAAAGACGAGAATAAAGTACGCCTTTACATGTGGTCTGACTGTGTGTGTTTGTATGCGTGAGTCTGTTCTGTGTTTCATTTTATTGTTCGCTTGTCTGCTGATAGTATGAAGAGCTATCAACAAAGCAAGATGAAGAGCGAGCCAAGCACGATAAACAGATGAAGGAGCAATCCGATACGATTACAGTGCAGACTCAAAGGATTGCCAAAATGTAAACATTTCAGTACTGAATTGCTCCATGTAAGTAGCTATGTACAGGTTGGTTTGTGTACAGGATCACTAGTCAACGCGAAATGCTCCAGGAGAAGGACAGGTTGGAGCTTGGGGGAAATTCTCAATTAGTACAAGGTTTAGAGAAATTCAAAGAAGAATTTGATGTAAGTGAGGACAGCTAACGTTGTTCAGTTGGTGTCATTGCAAATTGGATCACTTGTGTAGAAATTGAGAGAGTCGGGCAAATGTGAAATCTGCAAGAATGAACGGCACTTTGCTGTGCTGTTGCCATGTCAACATTTATACTTGTGTTTGGAATGCTCCCAAAAATTACCAGAGTGTCCTGAATGTAAGGTACCGATCCAGGAGCGGAAGAAGCTATTTGTACCGTGATGGATGTTTGCTCCTCTAATAACAAATACATTAGTTTCATAGCATGTTTGGTGTAGCACCCACAGCCATGGAATGAGTGGATGTTGTGTGCATTTGGTGTTCCTCCTGTCATGTCACCCTATAGTAATTCCATAACAATGAATATAATTGAATATAAATACATAATGTATACCAATACTTCATGATACCAATATTATATTATACAATGTTACATGGAAAGGGTAAAAATCACTGTCACTGAAGGAGAATCAGATGTTGCCATCACAGGACAGGGGCAGGGACTGGTGCAGCTGTCTCAGTGACGCTACTTCACGCTCGACGGCTTCGAGTTCAGAGACAACATGATCATTCTGGAGTTTCTGCTCTGTCAACTGCTGTTCTAGCGTTGCTATGACAACACTCATGTCAGTACTTTCGACTTCTTCAGACAGTCGTGTAACCGACATGAGTATGTCTTCCAAAGTAGTCGAGTTGTACTGAACAAGGTTGGAGAGGGACACTAAAAGGTCGGACACTGACACATTCACTGTTCCTGCCAACTGCGAGGCCTCATCTACTTCTGCACCAACCAGCCCGGTCAGGTTAGTGGCTTGCGCCAGTTCACCTCTCTGATGGTCCAATTGACCCATGAATACCTGAATGTCAGTCAGTGATTTTAGTAAAGACGAGAGGAGTTGAGAACTGGTGATCTGGTCTCCAGAGACAGGAGTGGAGGATAGATTCAAACTAGATATATTCTATAATGGAACAAGAACACACATCTGCACTAACTGAGCACCTATATATCGCACATGCGCACACACACACACACACACATGCACACACAAACACACACACACACACACACACACACACACACACACACACACACACACACACACACCTGCTCAAGGTTATTCAGAATACTGATACTGAGTATATTTGCATCTCTTAGTACAAAGGCAGCTTCACTGAGCATTTGAGTGATGTTTACAGACAGTTGGAGACTGTCCTCGGCTATTCCACGGATCCTACTAACTTGGTCCAAACTAATCTGCGCATCTGCTTCCAACAAACTTGTCTGTTGACTGAAGTTTTCAACAGCCACCGCTATTTCCCGAGCTTCTGTAAGGAGCACACTGGTTTTGTTCAATACAGTAAGACTTGAGCTGAGGGCGGTTGCAACCCTGGAGTCCAGAGCACCAGCTCCTGCTGAGCCAGTGCTAACATTGCCAGCAAGAGTGTCCAGACCAGTGGTGACTGCCAGAAGAGTGGCTCCAAATATGTTGAGGGAGATGTTAGCCGCAAACAGGTCCTTTTGTAATCTGATTGCCCAGCTCACTACTATGGAGGAGTGATTGCTGGAGGAGTTGATCAGACTCTCGGAGGGTGGAGAGAAGGGAGCCATCAACTGACGATTGAGCCCCTCCCGGATGTTCTGACTTCTTGTCAACAGATTACCAACCTCACCTAACAGAGAAGTGGTTTGAGCTTGGACTAACATTGTATTGGTTACCAAGGAAATAATTGAATTTGATGCTTCAGCCTGTGTTAGATTGGCAACCATAGCAACAGTACGAGTAACATTGGCTGTAGTTGTGGTATTAAGGCTGATGAGAATTAGACGATTTGCTTCTTCAATCAGCGGCAGAGTGGTTCTGGTCAGCTCCAGCACGGTGAGAGCAGAAGAGTCTGATAACTCCTCGAGGGTGACAGTTGTATTGCCCACCTCCCCAGCTATGAACGTCATGTTTTCAAGTAACACTTGAGCACCACTCAACATGCTCTGCAGGGAGGTCACAATGGTTTCTATAGTTGCTACTCTAGCCGATATGGTTGTGGTGGTACTATTGAGGTCTCCAAGCATCATAGCAGCCATTGAGACATTGCCACCCAACTCAATCAACGTGGCCTCCAATTTCGCTAACAACGCTTCAAGTCGACTGTCATTGGTCTTCAGTGACTGAGCCCAGTTCCTTTGGGCACTGATGACATTTTGAAAGGCATCAAAACGAGAGGTAAATAGCTCGTTCGTTGGTAGACTCGACTCCAATCCCGACAAAATGTCTGACAAGTTATTCACTTTTACATCAGAAGTGTTTGACAGCTCTTGCACTTGGAGATAGCACTGAGGACAGCCTGCAACAAAGGGTAAGTCCTCAACCAGCTGCAGGGTGGGCTCACCACTGATCAGTCAACTCACCATCACAACGGCCATCTATTTGGTAGAATCCTTCTTCACATAGGTCACACTTCAGTCCTCTGTATCCATGACGACAGTCACACTGTCCATCAATAAACGAGCAGCGTCCTTCCACAGTCCCCATCACATGGCAATCACAAACTGTGTGCAATGCAAACCAACAGATACCCGTTAGTGGAGGACAGCAACAGATGCACTCCACAGCTACACCACTCACAGACGCACTCCACAGCTACACCACTCACAGACACACCCCACAGCTACACCACTCACAGACGCACTCCACAGCTACACCACTCACAGACACACCCCACAGCTACACCACTCACAGACACACTCCACAGCTACACCACTCACAGACACACCCCACAGCTACACCACTCACAGACACACTCCACAGCTACACCACTCACAGACACACCCCACAGCTACACCACTCACAGACGCACTCCACAGCTACACCACTCACCAGCACAGCCAGTATCTGAGAAGTTGTATGCTCCCAGCTGGCACTGGTCACAGGCCCTCCCTGTCACCAGTGGCTCACAGCTGCACTCCCCGGTGGTGGTGCATTGCCTGGAGACGGACCCCACCTCGTTGCACTGGCAGGGAACACACCCAGCACTGCTGGATATCCCATAGTAGCCAGGGTCACACTGTGAACATTCACGCCCACTCACAAATGGTCGACAGCTGCACTGCCCTGTTGTTGGGTGGCACACATCGGACAGAGACCCAACATCGCTGCAGGCACACTCTGCAGGTGTCAGCAAGAAGCACTTGAATAAACCTTTCCAAATTGAACACTCTTGGAACAGACATTATTGCACAATCACATAGAGCAAGATATTGTGAAAGGCATCAACCACACACACATACACACACACGCACACACACACATACACACACACACACATGCACACACACACACACACACACACCAGTACCACTGTACACACCCCATCATCATGGGATGGGTAACAGAGGTCAAACACGCTATGAAGCGTTGTACTTACCAGTGCAGTTCTTTGCTTCAATGGCATCGCCATAGAAACCATCCTTGCATCGTCCACAGAAGGTCCCTGAAGTGTTCCTGGCGCACACCAGGCACTCACCTGATGTCCTGTTGCAGCTATCCGGCACTGACAAATCAATGTTGTTGTTACACAAACAGTCTGAACATCCAAAGGGGGTGCCTGTAATGTTCCCGGTAGGATCACCAAAGTAACCCTCGGCACAAAGTTCACAGTTTCTTCCAACATGTCCTTCTGGGCATTCAAGACATTCTGCTCCTCCCAGAACCAACCTACAAGTTCTACTGAACTGACCAGGGTCTGTGGTGAGAGGGCACGGACACGGCCTACAACTGATGTTGTTGACAGGATCACCAAAGGCTCCTTGGACACACGTCTCACAGGAGATCCCCGTAGTTAGGTTACGACAGTCGGTACATTCACCAGTTTCCAGGTCACATGTGGTAGCTAGCCCATTACACTGGCACGGCTGACAGGTCCCCCCTTCAGTGCGGTAGTACCCTGGAGAACAGCCCTCACATGATAGCCCACTGTAGTTGGCAGGACAAGCACACAACTCAACCCAGGACACATCAGAGAACCCGTCCTCTGAGAGAACGGCAGTTACCAATGAAACATTGTAAATAACCAGGTTAACCCCAAACTCGACCCTAACAGCAAGTGTTCTGATGTTACTGAGTACAGAGAGGATCTCGACAGCAGAGGAGGGTGAGCCAGTGACTGCATTGGTCCAGCCACTACCGTTCTGGATTAAAATGGAGGAAGTGACCGGTTGAAGAGTCGGTACATCCAGGAAGTGTGCTCCAATGGCAGTACCGCTGCTGCCCACAAGGAGGACATCATATACTCCCATTGGTGGAGGGGAGGCTGTCTGGTTCTGGTCCAATCTGTATGTAAAGGAAATGGCTTGTCCATAAGAGCTCAGTTTGTTCCCGAGGTACTGATCCGGTGCAGTGATGTACGTCCCAGCTCCTGACTGGTGCAGGACCACCCCTTTAATAGGATCGGAGAACAGGGCTCCAGCGGGCGTGAGATCTGAGGTGACCACACCCCACTGGTGCATGGTGTCTACGGTGAAGATGGTGCTGACAGCACCTGATGTGTACCCTGGTGCCGAGGTGCACGGTACAGCTAACCCGGAGCAAAAACATGGCTGACAACCAAAAGGATTTGTTTTCAAGAGATTGAAAGTTCCGTCAACACAGGTACCACAGTCAGGATGGCTTGTCAGCTGCTTACAGATACACTGCCCTGTGTCATTGCTGCACTCATTGCTCAAAGCTCCGTCTTCAGAACACGCACAGTCACTACAAAGATACTGAAATGTGACACTGCAACCCAAGGAGTGTGCTGGGTATTGTGACTCACCTGCAACCATTCACTGTGAGATTGTAGTGGGAGGGGAGGCACGAGTCACACTGCCGCCCGGTCACACCCATTTTACAAATGCACATTCCAGTAAGTGGGTCACACTGGTTACCAGCTGTTCCAACAAGGTCACACCCACATGATACACACCCACTTCCTGATGATATGTTGTAGTAGCCTTCCTCGCACTGTGAGCACGTCATTGCCCTGATGAATGGCCAGCACTGGCAGACTCCGGTGTCAAATGCACACACGTCACTCTCTGATCCATCGCTGTCACAATTGCAGGCTGCACAGCACACAGAGTATCTCAGTACACAGCCCATAGCCCACCACAGAAAGACCTACCACTGCATCCTTCTGGGGAGATCCCATAGGACCCAGGACTGCAGTAAGAGCAGTCTCGACCACTGGCGTGGACACCACACGAGCACTGCCCTCCAATGGAGGAGCAAGTCTGATTGGCACTTCCAGCACCACAGTTACACACTGCAGAAAATACAACAATTGCAAGTGTGATCTGCATGTCGCACTGCATGTGGTCTGCATGTCACACTGCATGTGGTCTGCATGTCACACTGCATGTGGTCTGCATGTCACACTGCATGTGGTCTGCATGTCGCACTGTATGTGGTCTGCATGTCGCACTGCATGTAGCCTGCTTAACTCACACAGAGATCCATTGTAGACTTCAGATAACACACTGAATGACAGCTGCTCACAGACGGTCTCCTCCATCACTAGTGTACTGAGTGCTTCCCTGTAGGCAC
>OZ026563.1:62500-177500 GCA_964020155.1 Chondrilla cf. caribensis
GGTACTTGAGAAGTGTGGTGCTTGAGGACTTGAAGGGCCAAATAGCTGCTGGCACACATGCACTAGCCGAGACACAGACACAAAATGAGAGTTTATCCATCAACAGGACAGTGGTTGTGGTGGGCCAACCTGGTTCCCGGAGCCAGGGGTACAGGACTTGGGACGCAGCCTCAGATGAACCTCTCTCTCGTGCAGCATCCATAGAGGCACCTCATAGTGACCACTGCGAGGGTTCATGATTACCTGGGCAGTGCAGGAAGACCTCGGGGATTAGGTGAAGCCATGCTATAATTGGCTAAATGTGAAGGATGGCATTTATGAGAAAACTGAAGTGATAACTGTCCTTTAGCTCTCAATCACATTTACGTAACAGAAGAAAATCTAACAGATTTGTTGAGAGCAGATTTGATGGCTACCATTTAGATTGGAAGCAATATGCCTTGCCCTCGATCAGTTCAGCTATTCATCAAAAGACTTCTTTGACTTAAGATCTACTATGATCTGGTCTTCATCCCATTGAAATCAGTCATTTTGTACACATACATAAATAGTGGCAGGTCATTCCAGCAATTTGCCCAAAATGACACACCTGATTCATCTGTGACACACCCACCTCATTCTCACTATCCTCGATCAAGTCCACCTTCTCATAGGGGAAGTCCAGCTCCAACAACCTCACAATACCCAGCCCGTGATGCAGGGTGGACATCTCATCCTCAGACAAATCTGACATTGGCTTCACAGAGTGTTTCTTGTTGTGCAGCATCTCCTCAATGGCAGCCAGTTTATAAGACCGTTGCAGAATTGAGTGAAGATTCTGATTAACGTACACCGTCTGAGAGAGAGAGAGCCATTGAACACACACTGGAGAGGCGTGGTCATGGGAACAAGGACACACCCTCTTCTTGAACTCATTCTCTAGTCTATTGATAGTGTCGTGAGTGACAGTGTCCAGAACAGGATATGCATCGTTACCATGGCGCCTGATGGGTGGAGCACAAGAGGTAAGAGCATGCCATGTAAGAGCTACTCACTCTGCACACACTCAAAGAATGCTCTAGCAATGAGGTCGATGCTGTCGTTGTCCTCCAAATAGTAGCTGGCGTACTTCACATCACACATCTGGCTGCAGGGACCAACAGGAGACAAGCGAATGTAGGATGTATAGTGATATGTGCAGAGTAGGGGATTCCCCTCACCTATCCTTTTCTGAGAGAAGATTGAAGTATAGCCCGTGAAGTTCTGGCTCCCGCTTGACTGCACGTGACCAAATAAGGTTAACCTAAATTTATAAAAAAAGATCACAATATAATATCTGTAGGTGCCACCATCAGCACTACACTCAACATGCACATGTAGCATCATCAGCACCACAGTCGACATGCGCATGTACCATCATCAGCACCACAGTCGACATGCGCATGTACCATCATCAGCACCACAGTCGACATGCGCATTTACCATCATCAGCACCAGTCAACATGCGCATGTACCATCATCAGCACCACACTCAACATGTGTATGTAAGCTTACAGCATGTTCAACTTGATCATGGTTGGCTGCACATCGCCTGTCCCTGTCGAGGAGCAACCTGCAAGTGGGGACAAGTCGAGTTTGACCAGCTGGTCGGTACAGGGCAAACAGGCTGGTTAGTAGGGACATGGGGTGGTGGTACGTATTAGCATACTACAATAAAATAACACCTCACTCACTCTCTAATGTCGACACCTTTCAAAAGGTGCTCATTTTTCATGTTCTTTATCCAAATTTGCTTCACAAACATCTCACCAGCCAAATGCACATCCAATAGTAGAGATCCTATGCAAGTAAACACAAACAACAAAATAGTAAAAGGTCAACCACGCACCCATCTCTGTAGTTATGACCACTAACAAGCACCTACCAACTTCTGTCTCAACAACTTTTTGGGGGTTTTCCAGAAAAAGGAACTTTTGTGACTGTCCACAATAAATGAGACATAATATTATAGATTAATTAGCACCAGAAATGAGATAACAGGTGCAACCATCTTACAAACTCCATCCACTTCTTCTCCTCCAGTGAAGAGATCTGTGTACACAAGTCACTTTCTTTGATATCAATGAACTTTGGTCTACAGTATACAGGGAAGTCAGTACAGGAAGGGCCAACACACACACAAACCATCGCTTACAGGGGAGGGAAGGTTGTGGGGTCTCCTGGACGCTCTGTAGTGAGGGGAAGTGAATATTTAAGACCACACCCCTTCACCCCCACCCCAATTCCCTCCACCTGTTATGCAGACAGTGAGAACCTCTTCATTCAAGCAATTGTGCTTTTTGATGAGGAACTCCCACCTCTGTTGTCCTGTCTGTAACACCACCTGATGGCCCGACCTCACCAGAGCTAGGGCGCCAATCTTCATACCTTCACCTACAACACAAATCACATGACATCCACATGTGTACATGACTATACTCGTAGGGTACTCACCAAACTGCCCAATAGTGTGATGATGAAGACACTTGTTGGAGGCCCCCACCAGCAGTGAGGACTTGGAGATGGTCGTGTTGAAGTTGATCATAGTCAACACGTGATTGACTTTGTCATACACAATATACCCAAGGGGGTCATTACGTTCTTCGATTTCCATCTCTTCAATAAACTGCTCCTCAAAAGTATTTATATCCAGGGAAGTCTCTCTCTCCAGAACCCCGCGGACGATGGCCGAGAACCTTTCTGTGTCGCTTCGCACTGCGGCAACGTATCGAACATGGTCACTGGTGTCGTGCTACATAATGAAATGAACAAATATTGAATATAATACATCACACACAGACACCAACATACGCACACACACACACACGTGATTCATGGAACCTTTTCAAAAGTTAACCGACTCGTCTCTAAATTCGTGGATGAACCGAATGACTGTAATATCCCATCATACCAATTTTGGACCAATTCACGGACGCCTTCCCACAGAGACCACGCAGGGACATAGTTTGCGCTTATCATTAAGAAGATCTCATCTACTTCTCCCTTCGAAGCGGCCATCTCCCTCCCCCGGAACGAATATAGCCCATAAACTTTCCCTCATTAGATATTCAAAATGGCCTTCGTGGGCACAAATACTCATCATAGAATGCGTGTATGCGACTTCTAAGAACTGTCTGTTGAGTACAATTGTTTGATGGCATCCACAGAAGATGTCCAATTGTTGCTGAGTACATGCTCACGCTCCAACTTAGTCTTCTTATCCTCATCAATGTGCTTCAGTTCACAAGCCAACCACCTGTGGTGCTCCTGGTAAGGTAGACCGAGCAGCTGCTAAGTTACACTAGTTCCATCCACTGCAATACCTGGTAACTCACTTCACACACAGCGTCCCTGGCTGATATAACCAGCTCATGAATTGGTGAAGATCTCTTGCTGGATACCGAGCTACACAGTGAACATGTTAAGGATATACATACGTACAATCAAACAAATCATGCATTCTATTTACTGTACACTCGATTTCATGGTCAACAACAAAAAATATTTACTGTACGCACTAAGGGTTAATGGATGGATGTACTAAGGGTTAATGGATGGATGTACTAAGGGTTAAGGGATGGATGTACTAAGGGTTAAGGGATGGATGTACTAAGGGTTAATGGATGGATGTACTAAGGGCTAAGGGATGGATGTACTAAGGGTTAAGGGATGGATGTACTAAGGGTTAATGGACGGATGTACTAAGGGTTAAGGGATGGATATATTTCTGAGCAGTTGTTTTGTCTCCACATGCCAGCTCTTGTACCGGGATGGACATCCACCTCCTGTTCCCAGCAGAACCAGACACTTCTGAAAGGGCAAACAATGAGTTGACGTGAATATACCAAATAGATATCCCCGCCCACATGCCCATCCACACGCCCACCCTTAAGAGCTGCAGGGACTGCCGTGTGCTCTCTGAGCATGTCCTGTATACTCCCACTTTTCCTCGACTTCTTGCCACCTGCATTGAATGGGCACATAGTAGCAGTCAGCACCACCACCAGGTGATGGGATTGGACACCTACAGGCTGGTATGATATCGTCTGATAACACGACATTGTCCAGTACAGCCAGCAAAGACTTGGTGCCTTCCACAATCATTTCAACAAACTTCTTTGTCTTATTCATGGCATTGTCCTGCGCAAGGCAAGCAAGATGCCACTACAAGTGTGCACATAGCAGTGTGTGGTGGTCAGCACATACCTTGAGGGAGTCAGCATGCACGCTCACTGCAGATGTAGCCATCTCGTGAGTGCTACTTTGCTTTTGGTCTAGATCCGATAAAGCAGCCAACTGACTGGGGTGACCCATCCCAGGCCTCAGGCTGGACAGGCACTGTGACTGTAGGACACAAGCAACGCACCATTTCCAGTGGTAGGTCGAGGACCACATCATTGGAACGCATACAACAACGGCTCCTCATTGACTCACATGCTCTTGATGGAAGGCATCCAGGTCTGCTTCATGCTGGGCGGTTGCAGTGAGCCTCTCCCCCTCATAGCTACTGATGCACACTTCACTCAGCCTACGCAGAACCTCAGATGGTAGAGACTGCAACACAGATATCATCTGATCCACCTGGTCCCTCAACTCTGGAGAAAGGATTCAATAAGCTTTAGTACACATGGCCACAAACAGTTGATGCCCTTTTCCCCCAAAGCCCTGTGTACCATCAATGCACTCATTCCTGTACTCTTCTGCCTGTTTCCTATAAGATTGCAGACGCTCAATGACTTTGTCCAAGCAGAGGTCAAAGGTTGCCTCCAGGAGGTCACTCCTGGTGACCCCACGTGGACCCTTCAGACGGTAAAACCCCTTTATGGGGACACACAGGTAATAAGACTAACGACTGCACAAATCTCCAGTTGCATACTCACAACACACTCACTTCACTCAGTGCATAGACCTCAATGTGACAGTCCTTCAGGAAGCATCGGACCTCGGGCAGGAAGCTCCTGCAATCACGGATATAATACAGATGTAATAACATAGACGTTCTTGTTACCATGACAATGTGTACTAACCCTGATCCATCTTTTCCACCCCCTATCCCATAGCTGACATGTTTCCTTTCTGACTGTCGACTTTTACGCTGACTATGACAAAGTACATACATATACGTACCACATGATCACCACATGACCACCACATGACCAGTGTTCCCCTCTCATTGTGCATACCTACCTTACATCTCTCCTGCTATCGTTGGAGGCCTTATTCTCTGATGATGGGGGGCCTATTAGGAAGTCACATGATAGGCACATGATCAATACTCACTCCAGCACACTGCTCACCCTTGTCAGAGGTCTTCTTTCCCCCAGCAAACCTGGTGAAGGAGTTGGTACACAGCACTACTCTCTAGTACGTACAAGGACCAAAATAACTTACTCCACAATAGCTTGGGTAGCAGTGACAGAGGACAATGGTACAAGGGGTGTGTCCACATCAATGCCCACAAAGGCTCCATGGTGATGCACAGAGCAGTGCAAGTAGTTCACTCGAGACTTCAACTCCAGAAACAGCTTCTTCAATAAGTCACACACACGACCAACCTCATATTCAGAGGATACCAGCTGACCAGAAAGGTTGATGATGGAATGATGGAGGGACTCACTCTGTGTGTTGCTCTTAGCAACCTTCGGGAATATTAACCCAAAGACACAATGAGACAGGTGAAATAGCAGCACCCATCCGCCCACCCACACACCCACATGTACATACATACGTATGTACATACCTACCTCAGCTTTGATCTTGATCTGACAGTTGTTTAAGTGACTACTCATTTTCTCCACAAACTCGACATCCATTCTGTATAAACTCGACCTGTAGTGTGTCCCAAGAGCTTCTCCACTAATCCTAGCAGAACCCTCACTTGAGGCATAAAGAGGAGCTCACTTTTGGTTGAACTGGGTCAGGGTCTTCTCGGCCACCTCCCTGCAGTGCTCGTACCTCGCTTTCATCTCCTTCAGTGCCTGGGATTTCACCGACCCTATCCTCACCAGGAGGCGGTCCTGAGGAACAAACAGCATGTACTGTGCAACATAACGTCACATAGCCTCCTGTGCATGATGGGGTGTACCAGTCTTTGTCCAAAGGAGACCACTTCATCATGGCTGTAGTTTCCTCCTTCAGTGAACAATCTGTGGTCAAAATGTCACAGTAATTGGTCAGAGAATCACAGCATACAAGCACATCATATTACATACAAACTAGAGGTTGGATCTATCATGAAGTACGTATAAGATATAGAACAAAATTAATAGAGATTCCTCACTTCAGCGACTGCCTGAACTCCTGTGTGGAGGAACACAGTAGGCTGGCTGTGACCTCCATGTACTGCTCTCTTTCCTCACAGGAGGCCATCAATGCAGCTAAGTGCTGGGAGATATTCAAACAGTGACTGAAGTACACACACACACACACGCACACACACCACACACACACACCTCCTTATAATGTTCCCCTAATTGCTCTTCTACAACAGTCAACCTGTACAAAATGTACAGAAGTTACCAAATGCCTTGCTCTGGAGAATCTGGTGACCTACTCTGAACTTCTGTTGGATGAGGATAATCTACTCTCCAATGCATGAAGTCTACTGGTGAAGGTAGCCAGCTGAAAGGAGCAATTTCTAGGATCAAGGACATGATCGTGTTACATGATAAGAGCTATGTACTACGCATGTACCATTTCCTCATGTGACAGTGTGAAGCCATCAGGTGATATCTTGATTTTGCTGAGTTCACTACGCACACTGGCCACATGGCTGGACACCCGCTCTCTGTGAGCCAGGATCTCAGCTATGGAATGGATTCAGTTAGGAACACACACACACACACACACACACACACACACACACACACACACACACACACACATACACACACACACACACACACACACACACACACACACACACACACACACACACAGTACATAGCTCGACTACCTGCTCTGACATGGTGGATGTCACACTGAATCCTGTTAGCTCTTGGGTTGTGGAGGTGGAGCCTGAGGTCCAGTTCTGTAGCAAACTCCTCACTCTGTATGAAGGCTCTGTTATCATCAACATGTGGCATAGTTCACATGTAAAGCAGTTACCTTTTGAGCAACAGTTTGCTGTGCCTCCTCAGCCATGTGTAGCCTCCACTGTTCCAAGTGATTCAAGAACTCCAATCTGACCCTGGGGGGAAATCAACAACACTGCACACAGTACACAGCAGCCAATGGCAAGGTGACCCCCTCACCTCTTGTACACATCCTCCAGTAGTTGGTCCTCCATTGACACAGAATCTGTAACAAAACTCCTTCCAGGACCAGAGGTGGCTAGGGAACACATGGTGAATACAACACCTCACCCTCCACCACACACACATGTCCTCACCCTCCACCACACACATGTCCTCACCCTTCACCACACACAAGTCCTCACCCTCCACCACACACACACACACATGTCCTCACCCTCCACCACACACACACACAAGTCCTCACCCTCCTCAGTCAAGAAGACACTGGATTCACTCCTCTGAGGTGTCCCTTCTTTAGTTATGTAGAACGTTACACCAGATGTGGTCTGGATGACCTCCTCAAGAGCCATGGACACTTCAGACATGCCCTACAGAAGGATGACAAGCGGTTGGTCACATCCTTGTCACACCCACACCACTGCTAAACCCTTAACATTGAGCCCACCCCCTGACACACCCACCACCTGGTAGCTCACACACCTTCATCTCCATCTTTGAAGCTGTCATCCGAGAGTTGGCTCTGCCAGTTGTCATGACTGACTGTTGTCTACTCACTTTTGATACCTTCTTCTTCTACCAGGGACCAGTGAAGAGCTGGGTCAGCCACTGCTACACAGACAGGATCACCAGGACTCACCTTGACTGGGTTCCTCTCCACCTTCAAGTACTTGCAGAGTTCAACATCATATCCATTCACTGCTTCCATGACAGCCTTCGGGTAGTCCTGCACTGTGTCCAGGAGAACCTGGTAGAAGGTCTTGTAAGTGGTGCTGAGGTGGGACAGCTTGGCCAGAGCCTCCTTAAGGAGATCTTGAAGAACCTAACCCGAAAGTCAATGATGAAAATCAAAGGGGCTTCTCCCAGATGATAGTTATAATCGAGGAGAAGATGGATGGTGAACATCTCTCCAGCTCAAGCCACCATGACAGGCTACACGGGGGGGGGGGAGCAGGGAGACCCACCTCTTCTGACGACCCTTGTCTGAGCTGATCCAACACCAGGTCCAGACTGTTCTCCAGCAACTGGTTATCTCTGTCATGGCTGGCACGACACTTCTTGAGACTAACCTGATAGAATACCAACACACATGTGACATCACAACACTGACTGTATCTATCTGGGCACTGTGTACACAGGACATACTGTATTCTAGCATGCGTGCACACACACACACACACACACACACACACACATACATTCATGTCTTGCTCAACTTTCTCTACAGCTGATAGTTGGGTCTCCCACAAGTGAACAGCTCCCAAACAACACTGAAAGATCTCTTGCAGTTTGCCTATCTGTTGACCCATTACAGCAGACATGATCTCCTGGGGAAAGCAAGATGCAAGCAATTTCATTAAATGTATGCATGTAAGTAAGTCTGTATGCATACGTATATGCATGTACGTAGAGAGAGAGAGACCTAGGTACTTAACTAACCTCAACTCTAGACATACGTACCTCATAAGAAGCTAGTTCTTGGCTGTGATCTTTCTGAAGTTGGTCTACTCGAGTGACAAGATGGTCCAGTGCAAACTGACAAGCCTCCTCCTCGCTGCACACACCTCTACGCACTAGCTCCTCCTAACAGAAATACGTATATACGTACGTATGTACAAACTTCTCACATACAAAATAATACCATTACATTCATAAGTCTACATATTATTTCTATGTACTGTGTTGGAACATTGTGATTGATGGCACATTATGAATAGGTAAACCCTTGAGCTGACAATCTTTAGCCTTTAGCCTAAGAGACCCTGTGTATCCTTTCATGAAAGTGAAAGCCCAGGATCACTCCAAGACTATTAATGACCCGTTCAGAATGTGTACAGACATGATGGACAATAATGGTGAAGTCAAGATGTCTATGCGCCTAATTGGTGAGCCAGCAAGTGGAACTATCAGGCTAACCTCAAGATTTATCACACACACCTTACATCTATCCACTTCAAGTAAACAAGTGGAGGCTATAGTCTCCTGAGTGGACTGCAGCTGAGTGAGGTACCTGTTGTGGACACTGTTGAGATCATCAGTGAGGGAAGACACTACCTGGTACCATGTCTGGCAGGCCACCTTGGTAGCCGCTGGAGGCAGGATGGGCCTAAACCATGTGAATGTAGCAGGTTACTCATAGGGGACATGACATAGGCCATCAGTTTAATCTGAAGAACTGACTTCAACTGCTTCAGGTGGTGGACACGCTTCCTATTGCCCACTTCCAGCTCAGCTCTCCAGCAGGTCTTGACGTTATCAACATCAAGAGACCACCTCTCCTTGTACTGGTCCATGTAGTCCCTGTTGAGAAGGACCAGGGAAGATCAAGAGTGGGTGCGGTATCAAACAGGGCTTCAAAGTGGTGGGTGTGGTCTGGTGGGTGTGGTCTTCTGGAGTACTGGGGGCTTACTTGAAGGCTTGGTTCATATGATCCTTGCAGATATACTTCCATGACAACAATAACTCCTCCCACTGGCTGAGTAATTCCCTTTCCCTCTCCACATTAGCTGAGCAAACAGATTAAAGATCATTGTACACCAGGTCCTGTTGCAACAACTCTCCTGCCTATGACGTGACTCAGTCTCACCTGTCATGAGGCTCCAAACAACCTTGGCATTGGACATCTTGTTGTTGATCACCGCCTTGTTCACCATCTATTGGAAGGACATAGGTAGCTAAAGCAGGATTGCCACTATGACTTCTGCACACTCACCAGAGCTTCGCTGTCCATCAGTCTGCCAATAGTCTCTGGTAACAAGTGCCCAATGGACTGGAAGACCTTTCCCCACTTGACCAGGACTTCATTAACCTGGTAGTACATGACATCACATGACATCACACACACACACAGACACACATACCTCTTTAGTCTCGGTCTATACACTTAAGTACATACCAGAGAAACTCTCTCTTTCTCCACATGTTCCAACTCTTCAGACATTCTTTCAATCACATTTTCCCTTTCCTTCAATTGTTTACTGACTTCAATCTCCCAGAGCTCCACCAGATCCTCATAGACCAGGTGATGGAGATCAAACTGCACACATAGGAAAATACACTATTGTGATACACATTCAACTGGTTGTGTGTGTGTGTATGTGTGTGTGTGTGTGTGTGTGTGTGTGTGTGTGTGTGTGTGTGTGTGTGTGTGTGTGTGTGTGTGTGTGTGCTGTGTGTGTGCTGTGTGTACATGTGTATTGTTTGTGAATGTGTGAAGCCAGTCAAGGATGCTTGGTTGTCTAAAGGAAAGGCTTCATCAAACCAAAGTGTTTGGCTTCTCAAACCTGGGCAATTTTAGTTGTTTGTCCTGTAACTGCCTTCCATTTACACACCATTAAATCCACTTTACCCATCTTCACTGAAGCACTATCTCACCATACACAACAGATAAGCTAATACTTTACTTTATTTTACTTTACTTTATAATACACACTATCTGTTGGGGTAGGCACCTTGAAACTGGATTGATCCAACAGACGAGAAACACCTGACAAGGGAGGTGGAGTTCATGAGCACATGCATGCGCAACATGTATGCAAAGACATCCACAGGCATGTACACACACACACACACACACTCCTACACACACACACACACACACACACACACACACACACACACACACACACACACACACAGGTACATACGTATACACACACACACACACACCACACATACACACACGCACATGCACACACACACACACACACACACACACACACACACACACACACACACACAGGTACATAAGTACACACACACACACACACACACACACACACACACACACACACACACACACACACACCACACATACACACACGCACATGCACACACACACACACACACACACACACACACACACACACACACACACACACACAGGTACATAAGTACACACACACACACACACACACACACACACACACACACACACACACACACACACACACACACACACAGGTACATAAGTACACACACACACACACACACACACACACACGATCTCACTTACTCTTGTCAATGTCTGCAATTGTCTTCTTAGCTGAGTTGGCTTGATGTAATAGTTTCTTTTCACACTCCTATTAGAGCCACACACGATGTACAATAGCATCCGTTCATTTCTTTGAGTATATGTGAATTCTGCATGCAATGTCACTGGAGTCAGAGGAGACTCACCGAGCTAATAGAAACTAGTTCTCCCTTCATATCGCTCCAGGCAGAGTTGTGCCTAGGTTAGGAGATAAACAATATTCATAGCTCACGACCAGATAACATCAACTGATAATGCATATGCACTTTTCCCGCCTTTTCTCCTGAAGGTTTCTCACAGCTGAGGAGGGCAGACCAGGCCCTGAAAGGAAAGATAGCTTGAGGTTAACCACAAGTATATAACAGCCAAAGATGAGGGAGGAGTCAAAGATAGCCACTCATCACCTCTCTCTGCACCAGTATAATGAGATGATGGCAACCATGAGAATGGTGGTGAAGGATGATAGTGATTATGAAAGATGCTAGTGATGGTGAAGGATGAGAGTGATGGTGAAGGATGATAGTGATTGTGAAAGATGCGAGTGATGGTGAAGGATGATAGTGATTGTGAAAGATGCTAGTGATGGTGAAGGATGATAGTGATGGTGAAGGATGATAGTGATTGTGAAAGATGCTAGTGACGGTGAAGGATGAGAGTGATGGTGAAGGATGATAGTGATGGTGAAGGATGAGAGTGATGGTGAAGGATGATAGTGATGGTTAAGGATGAGATGAATGCACACAAAGGGAGGACATGGTTCTTTGTCACAGAAATTGAAATGTTATAAACTAAATGTCCTCCCAACAATGAGGTGTCATGTCGTGAACAAGTATAGAGACAGCTATGATATCAAGCAACTATAACTGAAAGCAACCCTCACAATAGAGTCCTGCTAACAATGAAAAGCTGATCGTATTCTGGAGACAATTGCACCAATAAAATGGAAAGACAACTTCAGTGAAAATGAAGGTCATGCTTTTTCACTACAGTCTCAGTTCATGCTAGGTACGTATGTGTTAGGTACACGTCATGTACATGCTAGGTACATGTCAAGTATACGTATATCAGGTGCATATATATTATGCTAGGTACATACGTACGTACACAGTTAATACAGTGTACCTGATGGGTCATCTTGAAGGCTTTGTACTTCCAAGGCAGAATCTCTAGCTTCTCTCTGCACCTCTTTCTCTTGCTCATCGGCTTCTAACAGAGATCTGAATAGATAGGTTGACATTGACAAGAAGCACCTAAACAGATGTGAACAATTTCACCACTGAATGCAGTGGATGTGAGCCCGCCTTCACCATTGGGAACAGTTTGGAGACTTCTTTCATAATGCAGTTGACACACTACACCTAGTGGCAGCCACACAACATTAACAGATACAACAAATAAATACTAAGCACTATAATGAGCTGTAAATAGTATACTGATAAGAAAAATTACAAATAACTGAAGTTAATTGTAGAATTGTTCTGCAGGTGGTTGGACATCGCCACTAACTGGGAGTAGGAGGAGCATAGACCAACGGTCAAATCTAATAAAGCAACTCAGTGAGGCATGACGAGGTATGGGAGAGACTCCACTTAAGTAAACACATTGTAATGCATAAACAGGCCATTAGGAAGCTGTACCTATGTCCGTTCGTTGGTCATTGCTAACAGTCGTGGAACAACACCATCACACCAAGCAAACATCTAAATAACTGAACAATTTCACCACCGAACATAGTGGATGCGAGCTAGCCTCACCATTGGGAACAGTTTGCAGACTTCTTTGACAATGCACCTGACACACTACACTTAGTGGCAGCCACACAACATATATCCTTCACAATTCTCAATATTTGCACACTAAATGACACATAATTACAATTGAGTTGAAAGTATTGTCCTGGTCTACAGGTTCATGACACAACCAGCACATAATGTACATGGGAAGTGACACAGAGCACAGGGTTTAGCTGGGCCATGTTCACACAGGGGTCCATAAGCTACCTCACCAGAGTGTACCTCAACATACCAAAAGAATAGACAACAATACATTAAAGAGTGTTAATTACCAAACAAAAGAACTTGAAACACAAAAGATGGAACAACAAAAGTAAGGTTTATGGGTTTAGGAAACCGCCTTAGCTCACAACCAAACAAAGCTATAAAGTACACAATGGCTGTAATCTAATATGTTTCATTATGCAAATTGAATGAATATCCTCTAAAACTGACTTGTACACGGAAGGATTTTCAGTTTGGAAGTCAAAAGGCTGTGTTTGGAGCCAAACCTTCTGGCGATCAGTGAGGAATTCTCCCAAAGGAACAGCTCTCACCACCGGCTTCTAAAGCATGCAGAACACCCCACAGTCATCAGACACAATTATTCCAGGCACAAACCAGTAGTAATACCTGCACTAGCTTGGTTGATGGAAACGTTTTGACGTCTGTCATATTCAGTCTTATTGTACTAAAACGCCATCTTCCCTTTCGTTGCCATGACAATATGACATCATAAGCCAATTGTTAACATTTTACAAACAATAAAAAAATCACACTCGAAATTACGAAACGGAAGTGATGGTTGGAGTACGGGCTATCCAGCCAAGTGAGAACACCACACACGTGTAATGCACAGAAAACGTTGTTACAATAAATGAGCGACAAACACATAAGACAACTAGTTCAACACATCACTACGTGTAACCTGTGCTACATTAATGAATGTCAATACTAGTGTTTAATCATCGGGTTCTTCCAGTGAGGAGGAGTCTGACCCTGGCTTCTTGGTATTCATGTCCAAGTGTTGCATGTACATAATGGCAGCAGCAGCCTCTCTCTGCTTGCTCCAGTCCGACTCGCAGCACTCCTTCTTCCACTTGGTCCTACGGTTCTGGTACCAGGTCTTGACATGACGCTCGCTGAGTCCAAGCGTAGCAGCTAGTTCGCATCTGTCTACTTTACTCAAATACTTTTGACTGGAAAATTTATCTTCCAATCTCTTCAGCTGGTGGCTACTAAAAGCGGTCCTTTTCTTCTTTCTCTTCTTGAGTTCCCCGGGGAGTTCGGGGCTGTCCAGCGGGGAGTCGTCGCTCCTGCTGTATCTTCTGATCGCCGTTATCCCAGCTCCTGGCGAGGGAAGGGGATAGGTCACGATCCTAGGATCTCTGCAGGCGCCATACCCCATGGGCTGGATGCACAGACCCTGGGCCGTGGGCTGTATGGGAGTGGACGGGGAGAAAGGACTCGGCATCTTCGGGCTCTGCCCCACGAACGGTAAAATAAACGAAGTACAATTTGGAGTCGGGCTGACCAGTTGTAGGGTTGCTAATCGGTGGTCGAACTTGAACCGACTCCCGTCGTTCGTTATCGATTCCGCCGAACTCATCGGAGACACTCCGTTTTGTCTGCTCTTTTGAAGGATTGTTTCGATAGAGAATGAAGACACTGCTTTTACCTGTGACATCTTGGCGACTAACTGCAGCAGACTGCTGTGTGTACGCGTTGGCCCTGTGGTTCACCTGTAACGGGCAACGAACAATAAACCTTTTTATTCTCAAAAGAAGCCTTGCAAATCAGCTGACTGATGTCACGTGATATCATCATTTCCTAAAATTTCCGTTATTAGTCGATATAATGTCTATGGTACACAGCAATGATGAGGAGATTGCATCGTCTTCCTGGGGAGTGCCATCCTTAGACAGTAGGCACGCCTAATATTACTTTCAGTTGTTCATACACCACATAAGCTATGCTGACTGCAGGAGCAACTTTAAGGAAATTAGGGAAAATCCCACGGTATAGCCCTCGAACACCTTCACTGGTCCAAATAGTTCGGAAAGTCTCCAACATTGAGAGGTTGTGTGTTGTAGAATTCTTAGTAGAGCCAACTGAGAGAAACACAATGAGTAGACAAGCAAAACAGCATTCAACCAAAGACACAGCACATTCAAACATTAGATCTATCAGATCTCATCAAGAAGGATGCAAGCCCACCTTGAGCTTGTAAACGTGTCCTGACAAGAGATAAGGGATAGCTAGCCAGCTGCCCACAGGTGCTGGAGACTGTCCCACATGCCAGTGGTATGACAATGCTGGAATGTTCCCATCCCTCTCTGTGCATCCACAATCCCTTTAGAGTCTGGGTAGTTGTTGTAGGAGGATTAAGTGTTACAACTTTGTACACTAACATACCATATTCATGAGCTGAGAGGCCATCTGATTACCAGCTCAGCTGTTCAATATGAAAACAATTCCAGGACAACAAATCACTAATCACAAGGTGGTATGCACTTACCTCATAGACAGCCAGGTCAATCCCAGCGTAAGGGATGATCCCCAGGAGGCTGGGAGATAAACCTTTGTAGAACGTCCGTAATCCTTCTGTTCTTAGAGTGTGTCTGGCACAGTCCATTAGGCCTCTGTACTGCCCTGTCTTGCCTAGTGCCAATCTTGTCTTCATTACCTGTGTGCAAACACAAGGCACTAGGTAAACACATCAGCACACACAGCACACACAGCACACATAGCACACAAGGCACACACGAAGTACACACAATACATACAGTACACACACACAGTACACATACAATACACAAACAGCATCACAGCACACACATGGTACACACACAGCACACACATGATACACACACACAGCACACACAGCAGAAACATGGTACACACAAAGTACATACAGTACACAAAGTACACTCAGTACACACACAACATACACTACACACGGTATACAAAATACATACAGTACACACAGTATACACACTAGTAATACCACACACTACATACTTAAAAGTAGAGCACTTAGTACCTCTAAGGGATATATGGTAGTCTGAGCTATTACACCAGCTGTTGACCCAGCTAGAAGCCTCTCATGGACCTGGAGAGGTTCATTGCCATCCTTCAAGAGCTTCTTCACCTGAAAAAGGTCAACACCAATTACACAGCTGCCCAAAGGAAAGAAAGAACTACACATGACAACATGACATGTTGACAACTTGTTAACTTGTCAACATGTCAATATGTTACCTTGTCAACATGTCAACATGTCAACCTATGTACATGTTGAGATGTCAACCTTTCATCATGATTACATCTGCTGCTTAGCAGCAAGAACCTTCTAGGGGAGATGAAACATTCCCTTTGGGTCAAACTTTTTGAATAACAATATCTCCACAATCCTTTGAAAACTTCTGGAATTAATAGGCATCAATATTTTGTCTCACTCCCATAGCACACATGACACTGGTACACACCCTCTCGTAAGCAAAGAATCTCAAGGCTGACTCTGGAGCAATTTTAATGACATTGACTCCATTTCCTCTCCAGAGGGACCTCAGCCCTCCCTCCTCCACCATGTATCGCAGACCGGACATTATCGTGAAGCGTTGGCCTTGCATAGAAGAAACCTGAACATAGCAAGCAGACAACCACGCGTAGGCAATAATTGGAGACCTTAGAAACGTGAATAATTGCATTAAGCAGTATGGTCCCACACAAACAGCAAATACTGTTAACACTTCATTTATTGATGCATCAGCAACTTAACCCTTCCTCAGCAGAACCTACCATGAAGAATATCTTGAGTCTGTCCAGAGGAGCAGTGCAGGTCCGTGAAACTGCAGGGCAAGAGGAGAGGCATATCAATTTTGATATCGAACACTTGAAGGGATGTACTGATATATGACCCCATTATCAACCACTCGGACCACTGGGGACCACGCCCCCAGAAGGTGTTGATGCAATTTGGTACCCACTGATCCAAGACAAATACCAGCGATCATATATCTTCCTCAATTTCCATGAATATCATTTGGTGGGTGGTGATAAAGACATTCATAGCAGAAGCCCTTGGCTGGTGGGTAATTGAAGACAGCTAAATGCTGAGTGAGGGGGCGTAATCTCCGCCTCTTTGTCCCCTGAATGATAAGAAGCCCACAATATGGAGGATCACAACAACTTATTACATCATCAATTAGAAAAAGTGAGTTGTGAGAGTGTACAGAGCACCTGAAGAAATGTAACTGATAAGAGAAGGGAGAACACACCACATCGCATTATGGAGTACACCACATCACATTATGGAGCCATCCCACCATGGACATTTACCCTTGCTGACTCCTGGAGCTAGCTAGAGCCTATGACCTAGGCCAGAGAAGGAATGTTGCCAGACAAAGTGATATATGCTAATAGCACCACAATACAATATCACAATTGTGAAAGTTCCTGCATTACCATTTAGCCATTCACACATTCACCCATTAACAAATGGAGTACTTACAATAATGGTGAGTGCTATAGAAAGTGAAGGAACACTTAACCAAATTATGGTATATAATAACAGTCTCAATTGACTCCTTTGAATGGTCCTATTGATAGCTCTTCCTCGCTAATATCCATTGTTTCATAACTTATTATGACAATAATTTAAGATAATTGGATGGGCTATTCACTAATTATGGTTCTTTGCTGTCCACCACATTCAAGCTGGATGGTCATTACTTCAAGGCAAAGGGAATAAAAGGGCAAGTAAACAACCACACACCACCTAATGACCCCACAACAGCTTGAGACTATTCACTATCCCACCACAATAACATGCTGGTCACACCATCCCTGTCCTTCAGTGTTGACAGGAGGTGAACTCAACAAGCCAGCTGTTGCTTATGGAGGCTACGCCAACAAGAACTAGCACTCCCACAGATCTCAAGGTCAATAGTAACCTATCAAATCACCAACAGGGTCAGTAACAATATTCATTGCCTCCACCACTACACTAGGAGGCAGACTTATCCCGGTTAGGGCCAGGATAATTAGATAAGGACCTGTAAAGCCATAGCAATGAGACATAATGTTTATACAAATGATATTAGCGATAATGTAATTGAGGAATAATAGGTAGTCGTAGCAACAACCTCTATCTTACCTGCCCCTGCTCCTCCCCCTGCCACCAACTGTCTCCACCATTTCCCAGAGGTTTTCTCTTCTTCAGAAAACTCCTCTGGAATCACAATCGTGTCAGCTTCACCAATATTGACATTCTGCAGCATGAGGAGAACATGATGGGACATCCCCAAGGTGATCATCACTACACACAAGTGATCAAGCCAGTTGCCACCAGTAACAAACTATCACTGTCACTAGAAAGTGAAAACCATCAGTAACGAGTAATAGCTATCACTAACAAGTGATAGGTGTCATAAACAAGGGATAGCTCTCATTGACAAGGGATCACTGTCATCAGCAAGTGATAGATATCACTAACAAATGATAGCTATCATTAACAAGTGATAGCTGTCACTAACTCACAGTAGTATGCTTCCAGTACTCCAGGATGGACTTGACTGTTGTGTGTGGCTGAAGCAGAAGGAACTCTCTCCATTCGTCCCATGTTATCATCAAATTACCATCACTGTCAATCCTGGATAGTCCAATGGAGGTGATAACTATAATTCAAGTTGAAATATCAAACACATACTTGTTCATCAGCTTGTCTACTTCATCATTTGTGGCCGGTATACCAAGTTGTTTTAAAGAATTAATCATTTCTTCTTTGTCTATTTGACCTACAATGAAGATATCAATCATCACATGACTATCACATGATCCTCAGACAGTGTCATACCATCCTCATTGAGGTCCAGCTTCTTGAAGACAACCAGTAGCTTCTCCTCGTGATTCCTGACATAGTCCACGAACTCCCCAAAGTCAATCACACCATCATTGTTCTGATCACTTAAATTCACTACAGCCTGTGTGTGTATGTGTTTGTGCATGTGCATGTGTGTTGAGGAAGGCATTATAGTCCTTGTTCAATGGTTCCAACAAATACTATGATACACTCCTTATAAGTCCTGTACGACACTATTACAGGACCTTTGCAGTCACTGTATATCCAACCCACACATTGATCAGACTACACACACACAGGTACACACAATGTCGGGACCCAAACATAAACACATGTTACACTATTAACCATACATCTATAGGACGGGGCAGGACAGGCTCATGTACAAATACGTACATACACAGGTACACACACGTATTACATATATTCAAGTCCATTACACACACGCAGCGTACATGAGACGGATCCCATTCGCTATATTACCTCTGCTTGCCCAGGAATGTTGGGGACTCCAAGCCTCTTCAAGCCAGCATTCAACTCTGATGCATCAATGTGACCATCGTTGTTAACGTCGAGTTCTTTGAAAAGTTTTCGTATCCTTTCTTCATCTGTTGGAGACAATTTAGGTTTCTTCTGTCCCGTAGCCATTTTCTGGAAGGGAAGACCCTATTATTATCCATAGCTGCGCAATGTTTACTAGTATACGGTACTCAAGGAATATTCGTGCATATACGCCGTAAAACACATTGCAATCTTAGTGATGAGCACAGACATTCGTGCAATTCTTAAGACAATGGGGGACCATAAATGAAGTCAATGTCTTGAGGGTAGTTTGATAGTCCAAGTTCTCCTTCCAAAAAGGGCTTCATGTCAACAGGAGATGTGTAGAGTAAGTTTCTTGGATCACAAGGGTGCCTTTCAGGAACTTCCTCCTCATCAAACAGGAAGTCAGACTGGTCCAACATGTCCACCATTTGCAGATGGTAATAGGGATCGAGGTAATCGTCATCCTCACCATAGACGTCGGTCTCTTCCGGGATTTCCCCATGAACCATGCTTAACCACAGACAGTTGTAGCGCCTGAACCTCTCCAGCTGGACCTTCTGAGCAATGTCCTCGTCATACTCCTAGCAAGGAACAATCGCTTCTGTAACACACACACACACACACACACACACACACACACACACACACACACACACACCAGTGTTATGTTAATGATTTTTAGCAATTGTAATTAGCTGTAATTAATTACACATCTATAAGTGATTGTTATTTAATCGTTATTGACATTTTTAGCTGGAGTAATTGTAATGGTACTTGATTACATTAAATTTTCTTGTGCAATGTGTGCATCAATTACACAATTACATACAATTATATCCATCGTCCCTCCTCCCAACATTAAATACTTTCAAATGAGCGATATCATATGCATAGTATATGCCTGTACTCAGGACTTCTAGTACATCTGCTTGAGTGAAATGAATAAATGCTATAATCACAGACCTCAAAAAATTCAGTGCTATAATACGACACATAATTTTTACTTATGTAATTAATTGTAATTGTAACTACTCAAAGTAGTTAAAATGGAAATTGATAACCTGAAGCAGTGGTTGTAATGGCAATTGTAATCTGTTATTGAAATATTCAAGTAATTGCAATGGTGTAATTGATTGCTCAGAAGTTGTAATTGCCACAACACTGACCCACACACACATATATATATACCCCCACACACCCACACCCACACCCAAACACTTATACCAATTAACCAATTAACCATACCAGAAGGATGTCTAGTGCCTTATTACAAGTTTTAGAGACTTCCTTGTTTTTGTCATTCATCAGTTCCATGAGATATTCCGGAGCATCTACACTGGAGTTAAGGACAACACACCTACACATGTACACAGGTCAGCACGCTCCACCAGGGAAGGAGTACACCCATCAAGCACCACCTACTGGGGGTGGGGTGAGTGAGGGTTTTAGGGAGTGGATACTTGTGTCCTTGATCATCTTCATACGAGATGCGTTGTGCGTGGTCATCTGATAGAACACGTAAATGACTTGCAATACAAGCTCATCATCCTCCTGTTTATCTGTGGGATAGCTAGTGCTTGAGTAGCTCTGTTCTGATGAAGGGGATCAACTCACCTTTGAGGAGCTCAATCATCAGCGGGATAACATCCTGAGAAGCCAGGACTGTTGCCGTGCTTTCGTCCAGAGCTAGTGTACCCACTAGTATGACTACCTCCAGCGTGACATCATCTTCCACTTTAGGAGCCTGCGAAGACCATCAGTGGATGGCTGCACACAACAGTGAGAGACTAGACGGGCTTACCTGGAGTACTGATGAGATGAATGGCAGCAGATGGAATTCTTCAATTATCTTTAAATAGTCCAAATCCATCAAGGTGAGGTTACCAAGGATACCAAGAGCCTCCACAACAAGCTGGTCATCCTCATGTTGAACAATTACATTACCAATGTCAGGGATGAAATCCTAGCAGAGAGTGAGGGATGCTACAGAGTGAGGGATGCTTACAGAGTGAGGGATGCTACAGAGTGAGGGATGCTACAGAGTGAGGGATGGTACAGGGTGAGGGATGCTACAGGGTGAGGGATGCTACAGGGTGAGGGACGCTACAGAGTAAGGGATGCTACAGGGTGAGGGATGCTACAGAGTGAGGGATGCTACAGGGTGAGGGATGCTACAGGGTTAGGGATGCTACAGAGTGAGGGATGCTACAGAGTGAGGGATGCTACAGAGTGAGGGATGCTACAGAGTGAGGGATGCTACAGGGTGAGGGATGCTACAGGGTGAGGGATGCTACAGGGTGAGGGATGCTACAGGGTGAGGGATGCTACAGGGTGAGGGATGCTACAGGGTGAGGGATGCTACAGGGTGAGGGACGCTACAGGGTGAGGGACGCTACAGAGTGAGGGATGCTACAGAGTGAGGGATGCTACAGGGTGAGGGACGCTACAGGGTGAGGGACGCTACAGAGTGAGGGATGCTACAGAGTGAGGGATGCTACAGAGTGAGGGATGCTACAGGGTGAGGGACGCTACAGAGTGAGGGATGCTACAGGGTGAGGGATGCTACAGGGTGAGGGATGCTACAGGGTGAGGGATGCTACAGAGTGAGGGATGCTACAGGGTGAGGGACGCTACAGAGTGAGGGATGCTACAGGGTGAGGGATGCTACAGGGTGAGGGATGCTACAGAGTGAGGGATGCTACAGAGTGAGGGATGCTACAGAGTGAGGGATGCTACAGGGTGAGGGATGCTACAGAGTGAGAGATGCTGATGAGGACATTAAAACAAACAGCAAACACAAATGTGACTAGGGTCATTGGTGACGTTCGACGGCATGGTTCACCGAGTGAGATGGCATACCAGGAAAAGCCTCTTCATCCTCTGATCCTCATGTTGGGTGATGTTACGGACCATTTTGAGCAGGAGGTGGTCCCGGGTGTGGACTGCTCTCTTCACTAACATGGTCAGTCCAGGACCTTCGGCCATCTTCTGAGCATTCAGGGGATGACAGGCGAGGTTTATCCCCAAGGCTACCACTTCAGGTTCTACGAGGTCTTCTGCGGTCTCCCCTATCATCTTTAACAACTATCAGTGAAGGAATACAGCGTTTGATAAGTGCATGAAGCATGTGTGTGCACGTGTGTGTCTGCTAAACACACTGGTGACAACTAACCATCTGTGTGCAGTCTGTTAGTGAGAACATCGGCCTGCACTTATCACTGATGCTGATGTGGTATAGGATGCATAGAACCAGTATACGCTCTGATTCATTGGCTGAGATGAGGCAGGAAGAGACACATCACAAGGTGATGACAGCTGTTAGCTCGTCAGCAACTGACCCAGCAGTGCCACCAGCTTGGGCAGCAGCCCCTCTTTGACCATAGCATCACACAAAGCAATGTCGAAGGACAAGTTGAGGAGGAGTCTTAGTGTCATGTTGAGAAGGATCTACAGTAAGTGACTGCTGCTTCACTAGCAGGTCCAACACACATGTCAACCGTGTACAGCGTACCTCATGTTCATGGGGTATCAGCCGAATCAACTTCTTCAGTATATTATGCTCTGCCTGTGGGACAGGAGGAATGCAGGCAATGTAAGTCACGTTGACAAGTCTCTTCTGCTGAGATGGGATAGCCTCACCATGTCCTCTTTGTTCTCAACGAACACTGACAACTTCTTGAGAAATGTGACTGCCATGATGACCAACTCTGGGGTCTTCCTGTCCAGTAGAGTCAGCAACATTGGGATTATCCCTCTGTTTCTCATCTTCAGCTCAACAGCGAGATCCTCAGCAAGGTTCAGGAGGAGATAGAGCGTGACTCTCAGGAGAGTCTCCTGTTTCTTTATGAGATGCTGGTACTTCTTCTTGGCCTTCTCATACTGTACTTTGGAGGATGACTTCCCTACACCAAAGAAGATACACCACATATGTAAGATCACACATCACTGGAACAGGTATCAACACACATCACTGGAACAGGTATCAACACACATCACTGGAACAGGTATCAACACACATCACTGGAACAGGTATCAACATACATCACTGGAACAGGTATCAACACACATCACTGGAACAGGTACTAACACACATCACTGGAACAGGTATCAACACACATCACTGGAACAGGTATCAACACACATCACTGGAAGAGGACACGCAGTACATGCGTACAGTAGGACTTACACACCTTCCTTCCGTTTAGCATCCATGTCTTCTGCTAACATTTGCTGGCGTTTGATCTCGTGGTCCAGGACTGACATGCACAGGGAACCAATCTAGAGACGAGAAGCAGACAGCAACCAATGAAGGTTACCTGTTTTACATGATGGTTACTATGACGATTTAGTCAGCTTGTGGGATGGTTATATACCATGACAAATATTCACCTTGTGTTCTGTGACTAGACTGTGGAATTGAGTGAAGGTCGAAAAACAGAAAAATATATAAACGATATTAATAGCCAGATCAAAGCTCTTTTTCCAATCATCTCTGAAGACCCGTGCCAGAGCCAAGAGGAGAGCATCTGCAGAGATGAACACATGGTGAAGAGGGAGCACTCCGACCACAGGGGTCCGACCACAGGGGTCCAACACACCGTTCCTAGCCAACTCTTGCAGGTTGTCAGGGATCCTTGCTAGTTGTAAGATCATTCCAGTTCCCTTTACTCTCGATGGTATGTCCTCGTAAAGTAGTTCCATGTAACTATCGAGGTCAGCAAGATTGGCCTTCTCCTCCAACTGCAACCAAGGGAATGCAAATTAGAGTCCTTAACTAGGCAATGACTGTGTGATACACATACATGCACACAAACACACACACACACACATACACACACACACACACACACACATTCACGTACTTCTTCAATATCATCAGATATGCTTCGAGATGGACACTTCTGCTTCTGATCTCCAGACTCTGTGTACAAATTAGGTAGGAGTGAAACATAGCTATCTCTTAATGTATGTACATACGTCAGTGTTCTGGTAATGATAATTATTACTGTATTTAGCTGTAATTAATTACACATTTCCAAGTTAGTGAAATTCATTGTAATGTACATTCTTTAACTGGAGCAATTGTAATGGAAGTTGAGTACATTCAATTTCCCGTGACTGCCACAACACTGATGTACACGGCACTGTATTGACCACAGACCATCTCCTCCAGCAGAAGGTTTGGTGGGTTGCCGTGTTTTGAGGTACGTCAAAAGCTGCTCCACCTCAAGGATCCGGGAGGGGTCAATGAAGCTACACTTGGCAATCAACTCCTTCGCAACCGCCTTCACATCACTGCTACCCGTCAACCCTTTGACACTAATGCTGCAGGAAGATGGTCGAAGCATAATCTTATAAAGACTGATGTGCTGGATAGAGCAAACACACATACACTTTCTGAGCAGACTTCCTGTCAGCTACAGCCTCTTCTCCGAATTCGTTGACCACGAGTGCTTCGATGTCGTAGTGGACCACGATGGCACTCTGGCTGGGATGGACGTCAAGGGGACCCACCACTACTTGACTATGAGAAAAGGAAATTATACTCACTTACTAACAGACAGAATAAAATTACAATCAGTCGGGAGAAGTTACTGATGCAGCGGTACATCATCAATTCCAGTTCAACGTACGGTCGAATGAACTCCGAGTCTTCCTGCCACATGCCTATGATAATGCGGCCATATTGTCAACCATTTTAATAATCCTGTCGCTATGGTAACATCAAAAGTAATAATTACATGTTGTCTGTACACTGATAGCACACTGTACTACTGTATAATGCTTAAAATGTTTGATTCTCAGAGGCCCTGTTTCTTTGCAACTTGCAGAAGGTCCCCAATAATCCTTCTCTGGATCTGAGAGGTGCCTTCGTAGATCTGAGGCAGACACAACCACAAACATTGAATGAGGGTGTACACAATCCAAACACTGGATCTCACCATAAATATCTTAGCATCTCTCATAAGCTTTTCCACTGGATACTCACTGTTGTAGCCATTTCCTCCAAATATCTACAAAATACATTCAACAAGGTCAAAACAGCACATAGTGGACACATCCCATCAGCTGCTAGTCCCACGACTGCAGACATCAATAAGGTACACCACGCACCTGTACAGCATCTGCAGCTGACTTGTTGGCCACTTCAGAGGCGTAGGCCTTAGCTATGGAGGCATAAAATGTATTCCTGCGACCTTGGTCAACCTCCCATGCAGACCGAAGAGTAATTAGCCGGGACGTCTCCAGTCCTATGGCCATGTCTGCCAGCATGTACGAGATTCCCTGGTTCTGAGGGCAGTGGGCAAGGGTGGCCAAGGGTGGCCAAGGGTGGCCAAGGGTAACAGAGACAGAAGAGGTAAACAATAGCAAACATACGTAGGTAAATAATCATACACAAGCATAGAAATAAGGTTATGCTATACAAAGAGCTATGACACACTAACAGTACCTCTATGATGGGCTTTCCAAAGGTCTTCCTCTCCATGGCATATGTGAGAGCCTCATCCAAAGCTCTGGCTGTTAAACCCACAGCTCCAATAGCTACCAGTGGTCTGGTCTTGTCGAAAGCTCCCATGGCCAATCTGAACCCATCTCCAGGTTTAGAAAGTACATTCTACAGGAAATTGGGACACAGTTAACCACAGTGAGCAGTGGAGAGTGGGTCACAAACATGGCACCTCTTCAGAAACAACAACATCCTCAAAAGTGACACCACAGGTATCGGAGGCCCGCTGTCCCATGTTCCATTCCTACAAAAGAAACTGTTTTCAAATGGGAACACAACAAAGGCAACTTTGTTGTCATTTTTTACCTTTCTTCCTTTGGTTATTCCTGGTGAGTCTGCGTCCACAACAAAACCTGTGAAGGCCTTACCCGGACGCTCATTAGGATCCGTCTTAGCAAGAACAAAGTACCTTGTTAGGAGAAGAGAGCAATAACAGCTCAGAGCATGCACAGGGTGCAGTGGGCCGTGTCAATATCAGAGGTGAGTCATAAAGCAATTACAACACATTGTAATTGTTCCGCACAATGGTGCAAACTACTAATTAATGCCAGGATCAGACTACAGAGAACTCAAATCAACAGTTACTGTGTGTGTGTGCATGTGTGTGTGTGTGCACACGTGTTTGAGTATGCATACACACCAAAGATACATACATACTTCCTCCAGGTAGGATTACACTCACCAACTGGCCTGTCCTCCATTGGTAATCCACATTTTACTCCCGTTTATTATCCACTAAGGAGTGAGGGAGGAGTGACAGGAGTCAATAGATGGACACGCAACAACCTCCTGGTTGAATAAACCCACCTTATCCCCCTTCTTCACCGCAGTAGTCCTGATTCCTGACACATCAGATCCAGCCACTGGTTCAGTGACACAGTAAGCCTGGAGAAAGGACCTCTGGTACTAAACAGCAGACTAGCAGCAGGATTGAGGGAGGACTCACAGCAACTATCGGTTCTTCTATAAGTCGTCCCAAATATTTCTTATGCTGGGCTTCATTCCCACCCAACAACACAGGAGAGACCTACAGTGTACACAGTACACGGGACAAATACACTACCTGTCACAACTGCGTGGTGTGTGGACTCACTGCCAGTGAACTAGCGGACATTGCAGTGGATATTCCAGTGCAGGCAAATGCCAGTTCCTCACCAACAATGCACTCATCAAGTATCCCAAGCCCTAGACCATCTGCACAGTCAAAGTACAGCTCAACACACAAGCACAACATTCTGTACAACATTCTATACAACATTCTGTACAACACTCTGTACAACATTCTGTACAACATTCTGTACAACACTCTGCACAACATTCTGTACAACACTCTGCACAGCACTCTGTCCAACATTCTGTACAACATTCTGTACAACACTCTGTACAGCATTCTGTACAACATTCTGTATATGCGCACCACAATAGGTTGGGACACTGGTGTTGAGCAAACCAAGGCCCCATGCTTGCTTGATGATGTCCCATGGATACTGGGGAAGGAGATGGCACATCAATACGCACACACCACTGGTACCAGTGAACACGGCTTACATTCAACGTACCTCTCCTGTACGGTCATGCTCTGCTGCTTTAGGCATGATTACTTCTCTGGCGAACTTCCGTCCCATCTCCTTGTACGCTTGCTGTTCCTCAGTTAAGTCTTGACGAAAGGTCACGGAATGAGTGGAAAGGTCACCACGAAACTAGTTAGCTTGAATACTCACAAAACGTCATTGGACCACTGTTTCCTCCATGATCGGGTGCTGTCTGGCCAACAGACAGTGCACGAGGGAGCAGGGTCCTCTTCTAAGTAGGTTGAATTAGATCAAAGTGAATATTCCTACACTTATTCAAATCCCGCCCCAAACAGAGAAATATGTACAAAATAAAGCATTACAGGTTCTGGACTAGTAAATCATTCACTCTTTTATATTAAAAGTAACGGTGATACTGTACCACTACCAGCTTACCAACTGATGCCTCAGAAGATTCAGTCGACCAAGAGCAGCCATTTTGATCAAAAGTAGGTATTATAAGGATATTTACGGTAAATCATAGATGTACACGGTTTAAACGCCCATAGGGCTGGAGTATATGTATGTACCCACGTTCCTTTTCATTACATCCTTCATTATGCGTTAGTTGCACGATTTTCCTGTCCAACAGACCCGATTAGTCACGTGTACTTGCTAATGTGCATATCGTGCTCATGCACACATGCGCATCATGCTCTATACAGTCACGCATGTCTAATTGAATTGTACAATTGGGTCCAGAACCAATGAAACCTCCAAATGGTCCCAAGGATGTCCGCAATTCAGTTAGTATATATGTGGCATGACAACATTGTGGTGGTCACATGTACAAAAATTACATACAGTACTATGGATATATATAATAATATATACGTATAAAGTGTGAGACAAATAAACCGGAAACACATAAATGACAGCATTCCTCAATATACTGTATTGCAGATTCACCAACAGTGATTGTATACAAATTTGAAGTGTTCAGTAAAAATCGTGTAATGGTGGTATGAGCTGGTTGCTAGTTCTGATCCTACAGGGAGGAGAAGAGACATGTGTTAGCACTGACACAGTGGACATCTTACAATCAGCTTCAGTTAACAGCCGTCACAACTGCCCAGGTTCTTATCTCAGTGAATACACCACAGATAGCACACCACACAAACACACACACACACACACACACACACTGACACAAAGCTACACACTTACACACACACACACCTATATAGATGAGTCATTGTGAAGATTACTGTCCGAACATTGTGACTGGGTCGTGCCTTCACCATTCCCATCACCACCATCAGACGGTACACCATCAGTAGACTCTCGAGTCTGTCTCTTCTCTTTAGCCCGTTTATTTTGGAACCAGACCTGAACCACTCTCATATCGAGTCCCGTTTCTGCCGCAACCTGCTCCCTCACCTGACGCGTTGGTTTGGGACTTGCATTGTATGTAGCTACAAGCTTGTCCAGCTGCTTTGGCGTGATGGTGGTCCTGGGCCTCTTTGGGGCACCATCCAACTCTGAAATGGTTGGCGACTACCATGACAACAGTGAACAACTATGGTCCTCAAGTAGCACCTACCTCTAGCCCTGGCAGCCTCATAGTCGGCCTTGCACACCAGCTTCCTGTCATCCATGAGGTAGAACTCATCTCCAGTGGACAGTTGGTGGGTGCATATGAAGCAGGCAAAGCACTGGAGGTGGTAGACATTCTCCTGTGCTCTTCTCACTACTTGGGTGGGTGGGATCGGCTGGTTGCACCCTGCACACCTGGTGCCAAATCTCCTGTGGGGTGTGAGCAGAGACAACACACAGTTAGGGCTAGGGCAGGCTGTATCTGTGAGGCCTCTGATTGGCCCACCCTGAACCCAATCGTGTAAACTATGAATATGAATATCATTAGAGCTACAATCTAAAAGATAACAATAATACAATATAATGGTGATTAATATTTTATTTTTCTCATCCCTTGAAGGACGTTTCATTAACAAATACAAAATTCTGGACTCTTGCAAAGGTAGTTCCATCCCTAACTCCACCCACCACAGGTGACCATGGAAACCCAATGATTACAGCCCCAATCTGGCTTCTCCAGGCCCTGACACAGCTAGTGGAGTGCCCCAGAGGCTGAGGCCAGTGGACACAATGGGTTACATCAGCAGACAACCCAGAGTGCAGCCAACAAAGAGTACCACATTTACCCAGACAATAAGGAATGTGCTGAGATTCAATTGTCACCTTATCCATCATTTAACACCACATACACCCAACTCCATTGTACATCTCTCTACTGATAGAACACTATCCGGGTCATACTGCTAGCACAGCTGGTTGCAGTGGTGGGCGTGGAGACATCACTGTTCACTCACTTTGCAAAGTCCTCCTTACAGTAGACATTGTGACCCCGCGAATAGCACTTGTCCACCAGCTGGACATTGCAGTCTGCACAACGCAAACACTTGGAATGCCACGGTTTATCCAACACTTTTAGAATGAATCTGTCCATTATTGTCTGGTGGCACCCAGCACACATCGGGATGGACCCTATCAGTGGAGACAGGGAGCAACACATTCACATAAGACAGTGTGGAGGAATGGTAAAATGGACACACACACACACACACACACACACACTAACACGTGCATACAGTAGCACTCTCACACACCACACCACATATAATATGTTATCAATTATTAATCCGAGGAAACAATACAATGGTCAAATTATCCAACCAGCTGATCAAATAGCAACAGGTAGACATTACTCACCATGAGTGGGGCTATTGGCTGGCAGTGAAGCACTGGGGGGTCCGTTACCAGGGCTGACCACAGTCTGCGGAGGTGCGGGAGGCATAGTCTGTATGGACTGCATGTGAGTGGAGGCGATGAACTTGGAGGGAGGTAGAGCCATTGACATAATGACTTGCGGCCCTGTAAAAAAGGAATGGAGTGGATCCAGGAATTCGCACACCCAAGGCTGGGCAACCCTGCCAATGTATTGATGTGTGTAAATATTTGATAATCTACCCACAGTAATTAGCATTCATTGTTGACGGCTCGTGAATAAAGTTAACACAGTCCATGCATATTTGTGATGGCAGCCCTCTGGATACTCCAGTCCTCATCTCGAGACCCAGACCCTTTTGTGCCAGATGTCAGCACACGTTACACACATACTAATGAGTACATAGTCCACCACACAGAGAGACTGGTACAATACAGACAGGCATACCACTACTCCAAACCAATAACTGAGTTATAGGACCAATGCTTGTAGAGCAGAGGTTCAATAGGATGATAGGGACTTACATGGACTTGTGGAAGGCATATTCGGAGGACTAGAGCCAAATCGTTGGTTGAATTCACTCAAGGTCGCCAATGACTACAACAGATCCTCTGAACTAAGCCAACACGAGTGGCTGGAGGCAACCGTGCCAGGCAAACAGCCGGTCGAACACAGACACGTTTGAAGTAATGAAGAGATTGCATATTCCAACTCGCAATACCGAACTATTTCGAGAGTACGATCAAGAGTTGATTATTTCCGTTTTCAAATAGCTTTCATCTGGAAATTGACCTCCATTTTTTCTCAGACAATCAGACGAAGAGGAGACAATCAACGTTTGCAAGTTTCTAGTTTATCCCTCGCCTATTATAACAGCGTTTGAACAAACAAGACTCACCTTTAGTTTCTTTAGCTACGGCGGAGAATGTTTTTACCTTGTTCGCTGGGTCCAAGTTCGTACTTGAACGCAGTATTCTCAGGTATGTGGAGTGATTGGATACAGATCTTCCGTAATTTGACTGGTCTTTGGCTATGGGGCGCGATATATAGACACTAAAACAAGAATTGCTTCAAATCTTAATTACCTTCGCAGCTACGTAAGGGCTCGAAATGGTGTTGCTGGACACGCCCACTCTTGTCACTCGTGTTTTCGGGTATACACGATCCCTTCGGGTCCACGTGTGACCGCCGCGCATCAAAGGCTTCTGACTAGCTACCGACTACTTCCTTTTGTCTTCATAGGAAGTATACTTTCATTAGAAGTTAGATGTCGTCGTTTGGTTCCAACCAGAGAATTGGAGCTATGAGGAAAATGGCTTCAGTCCCACATGCACACTGAGGTCATGGGAAGCTTAACCATTAAATGCCTACTCAAGGTGGAAGAGGATTATTGATATGAGGCAGGCATATAGATCAGTGAGGTGGAATTATGCAGAATTTATGTATGATTCGAATTACACAGTAATTTCACAAGTTAGTGAACAAAACAAGTGAATGAAATGAGGTGACCAGTCTTGGAACTTCTCCTTCAGTGTTTCCACATCATTTAGTGAACTGAGAGACAACATAATGTACGTAGTACAATTTCATGACTTTGGCAAACTCAAGCACACAAGCAATATAAAGAACCTCTGTACACACATATATACATATGAATGTATATGCACACAGATGCACACACAGATTCACACACAAACTTGTACACATACGTACACATACACAAAAGCAAACACACACACACACACACACACACACACACACACACACACACACACACAGTATACAGAGGGGTGAAGGATCTGCCCACTGACCCATGAAGTGCAGAGACTTGACCAAACAGCTCACAATCAACAGTTCTGCAAGGAAAGACACAGTGGGATCAACACACTTGTGACCACCACCCGGAGATGTATGATCACAGTCAATTGACACATGGCCCAAACCCAGTGGAGGCACAGGGCACCCGTGCCCACTGGCTGGTAGCCACAGAACAAGAACAGATTGACTTTTGACAGGAACTATGTGTTGTCTAATGAGATTACAGAGCAGACACACTCCCAATCTTAATCTGATTAACAGAAGAGCATGAATCCACCTGTGGTTAGACCATCATCCCATCAAAACACCATCTCAACTAAGTAGGCAGATACCTACCTAGGTATATATTTCCATGTTATAATTTGACAAGTCAAGGTAACACAGTATGGGACCATAGCGATAAAGTGCATACATGGTATGTACATGGATGGACTTTCAGAACACATGCCCATGATCAATGTCATCAGAGGACATTCTACACAAGTGCACACACACACACACACACACACACACACACACACACACACACACACACACACACACACACACATCCACACAGAGAGAGACAGAGACACACACATATACCTTCCATCTTTGTCATTCGACTGATTCCAATGTTTCCAAAGATATTTAAGCACGGAATGAAACTCAAACACCCATTGACATGACCCTGCATACATGTGTAGGAGAGATGCGAGTGCAGCTACCAACGCCTCCACTTGTGGAGAATGTCATGCAGTCAGACGGTGATGAGCAGAGGGGAAGACAACAGACATCTCACCTGAAACAGAAGTGGCTTTCACTGGCGAAAGGACATCAAAGAGATCCTTGTCATCAAAATTGGGTACTGCCTACATAAAACCATCAGTATGCTGTCAACAGCTCGATCTGAGGACATCCAGTCACACTCACATCAAATGTACACCCTGTTCGACACAGCTCTTCCATGGACATCTGCAGAAACACAATATCCAGGGATACTGAAAACTAATTACACAATTCAGTAATGAAGCCAACCTGCAATTGCGGACACCTGATCACATTGCTACAATTTAGCATGTACTTCACACGACCAGTACTTACACCTGCACACCATATGGGGTAGAACAAACACAGCAGTGATGTGGGGTGTAAACAGCACAACACACACACAAACAAGAGGACACACCTGCCAGGAAAGAAAACACAAAGCAATTAGGAGAAATACAGCCCTTTACATCCTACAAAGATAAAACAGTCACATGCAGACAAAACTTTGTCATTTGGTAACTTGAGAGAGATTTAATGTACAGAGTTTAACTGTAGAGTCTACAGCCTCAGTGTCCCCACTTCAATGTTGACTCAATATCCTCAGTGTCCCCACTTCAATGTTGACTCAATATCCCCAGTGTCCCCACTTCAATGTTGACTCAATATCCTCAGTGTCCCCACTTCAATGTTGACTCAATATCCTCAGTGTCCCCACTTCAATGTTGACTCAATATCCTCAGTGTCCCCACTTCAATGTTGACTCAATATCCTCAGTGTCCCCACTTCAATGCTAACTCAATATCCTCAGTGTCCCCACTTCAATGCTAACTCAATATCCTCAGTGTCCCCACTTCAATGTTGACTCAATATCCTCAGTGTCCCCACTTCAATGTTGACTCAATATCCCCAGTGTCCCCACTTCAATGTTAACTCAATGTCCTCAGTGTCCCCACTTCAATGTTAACTCAATATCCTCAGTGCCCCCACTGTTGGAGTCATCAGATATATCCTTGGTGTCATTTTTGAAAGTAACCTACTACTCCAAGGTCACTCCTAGCCTTACTATCAGAGCTGAGTGGCGGACAGGTTGGTCTCAACCCAGCACTACATGTACTGATACAGATGGAGAGGGAGGTTGTGTGGGGAACAACTGGACCACAAACTGCCTTTGTTGCACAATCAACAATGCATGACAGAAGTCTAACATCAGCAATGTTGTTGAGCTGTGAAGGTAGGCAACACAATAGCAGCATATCGCTGGATACAGCCACCTATACCGAGGGAAAGAATCAATCTGTGAAACACAAGACATCACCCTTCTTGTGCACTATAACTGTCCACAACCACCAACTGTTCGCACCCACATACACACTCACCAACTGTTCACACCCACATACACACCCACCAACTGTTCGCACTCACCAACTGTTCACACCCACCAACTGTTCACACCCACCAACTGTTCACACCCACCAATTGTTCACACCCACCAACTGTTCACACCCACCAACTGTTTACACCCACATACACACTCACCAACTGTCCACACCCACCAATTGTTCACACCCACCAACTGTTTACACCCACATACACACCCACCAACTGTTCACACCCACATACACACCCACATACACACCCACCAACTGTTCATACCCACCAATTGTTCACACCCACATACACACCCACCTGGTGATTATTGTACAAGACTTGAACATCCTTCTTGCTGAACTCCGTCAGAGCAGACGGATACCGCAAGGAGACAGTAACATCAGAAGGGTCCACTCCACCTGAAGGGGGGGGGGTGGGTGATGGATAAGAGGAGGCAGGAGATGCCATGGGTGGTAACCACCACACACCTCTGCTGAGTAAAGACCTCAATATCACTGTCCCAAGCCGACCACATCCAATGAAACCAATCTTCAAGTTGCCCTACAGCAGGAGCTTATAATGTGAAGAATACAAACAACCATTATATTATATTAACCAAGAGCAGTTATCAGATATTGGAGGTACAGTACATCCAGTATGAATAGTACATACAGTACATACAATACATAGAGCACACAGTACATGCAGTACATTCAGTACATACAGTACTTACAGTAAATGCGGTACATACAATACATACAGTACACACAGTACTCGAACCTTGGATCCACTCAGCACACGAAGCTTATTGAGGATCTTGACGATAAACAGACTACATTTGAAGGCAGCGACAAAGAGAATGACCGTCAATGAATGCTTCTTTGTCATTTAACCTTCAAGACCAACTCTCACCATTGTACACTGGCAGCCGCAGAGTGGATGCGAGAGAATTGCAAGAGTTTGCAATCGTTGGACATAACTGTAGTACTTCCCCGCGGCGTATTGAAGCAACTCCGCAAGCTCTAGTTCCCATTCACTGGATCTCAGATGCAATCAAACCGATGTAGACTGTCTACTCGCGATATAGTCTGCGTATAAACTGTACGTACTGTGATAGTTTGCTACTGAAGATCTCCCTTCACCGTGTGTACCGCATATAGGCTACTGACACAAGGACGCCATTTTCATTACGAGCAGTTGTCATGACTCCATCCTTAATCAATCAATTAATGACAATTATCAAGCAATAATTTTGCAAATTCAGTCGCGTACTCTCAAGGTGTTATCTGAGTCCCACCAAAACCACAGTGTGTCAGATTCTATGTACATATTGCCATGGACTTCTCCGCACCTATTATGTATATTATGTCTATATACCACCCGTGGTTTTCTTTGCACAGAAACATTGCCTTTGGTTGTCTTCTCAGTTGCAAAGTGAACGTTGTTCAAGATTCATAAAGTCTGTTGCCATGGACTCTTCCATGGTAACAGATATACGCTGTGGCATATATAACAATTATACACAAAGCAGGAATACCCAATCCTTGTGACACTCAGACACATTCAAATTCAACACAGTCAGTACATCCTGCGTAGCAACCGCACATCATTTGGTACTGGGTACTATTTACAGATAATAACAGAAGATCAAGCATACATACAGTATATGATTTATGTGTGTTCAAGCATGTCTACAATAATGTGTACAATTGAGGGGCTTGTTTACAATCCCCGGTATATACTACAGTTTACTGATGTATGCTACAGAGCTGAATTGGAAGCATCACTATGTGGGCTTTTCTCCTCCATCTGGAGTCTCCAAGTCGTCCAGTTGCACCTCACCAGGCTTCACCTTGTTGGACACACCCATGAGTCTCTGAAGACTCTTGGTCATGAAATAAGGTCGATCTACTCCGTTATTTCTCTCCAAGTCGTCCACTGTTGAGGAGATGGAGGAATGGAGCTGTCACAGGATTGACATCACATTGATACAACACATCACAAACACATCCCAAACTCACAGAAACAAATGAAGATGGTGTCCACTCCCATGTGGTACACACTCATGAATGCCGAAGCCACGATGAACGCCACAAACATCAATACCTATGTACACAAATACAACATTCATGTATACAACCACCAAATTATAATACAATATTAATCAATATCACTGTTAAGAATACTAAATACTAACTGGTGGTGAACAAACAGTAAACCAACAGTGAAATTACACTCGTTTGCAACAAACAAAACATACGTACCAATACAGGAATGAAGTAATAATGGAGGGGCCTGCTCCATATCACCACACCATAATCTCCAAGGAAAGGACTGAACAGTATCCATGACAACACACCTGAAGGGAAAATCCCATCACCGGAGTGACACACCACTTTCTCTACATGCGACTTACACAAAGCACTCACCAACTACACCCACAATGGCAATCTTGCCCAAAAACAAAGTGAAGGCCACTGCCCCATCTTTGATGGCCACCTTCTCAATGTTGGCTACCAAGAGCTTGATCACTGAACAAGCAGCTTTGAAAAAGTCATAACCATAAATAGCAACCTGGGAGGAATGGGGTCAACAGCGTATAACAGAGGGGTATTTAGACACACACACACACACACACACACACACACACACACACACACACACACACACACACCATGATGTAGACTTGTCTGTTTATATACTTCAAGAACTTCTCCAGTAGCCACAAACAGCATTGACAAATACACAGGAGTCCTTGAACAATAGCCTTCAATGTAGCATTGGAAGGCTGGTCCTTTAGCTTCTTCTGAACATAGGCCAAAATAGCTCTCATCAATTGGATGACAGCAATGATGAAAGCACCAAAAGCTATAGTACCAGCATGGAACCTGCGGAGAGGAGAACACAACATCACACACACACAAACCAGGCCCACCAGGTACGGCTTGTACACATTCAACTCACAGTAATGTCCTGAAGAAGGCGCCCACAATAACAAACCAAGGAACCTTCTTCTTATCAAAAGTCCAGTACCACTTTCCAAAGGTACCAGCCAGGACAGTCTCACCAAAAGCCAACCAAAAGTTGACCATCCAGAGCAGGCCAAAGAAGTTGTAGACATGGAGGATCACAAGGAGACTGGATATGAGAGAACAGACCAGTGATCCAAGTTGGGGGGTACTGGTGAGGGTGAAATTGGTGAGGAGGACACACTAGCACATACGTATTGGTGTAGAAGTCTTCAAAGATACAGGAAAGAACGCCCACATTAGAAGTCCCGTCTGATCTTCCAATAGTCACATTGACTGTACCATTAAGGAAGATCTGTCAAAGAAAACAATGACTAAGCAGTAACCAAGTAGCAACCAAGCAGCAACCAAGAGACTCACCCTCTCATTAGGAAAACACTGTGTCATATACGACAAAAGTGTGGTGGTTCCATTAGGGAAGGTGATATTCCAAGACATTCCAGCATCCCTGTCACTGACAGAGAAGAAGAACCTCTTTTCAGAGGCACTGTAAAGGAAGCTATAACTTGTTAAGGAAAGCTGAGTAGACCCTGGTATACTGAAATGTGGAGTAGATCCATATATGCTGCACATTGTGGTAGAAAATTACACAATGGGTGGTGGTTATTGCACAACACCATACTTGTGTTTCACAAGAGCTATTAGTTCACAAAAAGAGGATACACAGCAACAAGCAGGAACCAGACAACAGAGACGAACAGGAAGAGCCAGGTCACCACGGGGTAGAACAGGGAGGAGGGCATTGCCCAGATAGCTCTGCAGGAGGAAACAGATGAGGAAACCATTCATCATGTAAGTAAGTACAAGTATCAACTTCCTCTCAGAACAGAGGGATACCAAACAGTCAGCCCTCCCTGCCCACACCAGCAGCCGTCAGCCCTCCCCACCCACACCAGCAGCCGTCAGCCCTCCCCACCCACACCAGCAGCCGTCAGCCCTCCCCACTCACATCAGTAGCCGTCAGCCCTCCCGCCCACAGCAGTAGCTGTCAATTGGACATTTAGAACATTCAAGTTTCTAACACACTCACTTGCTAGCCTCCTGGAGCATCTTGATGGCTATGTAAATAGCCTTGGCAAGGAAGACCACAAGAACTACTATCACCAGGAATATCAGGGTGAATAAAATGGCTGCCAGAGGAAAGGAATTATTGTAAACCATGGGATCTTCCAACACAACTCACCCACTCACCAGCAGCCAGCCAGGTCTCCCTCACGTATGGGTTGGTGGGTATGAATGCCACCAAGTAGTTGGTGAGGACGTTATTGTTGAGTTCAGTGGCATTGACTATAGCATCGACGGACAGAAAATTGTCAAAGTTGAAGGTTGTGTTCACACCATCCAAGGCATGCTCGTAGATGTAGAATTGGTACCAGCAGACTCCAGCGACTACATGTGCATGTGTGAATGGGAGGACAATAGTTGCTGAGTAACAGGAATGAGTTAGAATACCATCAACATCACTTACCGCCAGCTGCCACCAGCAATGCCAAAGCCACACTACCCCACACCACAATGGGGGCTAGCACCCTGGGGAGGGGAGTGGGGGTGATGAGAACTGGTCATTGCAAAATGTTTGCTGGATCATGTGGCTAACCTCCACATCTCAGTAACAGAAACACACAAGTACGAGAAGCAAGAAGACCACTAAGTGAACTCACCTCACGAGAAGAATGTAAATAAACCCAATGATCAACGTCACAAAGAATCCACTGCAGGAGAAACCATGTGGACATGATGCACAGTTTGGGGCCGTGGAGCACATACGGTCATCACTGTATGCTATGCTCACCCGATCAGGCCAGGCCAGGCCAAGGCAAGATCTGACAACACCTGATGTGCAGAAGAAAACATCAAATAGCCATCTCAAAACGCTCACTCTACTAGAAGCACTCACATCAGAGAAGAACTGTCTGATAGCCAGTATAGCAACACTAGCACTGGGGAGGAAGGGTGTAGTGACACACAGGAGGAAGGGTGCAGTGACACACAGGAGGAAGGGTGCAGTGACACACAGGAGGAGGGTGTAGTGACACACAGGAGGAAGGGTGCAGTGACACACAGGAGGGAGGGTGCAGTGACACACAGGAGGAAGGGTGTAGTGACACACAGGAGGAAGGGTGTAGTGACACACAGGAGGAAGGGTGTAGTGACACACAGGAGGGAGGGTGTAGTGACACACAGGAGGAAGGGTGTAGTGACACACAGGAGGGAGGGTGCAGTGACACACAGGAGGAAGGGTGTAGTGACACACAGGAGGAAGGGTGTAGTGACACACAGGAGGGAGGGTGCAGTGACACACAGGAGGAAGGGTGTAGTGACAAACAGGAGGAAGGGTGTAGTGACACACAGGAGGAAGGGTGTAGTGACACACAGGAGGGAGGGTGCAGTGACACACAGGAGGAAGGGTGCAGTGACACACAGGAGGAAGGGTGCAGTGACACACAGGAGGAAGGGTGCAGTGACACACAGGAGGAAGGGTGTAGTGACACACAGGAGGAAGGGTGTAGTGACACACAGGAGGGAGGGTGCAGTGACACACAGGAGGAAGGGTGTAGTGACACACAGGAGGAGGGTGTAGTGACACACAGGAGGAAGGGTGTAGTGACACACAGGAGGAAGGGTGCAGTGACACACAGGAGGAAGGGTGTAGTGACACACAGGAGGAAGGGTGTAGTGACACACAGGAGGAAGGGTGCAGTGACACACAGGAGAAACCATGCTGTTGTACCAACTCACAGGGTTCCTTCTCTTATCTGTTCAACAGCCTCACTAGGACTCAGGTTGATGAAGTATTCATACAGGCCGGCTGGTCTCAAACCACTGCTTTCGTTGAAGGTGAGATTGGCGAAAAGAGTGTTCACAAAGGTCTCGGTATTAATGAAGGTTGGGATACATCTGTTGAGGACTAGAGAGGACAGGAGACACAGGCATACCAGTCAGCTGCAACTACCAGCCTCAAGTGATGCAGCAGAAGTCCTTACTGTTAGTACTGGTAATGTAGTATGGGGCACACTTCTCCTCTGCTATCAGTGCTGTCAGTTCCTGGACAAGAACTGGCCTGTCAACCACAGGAACACAATGACTGATGTGTGTGCGTGCATGTACACACGTACCACCACAAGTTGTATATCAGAGGCTGATGAGATGTCAGCAGTGATATCGAGATTACTCAGGCTGCTGAAACGCGAGACATCCCCCACTTCCTCAATGCAAACAGGATTGGCACGAACGCCGATCCCAGTCACATCAGGACATTGTGAGACACACACCTGTGGATGTGGAAGAAGGTAGGTGGTCAGACTCTACCTCTATACATGCATGAGACAGGAGTTGACTGATATGAACAGCACATGGAAATTGCCTCCACATCACACGCACCTGTTGGGTAGGACAGGTGAAGAAGGCTGAGGGGTCGAACTGGCCAGTGGAGATGAAGTTTTGAATTTCAGAAGCTGACAGTGCCGTTAGACAACGTGTGATGTCAAAGAACACCAGTAGCGGTTTGTCCCTGCAGGGAAAAAGGGTCCATAACACCACGAGAAGATTGAAGCACTTGATGCTGACTCACTCCACACCGACATCACGCCCACAGATTCTTCCTTTCGAATCCACAGAAAAGATCAATCGATACGGGTTCCCTTGAATGTATGCTAACAAAAGATCAAAATTCCATAAAAGCACTGTTGTTGAGGGCTTCAAATAGAACCATGCAGTCAACAGGAAATATTCAACATATCTTCAACATCCTAACATCCTAATTGGTTTCATTAGCACATGAGGTGGACATGGTATCATGCAAGATGTTTCAACAACACCCTTGAAGCGATAATGGACTCACCATACAACCCAACACCAACCATTCCTCCAATGAACAGCACAAACACAATGAGACATAATATATCCGTTGGCCGCCTACAGCAGAATCAAACCAACAGCATCAAACAAAGTACAGTGAATGAATGAAATCAATTAACTGTACTGATAGAAGTATTATACATTTAGAATGTGCCATTTCCTGTATTATTTTAAGGAAGAACAGGGGATTTACTAAAAATAGAACTGCAGAGTTGCACACCCTCAACATTCCCTTCACATGTCAACACCTGTCAAGTGTGTGTGTGTGTGTGTGTGTGTGTGTGTGTGTGTGTGTGTGTGTGTGTGTGTGTAGAGTATCTATGTTGTGTGTAATAAAAACTCCTGATAAACCACTTAGTAGACAATAATGGGGTGTTGTCCCAGGGTCCTGGCCCCTCCTCCTACACATCACTACTCAATCATGGATAACGGTGACAGGAGATGGAATGCAGCATTGGAGTAAACGAGAACTTGGTCACATCACACAACTTCGCACTAAACAAAAAACTTTCCAGAATTAGAAATCAGTTCAAACTCGCCAGTACCGTACACGGCTGAGGGTTTCATTTATTAAATCGTTATACGACTGTTCAAGAAGACTTCTATGCCAACTATCGTAAAGGCTAGCCCCAGGGTTCCACTACAGTCGAGACTGACGAGTAGGGGACGAGTCCACCATAGATACTCCGAGTCAACAAACACAGGAGGCTTTTGGCTCATGCTTTTGGGCTATGTCTTTAGACACAAACTGAACGATTACTAACCTTTTCTTTGCTGAGACAGGTCCTTCGAAGTTCGGGCTAGGCTTCCCGGGACCTGCGGACAGGCGAAAAGAAGTGGTCAATGAAAAATATGTTGAAATCTTACTTCAATGTTAATTTTGGTTCAACGATCCTATCTGCCTATATGGCTCCTTTCACTAACGTTCACCTTACCGTCTGGTTCTTCTTTAGAGCAGCTTAAAGTAGTACCCATCTCTATCACTCACAATCTCTCGTACGACTCGCCTCTCTTGCACGCTCAACTGTTGACTAGTTCGTGCACGGAATAACGATATTCATTATGTCACGTGTCCGTAATTGATCAATAAAAGGGGACATTCTCGTCTACAATATTGGAATAGTTAAAAAAAGAAAAAATTGAAACAAAAATCGAAATATTGCAGTCATGCGTCTTTGTTCCCTCTTGGTCCCGGGAGCTAAGGTTTGTTTCTGGTCCTCATGTGGACATCAAGGGATAAATGAGCATCTTTTGTTTTTTTATCTTCAACTGGCACAAAAAACTGAGTAAACAGAATTGTACGCATTTACAGACCTGCCAATGACATGACTGCGAGACAAGACACCTTACCTCCAAGTTATAAAACTCTCTTCCTTCTATTATGACTTTATTAATCTTTGCAGGAGGCAGTGACTGATCAAAGTCTAAGCTATGAGCTGACCATTGAATACAAAGACACTGTAATTTCGTACCAGTACAATCTAATTACACTACACATACACAACACCATTATACACAGTGTACACACTACACACAACACCACTACACACACTGCACACACATACTGCACACACCGTATACACTACACACACTGCACACACACCACTACACACACTGTACACACACCACTACACAGCTGCACACAATGTACACACTGCACATCCTGCATTCAAGATCCATGTTGTTACATACCTTCACTTGGTCCACTAAGGGGAGAGTCCACATCTCTCTCTTCCTTCTTCTTCTTGTCCCTGGATGGACAGGCACATATTCTTAGGTCCAGGGAGTCCCGCCCTAGTTCTATCCCATGATGGATCACCTGCAGCATCAATCGCAGCGGTGGGAATTTTGCGCGACGACGCTTTCTGCCACTCTGATTGACACAAGAGCTGAAGCACTTGAATTCGTACAGCGCTAGATGCTTCCCTCCTTCTCCTGGAACAAACCAGAGACAATCTGAAAGTCTCGAATCACAAATATCCACCCCATACCCTTGACAAGCAATGCAATAATACACTCCCCACTGAAGGCTCTATACTTGGCTAGGATACACTTGTGATGAATACAGAAAAATGTACTTGGTCATAGTCTGGCGTAGCCGACCCTTGATCGACCATTTTATTTTGTTGGGTACGCCAGACCAACTTGATCAGTCATTCTATCTCTCAAGTACATCATCACAGCTCTCAAGGTAGAGCAGCTACAAGGGATAGACTGGACACCAAGGACACACATCAACTGACATACCCATTAGCTTCTCGAATGGAATGTCTACAACATGGACACCACTGAATTCCTTATATTGTGGACAGCAATTCTTGTGAGCGTGCACCCAGTGAGATACAAAAGGAATATCTGCAAAAAGAAAGCTACCGGTCACCTCCACTTCCGTCAGTAAACTGCTATGCGACCGGTGTGACGAACCTCCATCCTCAGCCATGTGCTTTAGACACCTCTTAACCACTCCCTCCTTACCCCGAAATACGAGGTAGGCCCTCACAAAGGAATCCAAGGGGATTTCCCTCGCTAAAGCACAACAACACAAATGATCAACAACAATGAACATCTTCCAAGAATTTCACAACATACTGGAAGTGATGGTGACTGGGAGCCGCTCCTTCACTTGAACATAGAGCTCGCTGCCCATCCACTGCAGAGTGAACACAGTGAGGAATATTGAGGTGACACACTGAAATTGGTTCGGGTGTACATGCATGTGTGTGCATATACAGGTGCACATGACCACACAAGTACATGCAAACACATGTATCCATACACACAAAAGCAAAATCTACACACCACTATAGCAGATAGCATGGTCTCACATACCAGGTAAGATGAGTTCTTCTGATCCTTATCTTCAGCGACATCTATCTTCAATCCAACATTTCCTGGGTGAGCTACATTTGGGAACATTTCGGTCAAGCTCATCCGATCCTTTACCAGAAAGGGTTGTAGAGGAGGTTGGAACAGTGAAGTAGAAGATGGCGCGGTCACCAGGGTGGGTGTGAGTGGGTGTGGTACTTGAGGAACTGCATAGTACAGACATGAAGGATCAAAATACTTTTGCATCAGGGGCACAGACAGCAATACCACAAGGCTATGGCAAGATGCAATAAAACGTTAGCTCACCAAACTGGTAGTGCTGGTAAGCACCGGATAGGATTGGCTACAGGAATTCAATGAATCCAGTTAACAACAGACAACTTCATGGACACAAAGGAGGATCCTACCGTTGGTTGAGACCACGGTTGACAAGTAGGCGTTTGTTGATCCATCTACGAGGAAGCCAGAAACAAGAGCTGAAATCGCTACCTTTTATATGATCGCGTTCGAAGGCAAGATCGTGCCGGCCGGGACGGATGACGTCATTAGACATCCCATATATAGAACAGTAGATAAACAAGGGCGAGACGCGACCTGCCTAACCGACAAGCCGTGCTCGTGCGAGGGGTGCATGTGCAAAAACAACAAATGTAGTAATCTACTTTACGATTGAATGCAGGCAATTAAAGGGATTGCAAATCGATGGCGATTATTTCTAAATCTGAACAAAGTAAATCCTCAACACGTCATACACCGTCCAACACAGTTAACTTAGAGGTCTATGTCTTACACAGAATCGCGGGCCAAATCACTAATGAATAGAAAATCGACTCTCCTACACATATGTACACGGATCTACAATTTCTGGTAAAGAGTATGCAAACGTGTTTACCTTTAATCCACAGACTTCAACAACCACGCGAAGTTCTGTTCGAATGAGACAGGTGGGCGACCTTGTGACGTCACACACTGTACGTCCGCGATTAGATTACGCAACCGTTCGAGGTTGGTACAAAATGGCGGAATTCCTGTAGGAAACTCGTCAATAAAAGTATTAAAAAGTAAGTTTAACCTTACGTAATCCGAATCAGTTTTATCTCTTTCACGGTCTTCTTTGTTTTGTTCAGTAATGTCTGAGGAAAGCAGGCAATTTACCTCATTTAAGCCATTTTTCGGTACTGACGGGGATGGTGGTACCAGCGATCCGTTTTCTTTTGTCCACGAAACATCTTCATTAGTTCCACAGTCAAAAGAATATAATATATCAGCATTCCCATCTGTTATTCAGCCAATTCAGACACCCCTTAGTCCTTCAACAGGTCGTCCTCCTCTGATTGATCTACCGTTAGCAGCTCGCATGAGCGTTGACCCCACGTCCCATCAGGTCAGTGGTGTCCCCACGTCCCATCAGGTCAGTGGTGACCCCACGTCCCATCAGGTCAGTGGTGACCCCACGTCCCATCAGGTCAGTGGTGACCCCACGTCCCATCAAGTCACTGGTGACCCCACGTCCCATCAAGTCAGTGATGACCCCACGTCCCATCAAGTCAGTGATGACCCCACGTCCCATCAAATCAGTGGTGACCCCACGTCCCATCAAGTCAGTGGTGACCCCACGTCCCATCAAGTCAGTGGTGACCCCACGTCCCATCAACTCAGTGGTCCATCTAGTCTGTTCAGCCTGACAGGAGGAAATATACAGGGTAGCGATAATAGGGAGTACCCCAGACCGCCGCCCACTGAAGGGAAGGGTCTTGTTCCATCACCAACATCTGCTTTTGCCCCGTACCCCATACCCACAAGCAAGGAGCCAAGTGTGGTGTCCTCGTTACTGGATGATCCTCCCTCTACAATGTTTTCTGGTGTGAGCATATTGACGCCTTCTCCTGCCATTTCCCCAGTCAAGAAGGACCACCCTGTTCTGTCAATCCCAGAATCTCATCACCATACTCCTCTAGCAACAGTAACAGCATCGACCACAGAAATATCCCCTGTGGTAACCCCAATTGAAAATAAAGGCACATGTCATGATGATCAGTTGAAAGCCACACCCATCACCCAGAGTGGACCACCGACTGCACTCATCACCCAGGGTGGACCACCAACTGCACCCATCATCCAGAGTGGACCGCCGACTGCACCCATCACCCAGAGTGGACCACCAACTGCACCCATCACCCAGAGTGGACCGCCGACTGCACCCATCACCCAGAGTGGACCGCCGACTGCACCCATCACCCAGAGTGGACCGCCGACTGCACCCATCACCCAGAGTGGACCGCCGACTGCACCCATCACCCAGAGTGGACCGCCGACTGCACCCATCACCCAGAGTGGACCGCCGACTGCACCCATCACCCAGAGTGGACCGCCAACTGTACCCATCACCCAGAGTGGACCGCCAACTGCACCCATCACCCAGAGTGGACCGCCAACTGCACCCATCACCCAGAGTGGACCGCCGACTGCACCCATCATCCAGAGTGGACCACTAACTGCACCCATCACCCAGAGTGGACCACTGGACTCCAATCCTTTGTCACTGCAGACGAGATATCAAGAGCAGTCAGTCAGTGGTTTCTCAGCTATTTCATCTCACCCCATCTCCACAGACCCTGTCAGTCATTCAGATGCCATTCCTAGAGGTCAGAGAAGGCCTGAAGCGCATGACTACCCATCGTCATCATCCAGACCATATGATCCTCCATCATCAAGACCATATGATCCTCCATCATCGAGACCATATGATCCTCCATCGTCCAGACCATATGATCCTCCATCGTCAAGACCATATGATCCTCCATCATCGAGACCGTATGATCCTCCATCATCGAGACCATATGATCCTCCATCATCGAGACCATATGATCCTCCATCATCCACAGCATTTGATCCTCCATCATCGAGACCATATTATCCTCCATCATCCACACCGTATGATCCTTCATCCTCAGGACATAACATTCCTCCATCATCAAGATCATATGATCAATATTCTGCTCCTACTGATACCTCATCAAAGGAATATAATTCGTCATCAAGGCAATACAATCCTTCATCAAACCAGTATGATCCTCCATCCAACCGCTACGATCCTCCATCAAGGCAGTATGATCAATCATCACGGCAGTACGATCCTTCATCAAGCCAGTACGATCCTCCATCAAGGCAGTATGATCAATCATCACGGCAGTACGATCCTTCATCAAGGCAGTACGATCCTTCATCAAGGCAGTACGATCCTTCATCGAGGCAGTATGATCCTTCATCAAGGCAGTATGAGGACCCATCAAGGCAGTATGATCCTCCATCAAGGCAGTACAATCCTCCATCAAGGCAGTATGATCCTCCATCAAGGCAGTACGATCCTTCATCGAGGCAGTACGATCCTTCATCAAGGCAATATGATCATCAACCTAGGCAGTATGATTCTTCAGTTGTCCGCTATGATGATAGCTATCAGTCAGTGGATGACCTTGATAGAACTCATTCTAGATCTCACCATGTCGTGAGCAGACATGTTGGTTCAGAGCAGAGGAGACAGGAGGCAGATCGACGGAGCTACAGGGCCAGTCGCCGAGGTTATCGTCATGATGACTCGCACTACGACTACGACAGGTATTATGAGGAATACAAGCGCTATGCTGAGTGGTACTGGCAGCAGGCCAGTGTGTATGGAGGTATGTGGACATGCACACACCACGTACTCTCCTTGAGATGACCTTCACACACTCTCTGGTTTATGCTATTAGGTAATTGGCAGGACCCATATGGCATGTATGGTTACCATGGTTACCCTGATGATAGCAACATATTGGATCCTTCATATCTGGAAGACGAACAGTCTACCATTTCTGGGCAGTGGCCAGGTCATGGGGAAACCCCTGGTGATTACAGTGGGGTGGATACTGAACAGTGGGTGGAAAGTACAGGTACATACACATGAATACATGAGATGTACTGCAGTTGTGATGTCATTCCACTCTCATTCCATGTCTGGTCCAGTTGGTCAAGCTGTGGAGCCTGCTCGTGAAACGCCTCTTCTTTTTGGTTGTCCGCATGCACCAGCAAGGTTTGGAGTGGGCGGTACACTGGTAGTGGTCACGCCCACAAGTCCTTCAGAATACAGTAATGCCACAGTGCAGCTCATCCAGCTGAAGGTTTGTGGTGTCACCCGATAGTCACATGATCCACACAGACTCGCAATTTTGTTCTTATCTCCTTCTTCAAGGATGTGGTTCCCGAGTACAAGCACTTCACCGACGACCTGGTGTCCCATTTGGGTCCTCTAATACCGTGAGTTCAGCGAGCAAGGGTCCACCATATTGGACCATACATTGTAGCCTCCCCTCCTTGTAGTGGAGAGACACCAAAGTCTGAAGTTGTCAGGTTTGCTACCAACCAAGCTGACCAGTGCAAGGAGGCGTGTCAGAGGGCGGAGTCCTCCGAAGTGGCGGAACATTGGAGGGAAAAGGCCTTGCTCTGGGAATATTTAGTTCTTTTGTGTCAACAGAACGGAGTGAGTCTCTCACCACTGAAGTGAGCTGATCTCCATGGTAACACAAGCACTGTTTTTTCTGCAGGTTATTGTCCCAAGTGATATCTCTGAGCTACTGACCAAAGGCCATCAACTCACACCGGCCATGTTTGATTTAGCCCCTCCCACTGCCCGCCCCTATAGTGAAGTACAGCATGAATTTAGGATGCTCATCTTGAGTGGGAGAAAAAAGGTATGTTGTGTGGGTGGGGCAGGTGGGTGTGTACCTGTGATGCTAGATATGTTGGGTAAATTGGTTCTTGATTTATAGGATGCACTCCATTTTGCTTGCCACCACGCCCTGTGGGGCCACGCCCTCATGTTGGCATCTACAATGGAAGAGCAGAGTCACCACTACGTAGTCAACCGGTTCACAGCTAGTCTGCTCTCCAGCGACCCCCTCAACACGTTCTACACCTTGGTGCTGGGACGCATGCCAACTGTTACCAAGGTGCGTTGTGCCGTGGATGCTATGACAACTGTGTTGTACCTGTTGAAGTGTGTGACAATTGATGGTATTTATATTGTGATCCTGCTGTGTTGCCTTACAGCCTGATGGATTGGCAAGAGGAGGAGACTGGAAGCCTCACCTTTCTGTGATTCTGTCCAATGGTAGCTCTTCAAGCCAGTCTGCAACGCTGTCGTTGGGAGATTCGCTGAGTGAGTACCTCGTGTGAAAGCACAAAGGTTGTGTGGGTGTTAGTGTAGAGTGGGTGTGTCAGTGTAGTGTGGGTGTGTCAGTGTAGTGTGGGGCTGGATTTTAGCCTGAATTGTCAATCTCCTGTAGTGTCCAAAGGTCACTTGTTCGGAGCACACTTTTGTTACAAAATGGCTGATGTGGAGTTCGAGGGTTATGGTTGTCCAGTTACCCGCTACTCCTTGTTAGGAGTTGGACCACAGGAGATCCAGTTTGGGGGATTCCCCACTCTTGATCAGTTGGCTATGACTCTTGTGAGTACCCCTTCCTGTCCCAACCTGTCCCAACCTGTCCCAACCTGTCCCACTGTGTGAGTGTTGAATTGTCCTCGCATCACAGGTGTACGAGTATGCAATGACTCTGGGCAAAGAGTCCTTCAACATCCCCCTGTTTCAGACATTCAAATTCCTCCACGTCATCCAACTGATCCAGACTGGCCAGTGTGAGCAGGTGAGGAACGCCACACAAACCAGTCTGTGCATGCACTTGAATACACACTTGTGTTCTGTCAATGTCTGGTACATGGATGGCCCTGTAGGCTCTAAAGTACTGTGAGCTGATGTCACTGGCAGTGTTCAAGAGCCCACATCAAGTGAATAGATGTGTTCGGTACCAGTTGCTCGAAGTGAGAGATGTGTTGCATGTGACTATCATGTGATTTATCAATCACTTGATTGGTTGAATTTTTCAATAGTTGTCAGCAAGGATTTACAACTACTGTCGTGGTGGGGGAGTGGTCAGCAGTAACCTACCATCATGGATCATCAATTTATCCCTCTATCAACCACAGGATGAACATGTCAGTTTGCGTCCTCTGGATGCACTGAGACTTTGATGTGTTGCTATGGTAACTGTAAATTGTGTTGTTTGTTGCTGTAGTTCTCTCAAGGTGATATCAAGTCCTCAAGCCCCACCACCGGTGATGTGGAGGGGATCACGACGGATCAGACGGGTGGGGACCCTATACAGAGGGGGGGAGTCCCAACAACGCAGATAGGTGGAGTCCCATCAACACAGATAGGTGGAGTCCCAACTGCACAATTGGGTGTGGCTGGAGTGGAGGGAGTGGACAGTGGAAATTTGGCATCGAATTCTCAAGTTTCTGTTCACTCGTCTCTGAGTCAGCACCCTCCTGTCCAATCGGATCATGTGACAGAAGGTATAGAGATATTGCTGTGTGTGTGTGCCAGTGGGTCATTTGAGCTTGCACTGCAGGTGATGGTGGGACTCTGATGGAATCCAGTAGTGTCCCATTAATACAACCCTCGAGTGGACAAGGGCAGTTTGGAAGTGAGACATTCCAGCAATTTGGAAGTGAGAATGTTCCACTGCACCAGGACCAGCAGGCTGAGCAGTCAAATGTACAGCAATATGGAATTGGGGATTTACAACAATATGGAACTGGGAATGTACAACAACATGGAACTGGGGATTCACAACAATATGGAACTGGGAGTTTACAACAATATGGACTTGGGAATGTACAACAATATGGAACTGGGGATGTACAGCAATATGGTATTGGGGGGCAACAGAATGCGTATAATTATTCCACTAATGATACGTCACCGCAGTACGGATTGGGAAGTGTCCAGCAACATGGAAGTGGGGATGTGCAATCATATGGATATCAGCCAGGCAGCAGAGTGGACCAACCTCTGTATGGTTTGCAAGAGTCAACCTTCCCACAGCCATCATCACAGCTCAAGGAGGCTGGGGACCATCAACCCAAGGAAGTGGATGCCAAGGACGATGACGTTGACAGGGATGAGGATGAGAAGAGGACAGCATCTAAAAAAGAGCCAAACAAAGTGTGTATTGCTGCATACTTCTGACGTGTGTGTCCATCCTCTCTCACTAAGGTGATCCCTACGTCTAGGGTTTTGGGATCGGGAGCATCTTCCGGTCCATCTTCCCAGGGAGGAAAAACGAAGTACATTTGCCTCCCGATAAGTCCAAGTCTATTGTGTGGGATGAGAAAGAAAAGAAATGGGTCAACACCAATCCTGATGAAGATGTTAGCTCAATTGAATTGGATTCAAATGATATTGTTAATCAGTACTTAATTCACCTACAGGAACCAGATGCACCACCACCACCACCAACTGATCGAGAGTTAATGGCCAAGTTCCAGCAACCACCATCCAATGTGGGACCCGGACCCACTGGTGGACTTGGACCCCTTGGTGGGCCTGTATCCACTGGTGGGCCTGTATCCACTGGTGGGCCTGTATCCACTGGCGGGCCTGTATCCACTGGCGGGCCTGTATCCACTGGCGGGCCTGTATCCACTGGCAGGCCTGTATCCACTGGTGGGCCTGTATCCACTGGTGGACCTGTATCCACTGGTGGACCTGCTGCTACTCAGGTGAATCGATTCAGCTCCAGGAACAGAAGTATGTTTATTGTGCTCAATGTGTCAGTAGATTGAGCTGTGTTTTGATGCATTGTAGTTGTACCTGCAGGTAGTAGGTCCAAGTACATTGATGTTTTGGGAGGAAAGAAAACAACTGGTGAACCATTAGCTCCACCCCCTCCTATGATGTCACTGGGCCCACAACAGCAGTACACAGGCAGTTTCTTTGTGCCTTCAGGTGAGTGTGCAGGTGTGCTGTGTGGAAGTGAGTGTGGACTATTGTGTACTTGTCATGTACGGTTTATATTGCAGTCTAACTACTTGTTTAGTAAGTACCCTGAAGGTCACAGCAAATATGTACTTGTTCATTGATGGTAATTTTTCGGTACTGGTTGACATAGTGTACATGAACTATGAACTGAGTGAAGTGTTTGTACTAACCAGGATACTTACTGAGCAAGCCGGCTGTTCATGGATTGGGTGTCGTGTGTGGTTTAGGTTTGTTATTTGCTCTTTGTCTGTAGTTTCATCAACAGAACAAGGAACCCATTTAGGGCAAAGTTGAATGGATTAGCAATATAATATATTATAATAACTTATTGACTAAAAATAAATATTATACAGGATTTGTCTAATATAATATTATGGTAAATGCAATTACCAAGAGTGAATTAGGGGCCGGGTGATTGATTTCGATATAATACCATTGTATATAATATGTATTCATACGCGTAACTGTAACAGTGAATTTATATTATTTATAGCGCGCGAAAAGATGGCCGATTTCAAGACGTCGAGAATTAGAATTTGGGCTAGAATTCGAGCGCAACGGCTTCGACGAAGGTTATGTCTTCAGCGAAGGTTCTTCTAAACCTATTAGAGACGATCAAGTAATTCCAGTGCCTGGGGCGGCCTATTTTTCGAATTGAATATTTAGGGCAACTTTAAATAGCGCAGATAATAATAATAAAATAGATAGGTCACGGTGGCGGGGTGGTCAGGTGACACGACTCTAGGCTCCAGGTCGCGGGTTCGAATCCTCGAAAGGACGGTTTTTTTCTCTGAAAAAAAATAGCTCACTTCCTGGTGGTCAGTTGCAATACTCTCTACAAAGAACCGTAGGGGGGAGCTTTGGGACTCGCGGCTGACCTCCCAGCTAGAATAGTGTCTTCTGCATTCGTGGAATGACGCGAGTACACAGTATCTGTGGAAAGTCCCTGTAAAGCTCTTCATATATAGGTGTCTTTGACCCTGAGTGGGTAACCTTTTTTATTATCTTGTTCTGATATGATTCTAATTAATGATTTGTTCTTTATTTTGTAACTATATCACGATAATGTGTACTGGGCTGCCTATGGCGTGTGTGGTAATAACTCGTCTCGTAATTCGTGGTAATAACTCGTGAGCACTTGTGTAACCATGTCTACTCATAATTTGGGTTGAATTAAAAAGAGAGCACAATAGTTACAACAATAGTGATGTTGAGTTCACAGTATCATTGCTAGTGGAGGTATTGGGCCACAAAGAGGGAAGCCAGTTTGAAAACGCCTTGTTCTGGAGTGTCCGAGAAGCTAGAGACAGTTTTGGAAGATCAAGAATCATCCAGACTCCGCCCCCTGTGAGGGGAGGGTGTAAACATCCGGGGGGAGTGGCCACCCTTCTGGGAGAAATGCCGTCCAATCCCTGATAGGAAGGTCTCCTTGAAGAGGAGAGGTTAAGAAACATGTCAACACAAAACAGAACAAGCATTGCACGATACGCAATGCTGTCCACACACACCAGGTATACACCAGATACTAACACATGCAGTCCACATATACCAGGTACTAACACATGCAGTCCACATACAGTATACCAGGTACTAACACACACAGTGTAGACAGTTCAACTAACCAACTCACTGGCTAGTTCCTGCTTCAGCAATTCCTTGTCGCCATCATCCAGGTCGGGATGCGTCAGATAGCACGGTGCTTGACTGATCAGCACCATCACCACACGTTCCAACAGCGACAGAAGAAATCTGTACAATGGCACACAAGTGTGTGCAGGGCACAGGGTCACACACAACAGGAGATAGTATACAAGTGATACGAGATACTCACCTACAATGAGTCATTTCACCTTGAGAGTTCTACCATGCAAGAAACAGTGGCATAGGTAGAGGAGGGTATGTGGAGGTGATTGATATCACACGCACACACACACACACACACACACACACACACGCACACACACACACATTCTGAATACACTGGTGTACACAGTGCTGAACTCATCAGTGCACACCATCTCTACCAGTAGACATTCTGCAGATGAAGAGACCAACCTTAGACTTCAGTAGAGCCCGTCCAATGTCCAAGGCACAGACCAGAGATCCCAGGTTGGAGTGTTCCGTTATTGTTGCTTGAGGAGCCGAGAAGCTGAGTGTTACCATGGGAACAGAGTGAGCTTGATCAACAATCTAAAGAGAGAAAAATTGACAGACGTTGAGAGTGTACGGGTGAAAATGAGCTGGTTACAGGGTTTATCCCTTCAATAAGAAAACTTGTTACACTTGGAGTATTCCTAGGGTTAGACTGGCTAGGCTAGACTGGCACTCTATGTATAGATACATATTATGTATATTGGTGTATGAACACATGATCATCAGGCAACTCATCTTCATGATTAATTCTTTTTAGGAGCTGGCGCAGGCAACTCCTATACTCTTTTCTTTTCGAATTCCGGGATGTGAAGGTCGATATAATACCATTGTATATAATATGTATTCATACGCGTAACTGTAACAGTGAATTTATATTATAATTTATATTGCGCGAAAAGATGGCCGATTTCAAGACGTCGAGAATTAGAATTTGGGCTAGAATTCGAGCGCAACGGCTTCGACGAATGTTATGTCTTCAGCGAAGGTTCTTCTAAACCTATTAGAGACGATCAAGTAATTCCAGTGCCTGGGGCGGCCTATTTTTCGAATTGAATATTTAGGGCAACTTTAAATAGCGCAGATAATAATAATAAAATAGATAGGTCACGGTGGCGGGGTGGTCAGGTGACACGACTCTAGGCTCCAGGTCGCGGGTTCGAATCCTCGAAAGGACGGTTTTTTTCTCTGAAAAAAAATAGCTCACTTCCTGGTGGTCAGTTGCAATACTCTCTACAAAGAACCGTAGGGGGGAGCTTTGGGACTCGCGGCTGACCTCCCAGCTAGAATAGTGTCTTCTGCATTCGTGGAATGACCAAGTACACAGTATCTGTGGAAAGTCCCTGTAAAGCTCTACATATATAGGTGTCTTCGACCCTGAGTGGGTGACCATTTTATTTTCTGGTTCTGATAATGGTTTAATCTAATATCACAGTATAACGTTTAAAACAATAGCAATAATAATAATAATAATAATTGATTAATTAATAATAAAACAGTAATAATATTAGTATAATGATAATATTTTTATAATTCAAGAAAAAAATCAACAGAGCCGATGTAATTAGTTCTTTATTTTGTAACTATATCACGATGTGAATAGCCTTAGCTATGTACGTGGCTAGGCTGCCTATGGCGTGTGTGGTAATAACTCGTGAGCACTTGACTGCAATGATTAACGGACATTTTGTCCGACATATTACGTAACGACACAATATGGCGTCCAGAAGGCTTTTGCAGCACATAATAAGAATGGAACGTGTACATCTCAAGAACTTACGCATGTGGTCTGTTATGGACGTGTTTTTAGGTATTCCTAAAGTGAGATATACTGTAAACTCACAGCCAGAGGGCGAAAGGAGTACCCATAGTGAAGGATTAGACCAGCGAGAAGAAATATTATTGAAACGTGACTTCTTTGGGGTCGAGCTATTAACGTCGGTAGAAGAACTCTTCCTCGCACGTGTGCACCTGGGTCACAAGACGGGAGCATGGACGCCGTACATGAAGGAGCACATACTTGGTACTAGAGCGGGTGTCCACATCATCGACCTGGACCGTACTCTCCACCATCTCACAACTGCTCTTAACGTAGCGGCACACATAGCGTACAGGGACGGAGTGATACTGTTCGTGAACGAACGACCACAGTTCGATTTAATCACCCAGCGAGCGGCTAGAGAGTGTCAGCAGTATTTTGTAACTGGCAAGTGGCGTCCAGGGACCCTCACCAACTCCTCCAAGCTGCTGGACACGACGAGGATCCCGGATCTTGTTCTCTTCTTCAGTGTTCCTCCCAGCAGGACGGCCATCAAGGAAGCCCTCATGAGCTGTGTTCCTTCTGTTGGTATTGTGGACACAGACTGCAACCCAAAGTACCTCACCTACCCTGTACCAGGCAACGATGATACACCATCCGCAGTGGAGCTGTACCTGAACCTGTTCTCCAAGGCTATCAGTATCGCTCAACAGAAGAAAATTAAACAAGATGAACACAAGGTGTTAGGGGATAAGTCATTACAAGCACATTGTAATCCCGATAATGATACTGCTATTAGAGGTAATAGTTGGGTGTGATGTTTATAGATGATATTTCTATGAATATTATTGTCACAAAAGTTGTTTGATGATTATTCCAATAGCATTTAAGGGAATGTTATCGTGTGCTCTCTCTAGTTGCCCACTTTTCCTTCAGGTCCTCACAATTGATACCAACCTTCATGATAGATCATAAGACACCATTATCACATGCAAGCACACACACACACACACACACACACACACACACAACTCACCATTGGCTGTCCAAGGTCTTCACTGACTTCAGCCAGTTTCTTTGGATTGTCGTAGTGAGTGACGGCTTGCACCATGGCCCTGGCTCTCTTCTCCGGGTCAGCACTCTTGAATATCCCTGACCCCACGAACACACCGTCCACCCCAAGCTGCATTAAAAGAGAAACATCAGCTGGAGTGGCCAACCCACCAGCAGCAAAGTTCACAACAGGCAAGCGGCCAAGCTGAGCTGTCTTCTTTAGAAGGTCAACAGGGACACCCAACTCCTTAGCATAACTGTAGAGCTCCTCTGGACTCATTGACTGTGCCACTCGTATCTCTCTCTGCATAGCTCTGGCATGACGAACTGCTTCTACCACATTCCCTGTAGACAATACAATAGACTGTGGTAACATGTGACAGTCACATGTACAGAATGTGACTTTCACACATCCAACAACCTCACCTGTGCCAGCTTCTCCTTTGGTGCGGATCATGGTAGCCCCTTCAGATATCCTCCTCAGAGCCTCCCCGAGGTTACGAGCCCCACAAACAAAGGGTACTTTAAAGTTGTGTTTGTCTACGTGGTTCTCATGATCGGCTGGGGTCAATACTGCATTGAGAAATACACAGTGAACCCATCAAACCACCACATACCACTGGGGTCTGTCAACAGAGGGTTCTTCGTCCACCAACCTTCTGACTCATCTATGAAGTCGATTCCCAATGCTTCCAAAATTTGAGCTTCTGCAAAGTGTCCAATTCTCACTTTGGCCATAACGGGTATAGTAACTGCTTCCATAATCTCTTTAATTTTCTGCAACAGCACAAGCCGAAGACCTGCACATTGACACTGCCGTCTATGGTGGGCTCAATATCAGGGTCCAGGGAGGGGCTATGGGTGTGGTGTGGTCCCTATAGGCGAACCCTCACCCCTCCAGCATCACCAGGTGTGGTCCCTATAGGCGAACCCTCACCCCTCCAGCATCACCACTGTTGTGGTCCCTATAGGTGACCCTACCCCCACCCCTCCAGCATCACCACTGGTGTGTAAAAGGTCAGCCCACCTTAGGATCAGACATCCTTGCCACTCCCCCTTCCTTCCTGATGTCGGCAGGAACACGTTCCAGTGCCATCACAGCACAAGCCTACGACACAAACTACAACCGTGACGCCACAGCCGTACTGCGCACGAAGACACAAACGACTAACTCCCGCTTCCTCCGCTATTCTTGCTTGTTTGTAGTTCACCACATCCATTATAATACCTCCTTTCAACATTCTAGCCAAGCCTTCTTTGACGGCAACGGTCCCTGCATGACAGAGAGACTACAACACTCACTTCTAATAAGATTCGAAATCTGAATGGTGCCCTCTTAGCTCGTACTGACCAGTCTCATTATCGACTACGGATTTAGGCTCCTCGTTTAGTCCTTCTGATGAAACATAGAAGAATGGTTTCAAGGGAAGTCAAACACATCTACAAGAACGCGGTAATAGACGCTTACCTTTGGAAGCCATTTTCAGTGAATTCGCTTGTAACAAAACGTAAGCTATTTCTCTTGCATCATTTTTCACGAGCTTCAGGTTCAAACTGGTTCCTACCACGTACCTTGCATCTTCAGGAAATAATGGAAGACTCCGAATCGAGTCAAAAAGAACTACCTCAAGTGGTTGTCGGTGTATTGGTGCTCCAAGGAAGTTTCATAGAACACCAAAGGAAACTGGAACAAGTATCCAAACTGCTCTCCAAACTGATCAAGTTGGATGTAATAACTGTAAAGGAACCGAAATCTGTTGATAGGTTGGACGGATTGATTATCCCTGGTGGGGAGAGCACCACCATGGGACTGTTCTTAAAGAACGCTCAATTTGGTCTGGTCTTGAAGCAGTGGATAAAGGAGAAGCCAGGTGTGGTATGGGGAACTTGTGCTGGACTTATTTTACTGGCAAACAGAGTGGAAGGCCAGAAGGAGGGTGGGCAGCCTCTGGTGAGTGGGACAAGGTGGTTTGCTACGAGCGATCGCGAGAAGTACACCTCCACTGCATCAGTGTGGTCTGTATTGCGCAATCACATGTTCACTGTCCGCAGTGCATCATGCATGTAACAGTAATATCCATGTAAGGTGATGCAATGCGTCTTGTACTGGACCCAGTTTGTGCTTTACTGTACAATGTTGTGTGCCGCACTGCTGTTCATAGATTGGTGGAATGGACATAACAGTTTCAAGAAATCTCTATGGTCGCCAGATTAGCAGCTTTGAGGGAACAGTCCAGTTGAAGGAACCACAGTTGTTTTCCAAACCAGATACTCCAGCTGTGTCACCGTCTATAGCTAGTGATAACAAGGCTTTGAAAGAGGATGAGTTTCACGGGGTGTTCATTAGAGCACCTGGGATCAAGTCTGTGGATGCTCCGGATGTCTGTATCCTAGCAACCATCGAAGACAGCGTGGTGGGGGTGCAACAAGATAACCTCATCGTGACTGCTTTCCATCCGGAGTTGACCGAGGACCTACGATGGCACCTCTACTTTGTGCAAACTGTGTTAAATTATTGCCATATCAATATCAATGTATTATGATTTATCAGTGGGTATTGTAACATTAATTTATTCAATCATTCCATAATATTATTCATGTACAATGTAATAATGATAATGTACTCAGCGTGGGCTTTTGAATTTGGTTGAGGTTGGTCTACCTTGCAAGACTGTGGTTACTGTCAGCAGTGAATGGTTCTCCTTTGGTTCTTCTGGTACCATATTGGAGGGACTGTTGACGGAGACCCACTGTGAGGGGGTGAATGCACGTGACTCCGGGCGATTGTGTGGGACTGTGTGTACTTGGCGGCTACCCAGGGTGGAGGACAACGTGTTGATGGGTTCCAGGTCACTACTCCTCTTGAAGGACTCCGCCCACTGAATGTCATCGCCACCAGCCTCTCCTTTGGATACCAAAACAGATGGGCGGAGAAGATCCCTGAAGTATTCCACAGTGGACCATCTCCTTGTGGGACGCTGCAGGCACGTGGTGGGTCTAGAGGTCGTCGAGGGGGAAGGCTTCCATCTTCTACTAAAGGATATTGCCTGTTTGGATGTAGATTGCCTTTGGGCGAGGGGAGGTGCACTGATAGTTCGACGAATGAGCTCCGTTCTTTCTTTATCTCTCTTGAATCTTCTTTCCAAGAGCTTCATCTTCCTACCTGCCACTTGTTGCTTCTGAACGGTACTAATGATGTCATAGTACATATCTCGCTTCAACACAGCCAGTTGCTCCTTGAGCAACCTCTCTTCCTGGTGTATCTTGGAGAAGACCTGAGGAGGTAGATTAAGAGGCTGTCCATAAGCCGTGGGCTTCGATCCTTTAGGTTTGCTATAGAGCGTCATAGCAGGATCCTCACTGACGGCTTAGGCGGTCCTCTCAATGTTTTGTTAGCGACGGTCATTAGTACTTCCCAGTACGGCGAGATCCATGACTGGAGGTGACAGCTACACAAATAGTATCTCACTAAACACCTGTGTACGTGCTGAATACAACTGTTCAGCGCCTGGCTGGTGGAATCAACACGTTCACTTTCTGTCAACCCGTCCCGGCGAGCGCCATCGCGTGGCCCGTCAAAGGATTGCGCAATAATAAAATGGACGCATAACGGTCCACGGATGGTTCGAAAGCTCCAGAGAAAATTATGTTTCCTTTTTATGCTCTGTGTTTTGGCGCTATTGGTCCTCCGCATTGTCGTACAGCGTTTGTCCAGAAGTAATATGTATAGGAACGTCGAACTAGGAGCCTTCAGTGGCATCAAGCATTGTACCACGAATGCAGATCATGAACAGGATGCAGGGGATGGGTTGAAAGAACGCCAAATTATGAAAAACGGAGAATGTTTCTTCAATATACATGTTCCATCTGTTAACGGAATTACAATAGTTACTTTTGTCAATCCAGATTGGATGCCTTTGGTACAGAATTGGTTGTGTTCTCTGAGGAAGCAAGGTCTTGAGGGAGGGGTGCTCGTTGTCGCATTTGGACCATCTGTTTGTCGTGATTTAGTGGGCGTGGCTTGTTACCATGTAAATGAGACTTATCCTGCTTCAAGTTATGGCCAGGCTGGCTATCGTGAGATGTTGAAACATCGCACAAAAATTATCTTGAAACTGCTAAGATGTGGCCACACGTTGCTGATGTCTGATGTAGATGTGGTCTTCCTAAAGAACCCGCTGCCAACTTTGTTCAAGGAGTCCAAGGACAAGGACATTCTATTTCAAGGAGACAGTATAGACCATGACCTGGTGGATAGTCTGCTTCCCTACACCTTGAGTTATGCCTGCGTGGGGTTCACGTTCATGAAGCCTACCCCTGGGACCATACTTCTGTGGAAGGGTGTCATGAGCTATCAAACCTACCACTATTGGAATGACCAGGCGGCTGTGAACGTGTGCCTGAGGCATCCTTCCATAATGGCTCACCTGAGGTGGGTGGTTTTAGATTATTGGCAATTTCCAAATGGAATCATTTATTTCAAGCAACGGACCCACCTTCAGAATCCCTTTATCGTGCATGCCAACTTTCTGTTGGGGATCAACAACAAAATGGCAGAAATGATGGCCAGTGGTTTGTGGTGTGTTGAAGAAGCCTTCTCCGCTCACTGTCAAAAGTTGCATCAATTCGGTTGTGTTCAGCGGCTACCGCCAAAATCCTGGTGTGGAGGTCTGGTCTCCGAGTGTGCCAAACGAGGGATAAGCTTTGAGGGTACCTCCACTCCCCTCAGATCCCTGTGAACTGACCTATTGCTCAGTACCCACTGATAACACAGACTGTTCCAGACCCACTTAAACGACATACCTATTGTGCTCAACAAGTTTATTGTTTGTACATAGGTGAGAGCAACCATTTTACTTCACTGTTTATCAAAAATTATATTTCTTCAAATCTTTATCTGAATTAATGGAATCATGTACATATCATTTTATAATTGATTAGCATGCTGTGTTTGCTCAAGTGAAAATGTTTCAAGTAGAAATTGATACAAAACAGTTTTTGGGAATTGAAGATTATACCAAGTGGAATTGGTAGGGGGAGTATAAGAATGTCACTAGGGTTGTTTGCTACTGGAGGGAGTGGTTTGGGGTACTGTGGTTGGGACACTCTTGTAGCTGTAGCCAGACAGAGCCTGTATACTGGACACATGGTTTCTGTTGGTAGCCACTTGAGAGGGGGTCTCGTGTTTCTGGAATATGAGATGGAAAAAAGATAGGGGGTATCAGGTCACATGATGTGTACCTGACACACACACACACACACACACACACACACACACACAAACACACACACACACACACACACACACACACACACACACACACAAACACACACACACACACACACACACACACACACACACACACACACACACACACACATAGACACCAGCCCCCACACGCGCACATGCACATGCAGACACCCACCCACCCACACCCACACACACACACACACACACAGACCTCATTCTGCAACATCGTGTTAGCTCCTGCACTAACCAACACCTCTACTATGGTGTGGTAGCCCCGCTCTGCTGCCAGATGCAGAGCTGTGTTCCCACTCTGCAATGAGGAAGGAGTCAAAGGTTCCAACAGTACATTTCCCTATTGTGATCCTTCTTGAAACGTTACAACATTGCTGTTAAAATGATATGTGGGTGTACTATAGGTGAGGAGGTGTGTCTTACCTTATCTTTGAGGTTCAAGTCACACCCAGCAGCTACCAGGGCCAAAACAGAATCAATACTATTGGACACAGTGGCAAAGTGGAGGGGTGTCCAGGAATACTGTGCAAAGAAAACCAGGTGTGAGGGCATCACTGGTTTGCAGGGTTTATACAACTCACAGTTTTCTCCTGAACATTGAGCTGGCAGTTGCTGGTCACACACAACCTGACAAGAGACGGGTTCTTTATGACAGCCAATGTCAACGCCGACACTCCAGATTGGTTGACAGCATCAACGTCAGCCGAAGATCTCTGAAGTACTTCTGCCACCGTTGACTGCCCATGCCATATGGCCACCATGAAAGGAGTCCACCCACCCTGTAAGAACCGAGGACAGTTGATCCACTCTGCATATAGCCAGACAGATACCATGCAGCCGGCACTCTACCTTATTCTGCACATTTACGCTCAATCCAGCCTTGAGCAGCATTGGGATGACTTCTGCCTTGCCGTACTGTGCTGCGATGTGCAGTGCTGTGAACCCGTCCTAACACCACACAAGGAACAGGGGGTGTGAGGGGTGAACAAAGTAAACAAACACACGTCACATTATCATCTACAATATGAGTGATGAACAGTCACACACACTACCACAAGGGGGATTAACAGCCACACCCATTACAACTTAGATGATGAACAGCCACACCCACTACCAAAGGAGTGATTAGCAGCCACACCCACTACACCACCACACTGACCTGCAATGAATACTTGACATCTGCCCCAGCGGCAAGGAGCGCCTGCACTATGTAGGGATAGCCGAACTCACAAGCCACCAGGAGGGGGGTGTGGCCTGTCGACTGCATGGACAGAATATGCTATGTTACCATGACAACATTACTACAGTTACCCCTAACTACCTACCTTTGTGGGTGTGTCTACTTGAGCCGATTTAGAAATGAGTTCATTAACAGTTTTGGTGTATCCACTCTGAGCGGCCATGTATAGCGGGGTGCAGCCGTTCTGCAGGGAACAGAGCATGGTGCGTGAGTGGTTGCATGCCTGCCAGCTGCACGCCACTCACCGTGCTCTTGACATTGATGTCTGCTCCTTGAGTCAGCAGCAATCTACAGCACCCCACGCTCCCTCCGGACGCAGCGTAGTGGAGAGCTGTATACCCGTCCTGTGTGGGGTCGAGGGTACATAGGGGACATTAGTGGAAAGAGGAGTATCAACATCCACTCGAAAGCCGCTTTACCTTGTCGCAAGAATTGATGTCCACGCTTTCCTTTAAGAGTTGCTTTACCGTCGCTTCATCGGCATTTTGACATGCATCTCTCAGCTCCTCTCCTGAAGAATTTGAATTACTTGTTGCCATTTCACGAACCTTTCCCTGATCAGAAGGCCTACGTGAACAGGGCAGCGACTGAGCTACACTAGTGACTACACAGTAAACATCTCAGTGTCCTTGGAAGTTGTGGATCAGGTTGTGGTTCACGAGGGGAATTCCCCACCAAACTGATCACGTCAAGAAAATGGCGACTAGGAGTGGGGATTCGGATGGGAAGAACTTCCAGAAAACCGCCAAAGAGACATTTAACACTGTGAAAAACTTCACAGCTACAAACTTCACGAGAGCCAAGCAGGTATTTTTACTCAATACCTGTAGTATTATTTAACTACAACTCACTTAATGAACTTACATAGTTTCCCTCTTCATGTGAGAGTTGTTCGTTGTACCATTTGAAGATGCGATGTTCATTTTTTGTTTTCGACCACAGTTTATATGTATTTCTGTCTCTATGTTCAGCTCACCATTGAGAGGATGGGGAAAGCTGAACCTACTGAATTTGGAACAGATTTTCAAGACCTCTGTAGGGAACTGGACAAGATAAAGTCATCCACAGAGACCATCATCCACTGTACTCTGCAAATGTTGGAACCCAACCCAGGTTGGACCAGAGTAGTGATAGCGACTGTCACTTATTTCTTGTCCAATGTGTCTCTGGTGCTCACATGCAATTTCCATCTTTTCATGATCAGCTCTTCGACTGGAGTCTGCCGTCTACCGGAAGATGGGACGGCCAGAAAGAAACGTGACTAACGCTCATGACAGTCTGGGGGAGGAAATGATATCAGCTGGACAATCCTTTGGTCCAGAAACACAGTATGGTAAGTGTGAGTGTGGAGTGAGGTGTAGTAAGTGACTGTAGGTGAGGGTGTGATGGGTGACTGTAGGTGAAGGTGTGATGGGTGACTGTAGGTGAAGGTGTGATGAGTGACTGTAGGTGAGGGTGTGATGGGTGACTGTAGGTGAAGGTGTGATGGGTGACTGTAGGTGAAGGTGTGATGGGTGACTGTAGGTGAAGGTGTGATGGGTGACTGTAGGTGAGGGTGTGATGGGTAGTTGACTATAGGTGGAGGTGTGATGGGTGAGTACATTGGAAATATGGTGTCCATAACTCTATAAGGTGGCTACCTGGTGAGATGTGGTGAAGTGGAGACCAAGATTGGGCGCTCAATGGAGAAGTTCCGCGACAAAGTCAAGGCTGAGTTCATCACCCCTCTTCGCTCCTTCCTCAATGTTGATGTGAAGAATGCTCTTGTGAGTGTCCTATTTTCATTGACCTTCTACTCTCACTGACTTGTCTGGACCCTCCTGCCTGTAGGCTGAGAAGAAGTCAGCTAATCTCCATCGACTAGACTTGGATAGCGCTAAGACAAAGTCAAGAAATGCTAAAACCGAGAATGCTGCTGTAGTAGGTGGTGTGGGTGTGTGCTGATGTGGGTGTGCTGTGGGTGAGTGCTGTGTGCTGATGTGTTGTGTGGGTGTGTGGTGTGGGTGTGTGCTGATGAGTATTGTGTAGGTGTGTGCTGTGTGCTGATGTGTTGTGTGGGTGTGTGGTGTGGGTGTGTGCTGTGTGCTGATGAGTATTGTGTGGGTGTGTGTTGTGTGGGTGTGTGCTGTGTGCTGATGTGTTGTGTGGGTGTGTGCTGTGTGCTGGTGTGTTGTGTGTTGTGTGTGCTGTGTGCTGGTGTGTTGTGTGGGTGTGCAGTTGTGCCATTCACTTAGTCCTATTCCCCCAGGCCGAAGAAGAGCTGAGGAGGGCACAAGCAGCATTTGATGCTCAAGTGGAGAAGGCCAAAAGTACCATCAACAGGATCTGCCGTACACATGTATGTCGATGACACCACCGTTGGTGATGTTAGTGATTGAGACGTTCCTTTTTGTGGTTGGTGTTGGCTACAGGTGAATCATCTTGGTGAGTTGAGGACTCTAATTTCTGCCCAGAAGAAGCTCTACAAAGAATGTCTGGCCCATCTTGATGATGTGGATGCTTTTGAAGATGACAGGTTTGTATTGCGTGGTTAGACGGGTGGTCTGCCCTCTCCGTGTGTGTGTGTGGCTGGGAGAGTACTTCTAACTTACTTAGGACCGTTTCTGTGGATACGAGGAGTTCAACAGAAAAGGTTGACCTGGAGGAGTTCCATTTCCGTGGACTGACCCTCAACAGGAGGAACTCTCGCAAGGCTCGGGTCCTGTACGACTACGATAAGTCTCAAGAGGACGAGATATCAGTGACTGCAGAACAGGTTGGGTCTTCGTGTTGGAGAGTGCCATGTGTGGACCACCACAATATCAGTATTTCCTCCGTTGCAGTTTGTGACCGCCTACCCTGTTCCTGGGAATGATGAGTACTTCATTGTGGTCATCGGTGAAGGGAGCGACAAGATTGGGAAGGTCCCTCTCACTTATCTCGAGCTTTTCTGAGTGGAACGTACTCAATATCCGCTGTACTCAATATTCGCTGTACTCTTTACCAATTGAGTGTTAGGAATAATTTTGTATTAAAATAATAGAATGCTGGATATAGAATGATTTGAATTGAAAGAAAACAGATTGTATAGTCAAAGATAAGCTGCCCATCCAACATACATCTTGCTGAGGTTGTCCAGACTGGTAGCATCCTGAGATGGACATAGAGGGAATCTCTTGAGACACCACTTCAAATTCTGTTATACACACACTGGTGGTGCACACACGCACACACAAACACACACACGCATGCACGCATGCACGCACACACGCACACACACACACATGGATGCATGGAGTCCACATCAATCATATCACACAAACCTGGATTAACAGGTGGACCTGCCCAGCTATCGACAGAGGAGGGACTTTACTGTTGTTACCTTTTCCGTTCATTCTGTCCTCAATGTCCTTAATGATGGTCATTGCCTGAGGCGTTGGGGATCAGGAGGTACACGTTATTCTCTGACCACACCTCCTCGCCATACAAACCACACCCCCAACCACACACCCTATCCTGCACAGACTCTGCAGATCCCTTGACTTTGCTCCACTCGACCAAAGGGTCATGGACGAAGGTCTTGAGGACACTGCCAATTGAAAGACAAGAGTCACTTTCCAACACATAAACACAGAATGGTCATACAGAGCAGTATCTACACTGTGACTAACCACATCAAAGGGTCACACTGCTCCCGAAGGACTTGCATGGTGACCTCACAGCTCTTCCTGAATACGCCATCATAACCCGTCACTCCCTGACCAATGAACAAACAAACACTGGTCAATCTAAGATGGGTGTGAGGTATCTGCTAATGGGTGTGTCCACTAATGCCCCGCCCACTTACCATGGCCTTGACCAAGTTGTGAGTCAGACGGAACGGCACACACTCGGGGACATCGAACGTCTTGCCCTGCGAGGAGGGTAGGGTAGGACAGGTCTGGACCATGTGAACACAGACGGGGACTCACTCGGTTGAAGAGACAGTTGAAATCCACATGAATGCAGTCTCCACTGGTCGAGTCAAATAGAATGTTCTCGCCATGGCGATCACCAAGTCCGAGGATATACCCCACAATTGACATGACTGCGGATGTCCTGGAGTATGCCAATCGGCTGGAGTACCTGGAGGGGGAGGAGTCACCTGAACGATGTCGGTCATTGGAATCACATGTAACTACCATTGTGTAGGATCAGGGAAGGTTCGCTGGAACCAGAGGTCAAAAACTGCAGGAAACCTGTGAGTCAGAGGGATTAAAATCACCATGGGAACTGCCACACTTATCGTAACAATTTACTTTGGCAACACAAAATCTTCAAAGTTCTTTTTCATTTGCCTAAAGAGAAACAGAGTATGTTACTGCCCAACAGCACCGAACAAGATTCCTTCTCACGTAGGGTCAGTCATTTTGGACTTCCACAACTCCTTGATGTCCATCCCAGACATGAAGAGCCCCTTCTCTCTACACAAACATGGACAGCACAACCAATGGACCAGGTCCAGCAGTAGAGTCAGGGGTAGCACAAAGTGAGTGGCTCACTGGTAGATCTTGTTGAGGATGTGTCTCAATCCTGAGGTGTTCGGGACCCATTCTATCAGTCCACACTTCTCGTTCAGTGGCACCACTGACTGGTGGGGTGCAAAGGACAGACAGAGGCAATGGTGAGTGGGTGAGTAACATACACACTCCTCATGGACGGACTCACGTAAGTTCTAATGTACAGATTTCTTCTTCTACTTTCAGGGTCCTTCCGTAAGCACTTGTTGATCAAAGTGTAGAACTCCATCAATCGACTGTCCTTCCTCAGGTCATCCTGAGAAGAACTCGGGATGGTAACTGGACACACCCACAACTACGAAGTGTGGTATCGTGGGCGTGGAACTCACGTCTGGCTTACACATCATCACATACTTTTGACCGTCACTAGCTAAAATAGTTATCTTCTTGGGACGCACTAAAGAAGCCATCACTTCAACTTTATCTTCGAATTTCACTATGGTTGGCTGGTTACCAGGAAATGGATTAAGGTTGTCATAGCGACCACCACCATCCAATGGTAGGGTGACAGTTAGTGACGACTGAACTGGCACAATAATGGGAGTGAAGTTGCTAATGGCAACAGGGGGTAGAGCAGGTGAAAGAACAACAGTCTGTCAATTGTAGGGTATTCCCCTGACTCACCCATCATTGGCAAGCCTGCACAGACTACGACAGAGCTTGTCCATACTAACCACCACTGGAAGCCTGGGAACATCCACCTTCTTGTTTGAGACACTGAGGAGGTGTTCAGTGAGTCTCATCATATCCTTGATAAACAACAGAACAAATACCAACTATAAACAAATACACAGAGAATACAATATCGGCAACAAGCCTCACCACAATCAGATTTTCCAATCCGCTGTTGCTTCTCTTTGCTTCAGTTAGTATTCTCTGACATCTTGTCTGTCTGTCCTTGTGTGTTGACTGGAGGGCGGACACAACAGCAACCTCATCTACCCATACACACACACACACACACACACACACACACACACACACACACACACACACACACACACAGTCCACCTGGCCCTCGTACAGGGGACGCTACCTTGCTGACAGCCATCATCATCCACAAGGACTGCTGAGGATAGTGTTGGATCAGCTTCAGGATAATAGTCTGCATCAGCAGGTCGTGGGGTGGTTAGGAATAGAAAGTCAACAACAACAACAACAACAACAACAACAACAACAACAACAAAGCAGGTGGTAGAGATAAACACATACTTGTATCTGCGTGAATACATCACTGTTCGGGTGACATATCCTGGAGATGAGTTGGGAGAATGCTATGAGGAAGTGGTAGGAGGGGAGGGTCTCCGAGAGCTCCGCTATGATGTTGTTCAACGAGGTCAGTGTGGTCACCAGGGCGTGGCGGTCCGGGGCCTTGGCCCGGCTACTTGTGGGCGGGGCATCGGGGACTTTAGCCCCGAAATCCAACCACAGTGTGAGCAGGCGGGGGATGGACTGGTAGATGTACTTGTTGCCATAGCGAAGTGCATGGCCATACTCAGTCAGCACAAAGCGGAGGAACTCTCTAAACAGTACACAGAATAGAGTCATCACCACCAGCTCAGTCCACTCGGTGTGGTGGTACAGTACAGAGGCACTGGGCTAGCTGGAGAGGAACTCACGCAGCTTTTTTGACCTTGTCTGAGGCAAACAAGTTCATTAATCTCTCGTAATACTTGGCAAGATAGAAATGACCACTCTCCATTTGAGGACACACGGCAACTACAGACTGTCAGGGGCGAGTCCATTATCACACACACCACACACTGTCACGCACAGCACACACACCACACACTGTCACGCACAGCACACACACCACACACTGTCACGCATAGCACACAGACACCACAACACCACACCTTGTACTGTTTCAGAATAGTTTGCGTGTCGTAGTGCGCGGTTTCCTCCATCCAAAGTCCCACATACAACAGAGCTTTGGCATGGACCTCAGCAGTGTCCTGTTTGGAAGCTTCCTCCAAGTCCAAAGGCCATTTGTCCCTATGAAGGCAGATCTCTCATCACCAGCTTCAAAGACAACACCGGTAACTTACTTTATGGACTTCTGTAAATCCAGGAGAGCCTGATGGGTATCTCCCTGTAATCAACAACCGAATAATGAGACCACGCCCACCTCCTCGCCCACAGATCTTACCTTGGCATACAGCAGCCTTGCCCTCTCCAGGTAGAGCTCAGGGAGAGCATGCACCTCGGCCATCCTCAGTGAGTTACCTGCTGTCTCCAGCAAACCTGTCCTCCTTGCCATCCCTGAGCTCTGCAACCACAGCCCACCCAGCTCCTTGTGATAGTCACTACACCAACATGTGACAGACACATGATAGTCATTACACACAACACATAACATGTGACATTCACATGACAGACACAATACATGGGATGCTGTATCAGTGTTACACATGTACACATACACTTCACACTTGTATGGACTCACTTGTCAGCTAAACTGTACAACAGTCGTCTCAAACTGAGAATGGGCTCCCTCGTTCTGTAAGAGGTCTACAAGGAAGAATAGGCAACTATATGTAGGACTATTAGTACTGAGGAATACAGAAACACACACTGAGTATGAAGTAGCACCAAACATGCAAGTCCCCCGGACCTAGTGCCACTGACAAAGAGCGTATCCTCACCCGGGTCACTGCCAGCCTCGTCTTCCACTCCTCCACGAGCTTCTTCTTCAAGTCTCTCCCCACCTCACCCCCCAACCCCAGCAGTAAGCGTCCTCCCCCTTCAAGTTCCTGAAGCATGTGCAGTCGCACGATGTACTCATACCCCCGCTGGTAGGACCCCGCCTCCATGCTGGCCACCGACAGAGGGTTCATCTGCTCACTCCGAACCTGGCACAACTGTTTGGTAAACAACTCGCTGTTCTGTGTTGGTAAACAAAATATGCAATCATTTGTACAAACAAACCAGTCTTATATCTCACCTTTTGCTTTGCAGCCAACAGGACACGACCCAGCCCAATACTCCAACTACCAGAGGAGTTCTCCTGAGGATCAAAAACACCTTTGTACAGCGTGGTAAGTAGAACTGACGTGTGCTCACAAATGTATAGAACACACCCACCACATCCACAACATACCCACTGCACCCATGACACACCCACTGCACCCACAACACACCCACCACACCCACAATAGTCACTAACATGGTCCAGTATCTCCTCCAGATCCTCCCACTTTCCAAGTCTCCAAGCGGCTTCCACTCGCACATCAGTGAGAGGCCGCAGCCATTCTGGTCTACAGGAGGACAGGGGACAGGCAGCTCAAGGGGAGAACGGGTGATATCCCCACCCAGCCATCACCTTTGCTCCTTCAATCCCTGAACATGCATCATGACTGAAGACAGCTGTCCCATCTCCATGTTGCACCTCAGCAGACCCTAACAAAGGCCAGCACTGCATGCAGGCTTGGACACACACCTCGTGTACCTCCCTTATACCACACCCACATGAACCACACCCCCCACATGAACCACACCCTCCTTGACCACACCTCTCACCTGGAAGTACGACAGTTCACTGTTCTTGGTTTGAATGGCCATGTTGTAGTAGCTGGTGGCCTCGCTGTACTGGCCCCCGATCTCCAGCTCTAGGACCTTCTCCTCCAAATTAGCCTCGGCCTTCCTGAGTGAGCTCAATCCAGCCACCCCGTCTGGTTCATCCAGGGCAGCATACACATTCTATGACAACAAGCACACCACACACCAATTGACACCACACACCACACGCCAGGTGCCACCACACACCACACACCACATGCCAGGTGACACCACACACCACACACCACATGCCAGGTGACACCACACACCAGGTGACACCACACCACACCACACACCATGTATAGCTACCCCTGTGGCCCACCTGTAGAAAACCAATTGAATTCTGAAACTTGTCCTCTCTGTTGTCCTGGAGGTACTCTTCAGTGTAGCGTAGTGCCCTGGCATAAGCCTTGCAAGCAAAGGCAGCTCTAGCAAGAGCTTCCATTGGGAGGTCCTTGAGGAACGCCTTCACCTTGTTCACATCACTGCTAACGCTGGTCTGAGAGGTAGTGGAGGTCTTACTACTGCTAGCTCTCTGAGGACCAGCTGCAGCAGTTTTGACCCGCACACAGTTCTGGAGATGATCCAGAGCTGTGAAGAGTGTTTGACAGCCATGAGTCAGCTCGTCACTGCGCTCCTTGACTGCATCAGGTGTACCCATGTCATTGGCTATGTTCTGCATCTCCACCAGCACCTGAAGCACCGTCACCCAACACAAGTATGACGAAGAGCAAAGTTACCTAATAATTACAATACTGGAACCATCTGCACCCACTTACTAGCCCCACCCACTTGACTGCCCCACCACTCACTAGCCCCGCCCAGTTGACTGTCCCCACCACTCACTAGCCCTGCCCAGTTGACTGCCCCACCACTCACTAGCCCCGCCCAGTTGACTGTCCCCACCACTCACTAGCCCCGCCCAGTTGACTGTCCCCACCACTCACTAGCCCCGTCCAGTTGACTGCCCTCCCACATTCACGTCTAACCTGATCAGCTACACAGGCTCCCTTGGAGGTGGTGTTCCTCTCTTGGCGGAGCACGCAGGCGAGGGCGTGGGGGAACAGGAAGAGGACAATGTGAAGACTGTGGTTGAACGTGTAGGAACAGGCATTGAATATCCTGGATGCTCGCTGATGGTGGACCTGTGGAGAGTAAACAATAATAACAACAACAGCAACACAGGTGTAAACAAATGACCTCCACCGCAGCCCCTCACCTTCTGAATCAAGCACACAGTGAACTTGCTGATCCACTCATTGAAGACGTACTTCCTCCAGCCCTTGTAGATAGGGAAGGACACACTCCTGCTGGGCCGTCTCTCTGTGTTGTACTGAGAAGAGAGGAAGGGACGGAGGATGGCCTGACTCTCCTCAGACAGCTTCTTCCAAATGATGTTCCCCAAACTACAAGATCGAACAATGCTAGCAATCAAGCCTCACACTACACACACCACAGCCTCACACTACACACACTACAGCCTCACACTACACCCACCACAGCCTCACACTACACACAACCTCCCAACCTCTTCTTATCACTGGAGGTACAGTCGTACTCCTTGAGGATCTCTTGCATGGCATAAGCACTGCAGTCCTGGGCACGTGTTGTCGTTGCTGATAGGAAAGACCTTATCAACTCTTGAAGAAGATTAACAGCAAACTCTCCATCAGCACCATCAATCTGAGATGAAAGCATCAAGCAGTGATCCATGTAGTCCCCCAACTACCACAATCAGCACTGCTGGAAAGCCCACCTCATACATTTGGACGGGTTTAACGTCATCTGATTGTAGAGAGAGGCCCAGCTTCCCTGGGTCAACTGCTCCCAGCTGACCCAGACACTCTCCAATCTTAACCCTCACAGCTTTGTCCGGATCTCGACTACCTTTCATCAACTGAGAGAGAGAGATGAGCAGCAATGATAGGACCCCACACATGCACGAGGAGTCACTCACGACAGTGAACAGCTCTGAGATAACAGGAGCCACTGAGTCGTGTCCTATTATAAGCTCATTCAAAACTTTGGAATTTTCTTTGAGAACATTCGCCAAGTGCTCCAATGCATTGAGTCGGACTGCTGGCTGTTCATGGGTGGCTCCCTTCAAGATTCTGTTAACTTGTTCAGGGAGGTTACTGGTGGCAGGGCTGGCCAATGACATCTCCTTGAACACCCTTCTCACCTCCTCCAGGGCTGGGTGGTCGGGCAAGCTGTAGATCTCACCAAAGTACTGAGAGAGTTGAACTCTATCGGAAATGACACACCAACCATTGAGCACTGTTGGGTGAACACACTGTCAATAGAGCCTCACCTGTTGTCCACTATCAGGTAGGTGAGGATTTCAACAACTTGCTGAGGATGCTGGTCCACCAGAGGCAGCAGCATCACCACAATCTGACTCAGCAGCACCCCAAGGCACTCCTTCTCCAGGCTGTATGGGCCGGGAAATCCATACATTGATATCACCACCACTGACACATTCCAGCACATGTAGTATGCCAATGGGTCGGGTCTACCTTCGGACAAAGCAGTTCCAAGCCCTCAGTCCAGACTGGACCACCTTGGTGAACGGCTCTTGGATGGCCAGTCGCAACATCCCCATCACGTTGACCCGCAGAGGGGTGATGTGCTCCGCCCCCATCAACTCCACTATGATCAGGAGACTTTCAATAACCTGAAATAGTAAACAACAACAACAGTAAACATAATCAAGGACAACCACACCCAGGCCACACCCACTGAGACGATCATCTTCTCATTCCTCTGCTTTGAGGCCATAAGAAACTTGCTGTTCAACACTGCCAGTTCCCCAAGCAAGAGTGGCTTCATGAACTGCACCTGTGTGTGTGTGTGCGTGTGTGTGTGTGTGTGTGTGTGCGTGTGTGTGTGCGTGTGTGTGTGTGTGTGTGTGTGTGTGTGTGTGCGTGTGTGCGTGTGTGTGTGTGTGTGTGTGTGTGTGTGTGTGTGCAGATTTTAGTGATTTTATATCACATACACAAAACATACAGTACACACTATCCTCGATGGTCACCTGGGCCTCCCCAGATAGTGTCCACACACCATAACACCAGTACATTCATGCATGTACACCCTCTAGAGGTGCTACAGGGCTGATGGCAACCAGCAGTGCAGGTTTTCTTAATAGGCTGCTATGGGCTCCCAAGTGTCCAGGTCAGCACAACACAAACGCTCATGAAAAGTCGCACTCATCACGTGACACCCTCTCAAAGTGCACTCACGATCAGCTCATCTCTGGAGGTACCAGGGGTCACACAGTTGGGCTGGCAGGCTCGCACCACATGGAGCATGCCGTTCTTGACTTGCTCCGGGGACAGGGACACACACACACAAAGCTCATTCATCACAGATACTGGATCCTTCTCTAAAATCTGGTTGATGTTGACCTTCAGCACATCCTGTGAGGACGAGGATCAGAAGTAGACAAGAGATTGGGAAAGTCATCCCTGATGGAAGATCATGTAGAGTTAGCGATGGTAGAGTGCTGGTGATGGAGCACTAGTGATGGTGGAGTGGTAGTGATGGTGGAGTGGTAGTGATGGTGGAGTGCTAGTGATGGTGGAGTGCTAGTGATGGTGGAGTGGTAGTGATGGTGGAGTGCTAGTGATGGTGGAGTGGTAGTGATGGTGGAGTGCTAGTGATGGTGGAGTGGTAGTGATGGTGGAGTGCTAGTGATGGTGGAGTGCTAGTGATAGTGGAGTGCTAGTGATAGTGGAGTGCTAGTGATAGTGGAGTGCTAGTGATGGTGGAGTGCTAGTGATGGTGGAGTGGTAGTGATGGTGGAGTGCTAGTGATGGTGGAGTGCTAGTGATGGTGGAGTGCTAGTGATGGTGGAGTGCTAGTGATGGTGGAGTGCTAGTGATGGTGGAGTGCTAGTGATAGTGGAGTGCTAGTGATGATGGAGTATCAGTGATGGTGGAGTGCTAGTGATAGTGGAGTGCTAGTGATAGTGGAGTGCTAGTGATAGTGGAGTGCTAGTGATAGTGGAGTGCTAGTGATGGTGGAGTGCTAGTGATAGTGGAGTACTAGTGATGGTGGAGTGGTAGTGATAGTTGAGTACTAGTGATGGTGGAGTGCTAGTGATAGAGGAGTACTAGTGATGGTAGAGTGCTAGTGATGGTGGAGTACTAGTGATGGTGGAGTGCTAGTGATAGTGGAGTACTAGTGATGGTAGAGTGCTAGTGATAGTTGAGTGCTAGTGATAGTGGAGTGCTGGAGATGGTGGAGGTACTCTTTAGTTGGTACTAACCTCTAAGAACTGGAGAGCCATGGTGAACTCTGCTGATGTGCAAGTGTAGGAGAAGTAGGCAAATATGTACTTTATCTGTAGCACTAACAGCTCCTTCGTGCTCTGTGGGGAGGGGGTAAGGGGAGGTGTGAGTGGGAGGTGTGTGAGTGGGAGGTGTGTGAGTGGTGTGTGAGTGGGAGGTGTGTGAGTGGGAGGTGTGTGAATGGAGGTGTGTGTGGTGTGTGAGTGGGAGGTGTGTGAATGGAGGTGTGTGTGGTGTGTGAGTGGGAGGTGTGTGAGTGGGAGGTGTGAGTGGGAGGTGTGGGAGTGGAGGTGATGAGTGAGGAGTGGTTGGTTGACGAGGTGTATTGGTTTACTTAACCTTTCCTGCTGATCGGGCAATGCAGTCCAGACCTGGGGTGGGTGTCTTCACAGAGAGGTAGACCAACCGAGGGTACAAGAACTGCATGGTGGCCTCCAGCAAATGGGTCACTTCTTTATCAAACGAGAAGAGATCGATAATCTGGGAAAGCAGAGCACACCTGGTGAGGGAACCACATGTACACACACACATATACAGTACTTTGATGATGTATTGTGACATTCACTGCACTACAGAACAGAAGCTATCGGTGTCTATAGCAGGCAGACTATGTACAGTACACGTAGTACATACTGTACATACGTGCATTACATACAGTACACAGTACATACACTGTATGTAAGCACTGTACCTGGTGTGTGAGTGAACTCTGTTTGGTGGTGTTCAAGACCGCTTTTGGATTTGAATGAATCCTCTCAGCCAAGTACTAACAAGTGAAGTGACAGCACAGGATTGCGCAATACATGACTTGTGTTACATCACATTGGAAAGGATTGTGCAATGAATGACAGCTAAACTCACTTCCGATAATTCGATTCTAATTAGATCAAACAACGTGGTTATCGTGTAGCCATGACAACGTGCTATCTCCTTGATCTATTCAAATAAAACAAACAATCATAAACATGTCCGAACCAGTACAAATCTTACCCTGACAAGTCCCCTATCAGGTGGACCCGCCCCCATAGTGTGACGTCTCACAAGAGATGAGGTCCACTGACCTGATGGACCGTTGCTGCTCTAACAGTGCAGGACGGGTCTTCAAGCAACCTGACCATCTCCATGACAACCTCGTTCAAAGCACTGTCTTTGGAATGCAGTCCGACTTGCCTGAAACAGCTGACAATACCTTCACGAGCGCTGGAGGAGGGGACACAGGTTGGTGGTGACACAAGGTACCTTCTCCAAACCCTTAAAAATAAGGTCCAAACACCTCCTGGGGAAGTTGTGTATCGGATAATGTCTGCGGTGCTATAGGGTGAAATGTGGTCATAGCCCCATACAAGGTATCATACATAAAGGATATTATATTTCACTCGTTAGCAGTGGTATTAGTGGTGGTATTAGCAGTGGTATTAGCAGTGGTATCAGCAGTGGTATTAGCAGTGGTATTAGCAGTGGTATCAGCAGTGGTATCAGCAGTGGTATCAGCAGTGGTATCAGCAGTGGTATCAGCAGTGGTATTAGCAGTGGTATTAGCAGTGGTATTAGCAGTGGTATTAGCAGTGGTATTAGCAGTGGTATTAGCAGTGGTATTAGCAGTGGTAGTATTTATTTAATTCTATTTTCGGTTGGGTAAATGCTTATGTGTCAAAATTGTCCCAGATCAAAATTTCCAGCAATACGTCATCCTACAGGATAGAATGTTGCCGCAGAAGTTTGACCTAGGACAATTTTCAGATGGGTTGATATTAGCCATGACACTCCCCTTCACCAGCAGCACCTGATGCAATTGCTCTCCAGGTGAAATTGATAGGCTTCTGTTAGTGCATCCATTATGTGACCTTTGACCTCTGAACAGCCACCTTGCAGTAGAAATCTGATGACCTTGCTACAGAGAAGAAAGGATGACAGGTGATACAGACACACAACCATTATGACACACCCACTCTCGCTGCCACACCCAACAGCATCCAAAACAGCTCGCGATTGACTCCAGAAGAACTTCAGTATTTCCTTCCTGAAGACCAGACCACCCTTCCCCAAGCACTTGGTGATCATCTCTGCACTGCTCAACAAGGCTGGGAGGAGAGACACCACACCCAGGAAGATCACCATCAATAGTCAACTAACTTGCCTGAGGTTGTAAGGGTGGCCGAGGACAACAGCTAGCGTGGACGAGACACACTTACCAATTTTGACTCTGTCATCGGAATGGCTGTGAATCAAGGAAGTTATCTCCATGACCCACCCACACACCACCTGGTGGAGGTCCGACTGATCCCATGTGGCGTCAGAAGTGGAGAAATGGACCTCAGTGTTACTGTGAACAGGAACGTCCCAGTCCTTTGTGGGGGCCAGACGGGATACCCCAGGGGGTGAGACTGAGGCTAATATGGCACCAAGTGTATTACAAAGAGCTTCAGCGGCATCACATGACATCTGGGGAAAACCCTCAACAAGGTCACTGTACACATGCAATAAAGAACAACACACAGTCAATAGACACCACCCATCACTGCGAGTCTGTTTCGATAGACCATACAGCACTCTCAACATTGACAGTAGTCACAGCTAGGACCTACCTGGTCCACCTCGTGAACTGCGAACAGAACACCCCATCCCGGGAGGAGAGCCACAGTGGGAGGGTCCTAATGGCAGCCACTCTCACCTCCTCACACTCACAGGTGAACTGCAGAGAGCAGACACACTCTAGCCTGAGGAGCTGGAGTGAGGTACATACTTCACTCACCAGTGCTGCCCTCAGCATCTGGGTACTCTGCAACGAGATGGCATTAGCAGGCAGAGCAGACATGGCCAGAACACTGTCGATTTTGCACATGTTGAGATCCAGTGAATGCAACTTGAGAAGACCCAACATCTGTGACCTTGTGTTCACTGGAAGCTTACTGCCACTGACGATAGCATCCCATGGCTTATCCAACAGCTTGATGTGGCCAGACATGATACCAGTGTACATGTGTGCAGACATGGGTGTGTGCACATGCATGGGTGTGTGCGCGTGCATGGGTGTGTGTGCATGCATGGGTGTGTGCGCATGCATGGGTGTGTGCGCATGCATGGGTGTGTGCACGTGCATGTATAATGCAACATCTACTCACTGAGGGCCAGCAGAGTAGAAGCAAAGAAGCCAGATAGTCACACACCACAGGAAACACCTGAAGAGATCCTACAAACACACAACAAACTAGACATAGTGACCAGCAGGTCCAGCACATGCCCCCCTCACCCCAGACGGCTGCTGAGCGGAGGGCCCCTATCGACTGGTACACCTTAGTCAGTATCTGGAGTGAACCAAGACGTTAGGAGAAACATGCGGCTACAGACCACACATTGCAGCATACCATCTTCACGTGGGGGGTCCCGCCCTTCAAAATGGCAGCCGCAATCACCCACTCCCACACATTGGCTATGTGACTTAGTTGCTGGAGGGTCCACCACGGCTCTTGTGGGCGGAGGTCACAATGACTAACCATACACAACCTCGCATGGGTTTCCATGACAACACGAATTCCTTCAAGAAGGCACAACACCTGTACAGTAGCAACCAGGTCATAATAGCCACCATCACCATGTACACACATCACTGCACATACAGTACACTGTAGACACAACATCACTGTACATACAGTACACTGTAGACACAACATCATTGTACATACAGTACACTGTAGACACATCACTGTACATACAGTACACTGTACACACATCACTGCACATACAGTACACTGTAGACACAACATCACTGTACATACAGTACACTGTAGACACAACATCATTGTACATACAGTACACTGTAGACACATCACTGTACATACAGTACACCGTAGACACATCACTGTACATGCAGTACACTGTAGACACAACATCACTGTACATACAGTACACTGTAGACACAACATCACTGTACATGCAGTACACTGTAGACACAGTGCACACTTCACATACTTCGTTCCAGTCAACATCCTCAATCAAGTGAAGATCAGAAGATTCCTTCGGTTTCCTGGTGACAAGCTTCATTAACTTATTAACCATAGTGTCTAGCAACTGCTTGATCTTGCAGCTGAAGGTCACGCCAACAGAAGGAGGACTCATAATGGACCGCCCCTTTAACTTCACAGTTTTTGGCTTCTTGGCAGGCTTTGGCTCATCACTAAAGAAAATAGACAGCAATAACAACTGATTTGCAGAGATAGCTACATGCAAACAAGAGCTGAGAGGGACACATCACAGTAGTGTACCTGTTAGCTGGGGGTGGGGTCTGCTGACCACCCTCCTCCTCTCCTGGTCCAGCGCACTCCCGCATCCTGCACAGCTGGACCAGGGGTGACACCACCAGCTGGAGAACGACATGGGCGGGGTCAACATATGGGAAATGGGCGTGTGCACATTGGGGGTGTGGTTCACCTGTAGGGAGTGACTCTTTCCCAGTGTATCAAAGGAAACCCTCCCGAGCTCAACCAGCGAGCTTTCGGAGGCAATGTGTCTGACATAAGCATCAACCAATGTACCTACAGTTCTCTGAAAAGCACACCACATTCTGAACCCTATACAGCAGATGGTGAGAGCAGAGGAACCTACCAGTGATTCTGGGTTCATATTCTGGAATCCTCTGGTTGCCAGTGAGCAGCAAAGATAGAGGGACAGTCTTGTCCAGTGGTGGATCTTGACGTGGTCGGAACACATGAAGAACCAGTACAGTAGCTTCATCAGTTCTTCCTCCATCACCTTCAGTACCCCTCTGAACAAACGGGACAACAAATGGTTCCCACCAATAGTACATCAAGTCATGGACATTAACTGACTTATGGTCTTGAGGTGTGTGTTTGACGCTAAACTCTGCCAGAGCTATTGCATTGGATATGTGTGTATCCACAATGTGAGGCTGGATCACCCAACCACTCGAGAGGAACTTGTGGAGGGCCTTCACTGCAAACTGAAGGAAATATCACTCCAACATATGTACTATAGCACTGTACAGTACACACAGTATACACAGTACACACAGTACATACAGTACACATAGTACGTAAATACAGTACACACAGTATACACAGTACACACAGTACACACAGTATACAGAGTACACACAGTATACAGAGTACACACACATGTACAGAATAGAATATCTCTCCACCTCATCCCATCACACACACACACACACACACACACACATACACCATGTGTACAGCACACAGCCAACCTTCTTAACAGCTGTCCCCCCATGTCTCATCAACACACCGAGGCACTGAAGCACCTCACCCTCCACAGAACTGGCAAACACATTGATCTTAGTGGACTGCTCCATCAGAACACACCTGGACAAGGAAGGGCACACACACCTCACTGTCACCCCATAGAACAACACAAGAGTGTAGCCAGTAACTGATACGGGTGCTTGGGGTGACGTCATGGACGGTATATGCTTATGGTCACTCATTCATTACACACAGGACAGCAGTCCTGAGTGGAGAGCACTCCACTGCATACAGGAACAGGTCCCTCAGTACAATAGCAGGAAGATACAGTATCAATTACCATAGAAACGGCACCCTCATATAGTCATTTTAGATGCATAAAATCCTGACCGTTGTATGAAGTTTCCAAGCATTTAGCTGGCACAACTTCTTATCATTTCCAGTACCACCGAGTGGTGTACTGGAGGAGTTATGGACACGTGGGTTGACCTTGACATCATGCCCCAACATCTAAACACAGGTGATGGCACATGTACAGACATTTGATGTCCAGTAGTGAGGTACAGTGGAACCTGTCTGTGAAGACCGCCAGGGGCATGAAATGTGGTCTCTGTAGACAGGTGGTCTTCACATAGAGGTGTACCAGTGTACTTAAGGTTGTGCATTGGACAGTTTAAGGGTGGTCATGTAGTACAGCTCCCTCTGTATCTAACCCGGAGGCACTCACAGTAGAGCTGATGTGAGGTAGGAGCAGTCGAGGACCGAGGTGAGTTCGATGGGTCTGGGGGTGAGGTTGACAGTCTCCTTACACCTGGCTCGAGGTGTGTAGTAGAAGTGCTGAAGACCAACCAGGGAAGGCTCATCCTTGAAGAAGTGGACACCATTAGCAGTGATGAAGGCCAAACCTAGGAATAGGATGAGAGATCACTGACTGAGGAGCATGGCTTGAAGAAGAGAATGGACTGACTCTTTAATAGCTCAACAGCTTCTCTGACAATGAAAGCAAACAGCTTCAGATCTTTCTGACTACAAATCTGGAATGAGTGAATGAAATACATGCATAGCAACACCAAGTACTCTCCCAGGAACATGCTCAACACACAGGCAGTGTTGGACAATCTCACACTATGCAGACATCAGCTGATGGGATGCACTCCAATGACATTGATATAGTCCAACTTGGATAAGGTTGAGACGACACCGTCAAATTCACACGATAACAATGTCATATTGAAAAACCTATATCACTCGATGTATAATGGACCACACCCACTGGGATACTCACATGGTAGAGTAGACCACACCCACTGGGATACTTACATGGTAGAGTAGACCACACCCACTGGGTTACTCACATGGTAGAGTCCAGTTATACACTTCACAGTCAGTGGATGTAGTAAACGACACTTTTCAGAGCTCAGTATACGTAGCAAATGCAACATTAACCAGAGAAAAAAGGCTGGGAAACAATGGAAGATATCACTTATCACCAAGTATTATCTCAGAAACGTCCCCACTTACAGTGGGAAGAGTTGGGCGGGTCTATTGGAGACGCATCAAAGAATTTGAGATCTTGATCGAAGGTTTTCAGAAGAATATTGAGAATGGTCTCACTCTGTGGAGTACCTCTGTCTTTGGACAACTGATTATGGACTGCAGATAGCATGGGTACAGGAATAGGCAGTTAATTGGCGATATCAGTCACAAACTTGATCGTGAGGCCTACCTTCTTTCAGATCTGATAGGTGGGTGTCCACTAATTCGCCAAATTTCTTTTGAAATTCGTCTTTTGTTTTACTAAATAAAAGAGAAACTTTTCATCTAAAGTACTTGGTATGTTCAAATGTGAAACTGTACTCTTCTGATGTGCTATGTTGCGGCTTCTTTGATAGAATGGAAACGGTGCTTTCTTGCGCCATGTTTCCTCGCGCTCACGTGAGCGCATATCCGCGATTCCAGGAACGGTATTTCGGTAGTACCTGATGTTGCGGATATCTGACTAAACCTAAAACAGAGGTAATTGGTGTGGCACATCCCATCCCACTAGGTGTGGTGGTGGGGACTCATCCTATTAGAATCAATAATATCATGTTGGCCACCACTAGGTCTGTACAACCTCCAGTAGGATGTACATGCATCAGTATTTGAGCTATGATGCATCACATGGACACTAACTTGACCGTGGTGAACAGCAATAAAATTTGACATTTTGGCTGGTCACCACAAAGCATATAGCACAAACAGTAGGGTGTGTATACGTCGGAATTTGCGTTGATAAGTTGGAGACAGCTCATGGTGACCAGCAACAAAATGTGAAATTACCTGACCAGTCACCAAGAGGTCTTTAATATATCCATTAGGATGTACATACAAAAGTACAGGTGTTCTTGTATGTATCATATGGACACTGGGGAGCTTTTGTGACCGGCTACAAGCACATCTTGTTAGTTACCACTAGGTCTGTACCACCCATTGGCATATCAGTAGGACAGTACACATGTGATGTTTGTACAGCACGTGATATTAGGTGATTTCAATGTATTGGACTGAGCCTGTCAGCTACACACTGGGTGTGGTGGTACTGTTTATCAAGAGAGCAAACGGCTCAAAACATCAGTGATTGGGCTAGCAAGCCGGTATTCAGTGTGGATGCATACAGGTGGTATTCAGCTTCTATATTTACATTAAATAATACATATACATAAAAATAATACATAAGAAATTTTGATTTTATCAAGCTTCGGAGTAGGGTTCAGCGAATTGTCTTTCGGGCCTTCGAATTGCATTGGTCAGCCATGATGACGTCCATTTTGGCAGACATTTTTGTATGACGTCATTGCCCTGGAAAGTTTGCGAATCTTATTTCGATCGCGTCCAACCTTTTTAGTTTTTTTTTTATTTATGGGACCAATCTACTATGGTAACAGCGAGGTTCTGCACGTAGTGCACGCCTAGTAATAATAATAGGCCCAATGACTCGTATTTCATGAGTATTGAAACCATAGATAGTATCTATGTTGTAACTGACGAAGACCTTCGCGGTCGAAACGTCTTACATTTCAACCATTCCAGTCTGTTTCACTGCTACGTAATCGCTCGAGAATTAACCGGTTTACCCTATAGTTTAGTGGTTTGTGCAATCGAACAACAAAGAAAAAGACTCTGTTCCCGATGAGTGTACCATCCTGCCTTTAATAGGCTACCTCTGTGTTCAACTTATAAAGTACCTGTACATGTGTGTAGTTATTGTCAATGAGGATGTCCCCCCAGTGTGTGTGTTCTCTGGTGGTCCTGGTGATGGTGACCTGTTGTGGTGAGTGGACTGAACATCCCAGAATTATGTGTGTTGAATCACTTGTGTCCATTTGGGATACTGTAGGCTATGGACTGAAGGTGGACAGGTACAACTGTACATTCCCGCCTTTTCGTATCCCAGTTTCTGCAGAAGATGGTGTTTGTATTGATTCAGGAGTGGGGAGTGATAGGGAGTTGAGGTGTACTTCAACCAGCACCAAAACCCCACTGCTATCAGATGGTGATGATGCAACATACTACCTATGGGTGACTCCAGCATTTCTTAGTCTTGTCATTCCAAATAATGTGTGTGTTAGAGCTATTGTGATGACATTCAGCACTGATTCGTCTTTTGGTATTCCCTCACTGACCTTTGAACCCAATGAAACAGTTACTACATCCCATGATGTGAGACCTGGTGACCTGGTAAATACCACTATCACCTTCACACCACAATACTGTGGACAGTCTGTTAGGATCAACATGGAGAGAGATTGGATCAGTTTGATACAGTTGACAGAAGTGACTCTCATTGAAGGAGGTGGCGGTAACAGTGGTAAGTATATAGTACTGACAATGTTGGATGGGATGGCCATGTTTGTAATTTCTTATTGTTAGTAACAGAAACAACAGTAGCAACAACAACAACAGCAACAACAACAACAACATCAATAACAACACCAACAGGTAATACTTCAGGTCAGTGAGTGTGTAGTGACCACCAACCAACTGACCTAGTGTGAAGGCTTTGCTACTGTAGCAGTCAACCAGTGTCAACAAGTAGCTAGCTGTTCCATGTAGCACTATTAATCACAGCTGGGACAACCTCAGAGGTCTTAGCTCCCACGTACAATATCCAATGTACTAGTGATATTGCTCACTGAGTTGTTCACCTATTGAAGTTGGTCTCCCTGTACTGAGTACTCTGCCCCCATCCTACAGTACCTGGTGCTACAGAGGACCCACAGTATGCTCTCATTGGAGGTCTTGTGGGTGGAGGGTTGGTGATTGTACTGCTGATGGTAATGCTGGTCGTATGCTGTGTCATAATATATTTTCTGTACCGAAAATCACAGAACCTCTCCAAAACTAAAGTAATTCCGCTATATATCCACATACAAGCAGTGTGAGATCACCTTGAGTTGAACTCTCCCTTGCCCACATTTAGGGAGATGGAAATGACTACGACTATGTCACTTCTCTTGAGGGAACTTGTATGAAGGGAGACATTGTGATGGAAGACAACCCAGCTTATGAGCACGTAATGGAAGACATTGTGATGGAAGACAACCCAGCTTATGAGCACACAAGGGAAGACATTGTGATGGAAGACAACCCAGCTTATGAACACACGGGGGAAGACATTGTGATGGAAGACAACCCAGCTTATGAACACACGGGGGAAGACATTGTGATGGAAGACAACCCAGCTTATGAACACACGGGGGAAGACATTATGATGGAAGACAACCCAGCTTATGAACACACGCGGGAAGACATTGTGATGGAAGACAACCCAGCTTATGAACACACGCGGGAAGACATTGTGATGGAAGACAACCCAGCTTATGAACACATGAGGGAAGACATTGTGATGGAAGAGAACCCAGCTTATGAACACTCTAGAGAAGGTGTCATAAAAGAAAAACAGGCTAATGACATCACACAAGATTATATTTAATAATGGTGAAGCAGAACATTCCGATGTTGTAATAATATTATTCATAATTTGTGATTACCTAATGATATTCATATGTGACACAGGCACGGTATAAGCAGTGCTCGTTTTCAGAAGACTGGTCTGTATATAATACACCACTTACATATCAGTAGGACAGTACACGTTATGTTAGCATAGCACATGATGTTAGGTGATCTCAATGTATTGGACTGAACCCGTCCACTACACACTGGGTGTGGTAGTACTGTTTATCAAGAGAGCCAATGGCTCAAAACATCAGTAATTGGGCTAGCAAGCCGGTATTCAGTGTGGGTGCATACAATAGTCATTCAGTTACTATATTATCTGACAGGATGTGCTGTATTAGTAATAGCATTAGCTAAAAATTATTAAATTTAATATAATTGTTATATGTATTAGTAATGATATTATGCATGTAGTATTGTATTTAGGATTGCTATGGTAGCCAGTCCAATTATATTCATAGTTTAGTGGTTTGTGCAATCGAACAACAAAGAGAAAGACTTTGTTCCCGATGAGTGTACCATCCTGCCTTTAATAGGCTACCTCTGTGTTCAACACTATTTATAAAGTACCTGTACATGTGTGTAGTTATTGTCAATGAGGATGTCCCCCCAGTGTGTGTGTTCTCTGGTGGTCCTGGTGATGGTGGCCTGTTGTGGTGAGTGGACTGAATATCCCAGGAATTGTGTGTGTTGAATCACTTGTGTCCATTTGGGATACTGTAGGCTATGGACTGAAGGTGGACAGATACAACTGTACATTCCCAAGTGCTCGTATCCCAGTTTCTGCAGAAGATGGTGTTTGTATTGATACAGGAGTGGAAAGTGATAATAGGGAGTTTAGGTGTGCTTCAACCAGCACCAAAACCCCACTGTTATCAGATGGTGATGATACAACATACTACATATGGGTGACTTCAGCATTTCTTAGTCTTGTCATTCCAAATAATGTGTGTGTTGGAGCTATTGTGATGACATTCCGCAATGGCATGTCTCTTGGTATTCCCTCACTGACCTTTGAACCCAATGGAACAGTTACTACATCCCATGATGGGAGACCTGACAACTTGGTAAATACCACTATCACCTTCACACCACAATACTGTGGACAGTCTGTTAGGATCAACATGGAGTTGAATGAGACGAATGCAACACTAGTACTATTGTCAGAAGTGACTCTCATTGAAGGAGGTGGCGATAACAGTGGTAAGTACATAGTACTGGCAATGTTGAATGGGATGGCCATGTTTGTAATTTCTACTTGTTAGTAACAGAAACAACAGTAGCAACAACAACAACATCAGCAACAACAACAACAACATCAATAACAACACCAACAGGTAATACTTCAGATCAGTGAGTGTGTAGTGACCACCAACCAACTGACCTAGTGTGAAGGCTTTGCTACTGTAGCAGTCAACCAGTGTCAACAAAGTAGCTAGCTGTTTCATGTAGCACTATTAATCACAGCTATATAGGACGACCTCATAGGTTTTAGCCCCCGGATACAATGTACATCGTGATATTGCTCACTGAGTTGTTCACCTGTTGAAGTTGGTCTCCCTGTACTGAGTACTCTATCCCCATCCTACAGTACCTTGTGCTATGGAGGACCCACAGTATGCTCTCATTGGAGGTCTTGTGGGAGGAGGGTTGGTGATTGTACTGCTGATGGTGATGCTGGTCGTATGCTGTGTCATAATATATTTTCTGTACCGGAAATTACAGAACCTCTCCAAAACTCAAGTATTTTCACTATATATCCACATACAAGCAGTGTGAGGCCACCTTGAGTTGGATTCTCCCTTGCCCACATTTAGGGAGATGGAAATGACTATGACTATGTCACTAATCATGAGGAAACTTGTATGAAGGGAGACATTGTGATGGAAGACAACCCAGCTTATGAACACACGGGGGAAGACATTGTGATGGAAGACAACCCAGCTTATGAGCACGTAATGGAAGTTGTCATGAAGAAAAAACGGGCTAGTGACATCACACAAGATGATGACGATTATATTTAATAGTGCTAAAGCAGAGCATTCTGATCTGATCTGATTTTGACGAAGTTGTGGTTACCCAATAATGGCGTGGCATAATATAATATTATAAGCAGCCGTCTTGTTATTTTATGTACAGACATCTCTCCCAATGAATAATATACTTGACATGACATTGTGCAAGAATAGACAACCATGTTTATACTGTACAACAGTACAAGCCATCGTCAGGGTTCTTCACTTGCAATTGGCCATGAGGAATAAGGACAGCCATTTCCTCACAGCTGGGGAGTTGTCCTGAAGAACAGAGAATGTAAGTATAACACCCTTTCCAGGATTACCTTTATAAGGATTGGTATAGCTGGGTTAGTATACATAACCTCAACACACTCATATATTATTGGTGATGACTGTTAGCGTGGAGAATAAATTTCACACAGGTAAACCTACTACTGTATACCATCATACTCATCCCATTCAACGAAGTTCAAGCAGATACATGGGATGCTAATGGGAATTGAACATACACATGATACCGCGTTCATGTCATACAATGCACTATCAAGTGTCAACATTGATAGTTTGTGGACATTACTGAGTCAAATCATTGTATATGATCCCTGCGGCAATCGAAATGCTGATAATGTACACAAATTAGAGTACAAAAAGTATTAAACATTTAATTTTATGTATATTCAAATCATACATTGATCAATAATACAGAAAGTGGTTGCTCAAAGAGCAAATTCAAGGAAATGGACAGATATGAATGGTGTCATTGCAGACATAAGTTGTATGTCCTATTTCTGTACCAGTAACACCCTCACATACTGTTGTCTGCAATAACAGCATCTCCTTAAGGAGAAGAATGGCCATGACTGTGGGGTGTTTATCTTTTGTATGTTGATCAGCGTGAAGCAATCCTTCGAATGCTCGTCTTTACACGGTATGCTATGCAGCAGATTTTACGCAACAAGTCCAGAGTGCTGAGCTCCTTCAAGGAGGTAACCCTCCAACAACAGACAGACATTGGTAGGGGGTTATACTTACATTCTCTGTTCTTCAGGACCACTCCCCAGCTGTGAGGAACTGGCTGTTCTTATTCCTCATGGCCAAGTGACGAACTGGACACAGACGATTGCTTGTACAGTATACATGTGGTTGTCTATACTTGTACAAGGTCGTGTTATAAAATACAGTATACAGTAAGTATATAATAGAATTCATAGTATAAATAATTAAAGATACTCGTATGGAATCTGATATACATTGGGAGGGATGTCTGTACATAACAAGAGTGCCTGTTTTCGGAAGACTGGTCTGTACCACCCATTGGCATATCAGTAGGACAGTACACATGTGATGTTAGCACAGCACATGTGATGTTAGGTGATTTCAATGTATTGGACTGAGCCTGTCAGCTACACACTGGGTGTGGTGGTGGGGGCATCCCCACAGCACTGGGTGTGGTGGCACTGTTTATCAAGAGAGCAAACGGCTCAAAACATCAGTGATTGGGCTAGCAAGCCGGTATTCAGTGTGGATGCATACAGGTGGCATTGGGCATAGATTCTCTATATTCAGTTACCAAATTTACTTTACATTTGACAGAATGTACTGTATAAAGTATCATTGATACATTATTGTAAGCATATAGTATTATTATTTGTTATAAAATTATTAAATGTAAAATAATTATAATATGCATTAGTATGCATGCAATATTGTATTTGATAAGATTGTTATGGTAGCAGGTTTAATGATATTCATAGTTTAGTGGTTTGTGCAATCGAACAACAAAGAGAAAATTCTGTTCCCGATGAGTGTACCATCCTGCCTTTAATAGGCTACCTCTACGTTCAACACTATTTATAAAGTACCTGTACATGTGTGTAGTTATTGTCAATGAGGATGTCCCTCCAGTGTGTGTGTTCTCTGATGGTCCTGGTGATGGTGGCCTGTTGTGGTGAGTGGACTGAACATCCCAGGAATTGTGTGTGTTGAATCACTTGTGTCCATTTGGGATACTGTAGGCTATGGACTGAAGGTGGACAGATACAACTGTACATTCCCGAGTGGTCGTATACCACGCACTGACAGTGATGTTTGTATTGATACAGGACCGGGGAGTGATAGGGAGTTGAGGTGTGCTTCAACCAACACCAATACCCCACTGCTATCAGATGGTGATGATACAACATACTACATATGGAGGACTTCAGCATTTCTTAGTCTTGCCATTCCAAATAATGTGTGTGTTGGAGCTATTGTGATGACATTCCGCAATGGTTCGTCTCTTGGTATTCCCTCACTGACCTTTGAACCCAATGAAACAGTTACTACATCCCATGATGGGAGACCTGGTGACTTGGTAAATACCACTACCACCTTCACACCACAATACTGTGGACAGTCTGTTAGGATCAACATGGAGAGAGATGGGAGCAGTTTGATATGGTTGACAGAAGTGACTCTTATTGAAGGAGGTGAGTAGTTTGGTTCACCCACATTGCCATAGTAACTGGTAGTACCAAAATCTTTTGCCCTCTCCACACAGGATCCAGTCCTTCGGCTGGTGGTCCATCACTAGTCCCCACCAGCAGTGCTCCAGGTGTAACAGAATCCAACACAGCTCATGTGTCACCATCCAACACAACGACAACAGGTAATCTCAACGGTCTTAGCTCCCGGATACAATGTACATAGTGATATTGCTCACTGAGTTGTTCACCTGTTGAAGTTGGTCTCCCTGTACTGAGTACTCTGTCCCCATCCTACAGTACCTTGTGCTATGGAGGACCCACAGTATGCTCTCATTGGAGGTCTTGTGGGAGGAGGGTTGGTGATTGTACTGCTGATGGTGATGCTGGTCGTATGCTGTGTCATAATATATTTTCTGTACCGAAAATTACAGAACCTCTCCAAAACTCAAGTATTTTCACTATATATCCACATACAAGCAGTGTGAGGCCACCTTGAGTTGAATTCTCCCTTGCTCACATTTAGGGAGATGGAAATGACTACGACTATGTCACTTCTCACGAGGAAACTTGTATGAAGGGAGACATTGTGATGGAAGACAACCCAGCTTATGAGCACGTAATGGAAGTTGTCATGAAAGAAAACCGGGCTAGTGACATCACGCAAGATGATGTAAAAGGACCTTGTATCTAGTGTTAGAGGAGAACATTCTGATGTTGCCGCCAATAGTTGTAATGATATTCATAAGTTGTGGTTATGATATTCATATGTGACGCGTTTGCGCGGTATAAGCGGTACTCGTTCTCGGAAGACTGGTCGGTGGCGAGAGAAGGCACGTCTCCTTTGCTAGACTCCATTCCAGTCTAATAGTCTGTTTGAGAAGGCCTATTCTTAGGATTGGGTCATCCAAACAGTATCAAGAGCTGGATCCTTCATGGCCTGTCTCTGTAGACAGTCCAAGAACATCCAAGTCCAAGTGCATGTGGGTCGTGTGTAATGGTCATGTTTCCAATGTGAGCGTGTTAGTATGCAGTGGAGAGACCTCAGCAATAGCAGACCAAGTGGTATTCCCTTGTACACTGAGTGGGCACAGAATACAGTCACTGGTATGGTGTCTAGCGTACTATGCTTGTATGAACCAGTTCATAGGTGTGTGTGCATGCTTCACTGATCATGCATGGACATGCTTACATGATTGATGGAGAGAAATTCATCCTGTTCACCTTGCACGTATCATCTTTTGACCACTGGCCATGGACGCCTGTGAAGGTGCAGGAACAAGTAGTTATGACGGATTATGTTACGGACCACAGTTAACACTACACTTCAACATGGGGTGTCCATGGTAGAATCTTTGAAGCTGGGCATCAGTATCTGTGTTTTTAAGTCCGATATAGGCACTGTACAGCTCATGGTGACCAGCTATAAAATGTATTATCACCTGGCCAGCAACCAAGAGGTCTATAGCAACTCTATTGGAATGTACATACAAGAGTATGTGTATTGATATAATTATGCATCATACAGACACTAGTGAGCTTTAGTGACCGGCGGCAAAACATAACGTGTTGGTCACCACTAGGTCTGTACCACCCACTGGCACATCAGTAGGACAGTACACATGTGATGTTAGTACAGTACATGTGATTTTAGAGGATTTCAATGTATTGGACTGAGCCTGTCAGCTACACACTGGGTGTGGTAGTGGGGGCATCCCCACAGCACTGGGTGTGGTGGCAATGTGTATCAAGATAGTGAATGCCTTAAAACATCAGTGATTGGGCTAGCAAACGGTATTCAGTGTGGATGCATACAGGTCATTCAGATACCAAATTTACTTAATATTTGACAGAATGCACTGTATAAAGTATCATTGATACATTATTGTTAGTATATAGTATTAGTATTTGTTACAAAAATTATTAAATGTAAAATAATTATAATATGCATTAGTATACATGCAATATCATATTTGATAAGATTGTTATGGTAGCAGGTTTAATGATATTCATAGTTTCGTGGTTTGCGCAATCAAACAACAAAGAGAAAGACTTTGTTCCCGATGAGTGTACCATCCTGCCTTTAATAGGCTACCTCTGCGTTCAACACTATTTATAAAGTACCTGTACATGTGTGTAGTTATTGTCAATGAGGATGTCCCCCCAGTGTGTGTGTTCTCTGATGGTCCTGGTGATGGTGGCCTGTTGTGGTGAGTGGACTGAACATCCCAGGAATTGTGTGTGTTGAATCACTTGTGTCCATTTGGGATACTGTAGGCTATGGACTGAAGGTGGACAGATACAACTGTACATTCCCGAATGGTCGTAATCCAGTTTCTGCAGAAGATGGTGTTTGTAATGATACAGGATCAGGGGATAATAGGGAGTTGAGGTGTACTTCAACCAGCACCAAAACCCCACTGCTATCAGATGGTGATGATGCAACATACTACCTATGGGTGACTCCAGCATTTCTTGATCTTGCCATTCCAAATAATGTGTGTGTTGGAGCTATTGTGATGACATTCAGCAATGGTACTCCTTTTGGTATTCCCTCACTGACCTTTGAACTCAGTGAAACAGTTACTACATCCCATGATGGGAGACCTGACAACTTGGTAAATACCACTATCACCTTCACACCACAATACTGTGGACAGTCTGTTAGGATCAACATGGAGAGAGATGGGACAATACGGTTGACAGAAGTGACTCTCATTGAAGGAGGTGGCGGTGACAGTGGTAAGTACATAGTACTGACAATGTTGAATGGGATGGCCATATTTGTAATTTCTTATTGTTAGTAACAGAAACAACAGTAGCAACAACAACAACAACAGCAACAACAACAACAACATCAATAACAACACCAACAGGTAATACTTCAGGTCAGTGAGTGTGTAGTGACCACCAACCAACTGACCTGGTGTGAAGGCTTTGCTACTGTAGCAGTTAACCAGTGTCAACAAAGTAGCTAGCTGTTTCATGTAGCACTATTAATCACAGCTAGGACGACCTCAGAGGTCTTAGCCCCCACATACAATAGACGATGTACATAGTGATATTGCTCACTGGGTTGTTCACCTGTTGAAGTTGGTCTTCCTGTACTGAGTACTCTGTCCCCATCCTACAGGTCCTCCTCCAATGGAGCAGCCACAGTACGCTCTCATTGGAGGTCTTGTGGGTGGAGGGTTGGTGATTGTACTGCTGATGGTGATGCTGGTCGTATGCTGTGTCATAATATATTTTCTGTACCGAAAATTACAGAACCTCTCCAAAACTCCAGTAATTCTGTTATATATCCACATACAAGCAGTGTGAGGCCACCTTGAGTTGAATTCTCCCTTGCTCGCATTTAGGGAGATGGAAATGACTACGACTATGTCACTAATCATGAGGAAACTCGTATGAAGAAAGACATTGTGATGGAAGACAACCCAGCTTATGAGCACACGGGGATAGACATTGTGATGGAAGACAGCCCAGCTTATGAACACGTAATGGAAGTTGTCATGAAAGAAAACCGGGCTAGTGACATCACACATGATGATGTAAAAGAAGCTTGTATCTAGTGTTAAAGGAGAACATTCTGATGTTGCCGCCAATAGTTGTAATGATATTCATAAGTTGTGGTTATGATATTCATATGTGACGCGTTGGCGCGGTATAAGCGGTACTCGTTCTCGGAAGACTGTTCGCCGGCGAGAGAAGCCACGTCTCCTTTGCTAGAGTAGTCGCCTACTCCTCAAAGTATTGCAACGGACGCACTTCAAGTCAAATACCTATTGGTTATTCTTCGGTGGACATTAGACAGGTTAGTACAGGCGAAAGGGCACCTCGTGGGATTTCCGAGAAAGTTTGTTTAGTTTCAAATTTCTTTGTCGTCTGAAGTGTTCGATTATCACAACACAACTCGCTTTCATTCCATTGCTCTAGTCCACCCACACGTCTGCACCCAAACCTATCCGTACATGTAGACACTACCATCTCATCCCCACAGCATGTATGTGAAGACGTAGAGTGCAGCGCGTGCTTAGGGTCGTTATTGGTGGAGGAAGCCATTAACATGTCTGAAAATCTTTTCAGTGAAATTAATGTAAACTTCACTTTTACCAGACATAACAGTCCTGTTGCTCTTGGCAACAGAGGTAGTGTAGGGGTGATGTGATCGGGTGAACTTCGTGAACAGCGAGGCTACCCTGATGGAACAGATTGAGCTTTCAACATGGAAATTGATTTTCTATTCTGATAATTAACATTGGAGGATTTAGGATCAGCTAGTAAGTGGGTCAGTAGTCTGATACAAGCAGTGGTCTGTTCCAATTAACTCCATTCCGGTCTAATGGTCTGTTTGAGAAGGCCTATTCTTAAGTCCAAGAACCATAGCATGTGGGTCGTGTGTAATGGTTATGTTTCCAATGTGAGCATGTTAGTGTGCAGTAGAGAGTCCTGAGCAATTGCAGACCAAGTGGTATTCCCTTGTACACTGAGTGGGCACAGAATACAGTCACCGGTATGGTGTCTAGCGTACTATGATTGTATCAACCAGTTCGTAGGTGTGTGTGCACGCTTCATTGATCATGCATGGACATGCTTACATGATTGATGGAGAGAAATTCATCCTGTTCACCTTGCACGTATCATCTTTTGACCACTGGACGCCAGTGAAGGTGCAGGAACAAGTAGTTATGACAGATTGTGTTACAGACCACAGTTAACACTACACTTCAACATGGAGAGTCCATGGTAGTATCTTTGAAGCTGGGCTGCTTCGGGTGCTTGTGTGGTGTCATTTTGGGAGGTACCTTTCCAAGCTGGAGCTATGTCCGTGGACCTCCAGTTTTGGTCAGGATTTCTCTCAACTACAATTGGTTGTGGGATTACCTCATGACGTTATGAACCACTACTCTTTATGAATCCCTTATCTAATGAAGCAAGCACTCATGCTGAAAGTAATGTACTGCTCTCTCACGATGTCCCATAGTTGAGGTAATTGGATTAGACTGCACAGTGTGTGTTGTGACCCATGACATTCCTCAGTGGTCAGAGTTATGAGACACGGTTGTCATGGTAATTAAATTTATGCCTGAAATAATCAACATTGTAAATTAGATTAAGAGTCATCCAACACTTGCTGGTATGTTGGTAGTACGGTACATGTGATGTTGTACAGTACATGTGATGTTAGTACAGTACATGTGATATTAGTACAGTACATGTGATGTTAGTACAGTACATGTGATGTTAGTACAGTACATGTGTTGTTGGTAATGTACATGTGATGTCAGTACAGCACACACGTGATGTTGGTACAGTACATGTGATGTTGGTACGGTACATGTGATGTTCGTTGATTTGCAATGTATCGGACTGAGCCTGTCAGCTACATACGCTCAGGATGATTTGTTGGTAAAATTCCAGACTTGAAGTTGTATGTGAGATGTGTGTTGTGTGTGACTTGATGTCTGTGTTGAGAGATTGCTCTCATTTGAAGGTTTTCTGTTGTATCCGAATTATCAGCAATTTAATATACACTTTGTGGTCACAGGTCACAGGTGGGTCACTGCAACCCTTACAAATCCACTAAGAGATGTCTTTGTGTACATACTGTGTGTAAACACTATACAATACCACGCAATGCTCCCTCACTGCTCCCTCACTCCACTCACTGCTCCCTCACTCCACTCAATGCTCCCTCACTTCACTCAATGCTCCCTCACTTCACTCACTGCTCCCTTATTCCACTCACTGCTCCCTCACTTCACTCACTGCTCCCTTATTCCACTCACTGCTCCCTCACTCCACTCACTGCTCCCTCACTCCACTCAATGCTCCCTCACTTCACTCACTGCTCCCTTATTCCACTCACTGCTCCCTCACTCCACTCACTGCTCCCTCACTCCACTCACTGCTCCCTCACTCCACTCAATGCTCCCTCACTTCACTCACTGCTCCCTTATTCCACTCACTGCTCCCTTACTCCACTCACTGCTCCCTCACTCCACTCACTGCTCCCTCACTTCACTCAATGCTCCCTCACTTCACTCACTGCTCCCTTATTCCACTCAATGCTCCCTCACTCCACTCACTGCTCCCTCACTCCACTCACTGCTCCCTCACCCCACTCACTGCTCCCTCACTCCACTCACTGCTCCCTCACTTCACTCACTGCTCCCTCACTGCTCCCTTACTCGACTCACTGCTCCCTTACTCGACTCACTGCTCCCTTACTCCACTCAATGCTCCCTCACCCCACTCACTGCGCCCTCACTCCACTCACTGCTCCCTCACTCCACTCAATGCTCCCTCACTCCACTCAATGCTCCCTCACTCCACTCAATGCTCCCTCACTCCACTCACTGCTCCCTCATCCTGTAGGTACTCCACTTCCCGGTAATGCTTGGTGACAGGCCAGCGATGTTGAAACAATGGGCTATTCTGCTGACAGGTGAGAGGCCCCATCGCTATGCTATTCCTTGTATGGTGTACTTCACTGAAGAAGAGACCCTCTCTCTCTCATACAGTGCTCACTAGCGTGCACCCAGTTAGGGCAGGAGAGTTTAGATACCCGCCACATAACAACTTTGAACGTACGCTTGACCCATATGATGTCTTAACGGTTATATTGTTGAACTGCATGTATGAGGACCCGATACTCAGTGTGCCTACTTACTACTGGGAGCACAACGGAGTGTCGATGGGTGAAACTATGACTGGCAGGTCGATATTTCTGCGTATTGAAAATGTTCATACGTACAAATCTGAAGCTGAAGGTACCTACACTTGTAAGGTTCAGAATAGACCAGGATCTGTCAGCTATGTCCTCAAGTTACCAGGTGAGATACTTGCGAAATAACATGTGTGCACATGCTCCTGAAGATGCTGTCTTCCTTGCAAATGCTGCAGTGTTGTTCGAAGTCAATACAACTACATATCACGTTACAGTTGGAGAGGATATAGCTGTGAATTGCAGCCAAACTGGCTACGTCAGAACTGAGTGGAAGTGGGAGGACACCGAGGGGAGTGTCGTCAGTTCCAGCAACCAGGATCGAATATGGACAGACCTGTCTCAGCGCATTGCACTGGGTAAATCGGACGTAAAAAACCATCAAATCCTGAACCTTCACATTGATGATATTCGCATGAAGGATAGTGGAGTGTACCATTGCTCAATTGGAGATAATCGGACAGATCCTATTGCGGTAACAGTGAACGTTAGTACCCCAGGTGACTGAATAGGAGTATGAGCACTGGTGGACTGTGTGTTGACCTGGCTAGGACTATGTGTTGACCTGGCTATTCTCCCCTGTAGCTTACTATGGTGGTGACCTCAGTAGTGCCAATGGTAGTGTCACGTACGAAATGCCTGTAGAGTTCAGGAATGGAAACGTGTCCTTTGCAGACTACACATTCACAGGTGGTGAGAAGAATGGTAAAATGACAGGAGGCATTGGCCAGCTGGTGGATGGGGAAGTGGGTCTGGCATCGCTGGAGAGTAAACAAGGGAGATTCCCTTGGGTTGGCTGGTCTAGTTCTTCAGATACTGAAATCATTTTCACTTTTAGTGAATTGAGGGAGATTTATTCAGTGACCATCCACACTATGTTCTCGTATAATGGTTCAATCAAAGTGGCCTCCTTTGGAAGCATTGAAGTTTCTGTGTCCAGCAACAGGCAGCAGTGGACCACATTCACAGACACCGTATTCCGCAGTGCCAACGTGACCATCAGTACTCTTATGCCAAGTGGCCCTCCCCAAGGTCACTATGTCAGAGTGCAGTTGAAGGATGCAGTTGGGTCAGGAGTCGTTCTTGTCAGTGAAGTATCCTTTGATAGCAAAGTTGGTATGTGAGCTTGGAGCTGTGTCATTGTGTTAATTCTCCCAACTATACTCTATTCCCTGTTCTGCAGTCCTTGTTACTACTGGAGCTCCCCCGGACTCCCCAGATGCTCTTATTGGAGGGCTCGTTACTGGGGGACTGGTGATTGTACTACTGCTGGTGATCATAGCGGTGCTCGCCTCCATATTAATCCTTCAGAGACACAAGAAAGGATTGTATTCAAGTATTCATTCGAATTCACATCGTGTCAATGCCACTACCAATAGTAATGGGCAGGTGGCTGAGCAGGACGAGGTCTACAGTGAGCCAGATAAACAAAGGAGCTTCACATCCACCAGCATGGTCAAGCCCAGTGTGGTTGATCTGGACAACTTCAAGAAGATGGACCAGAATCCCCTCTACAACCATCCTCCAGAAGAACCACTAGTGGTAGCAGAGTATGCCGAGATACCTCGTGGGAGCTCCATCACCAGCACAAATCTCCCTCCAGCCCCACCGTTGTGCCGGCCTGGACCATCAATGTCGCCTACGTTCAAGCCTGTTTCAGAACTTCCAGACTCTGTAGACACTGGTTTCAACATTTATTCGAGTGCAGACAACATCTTCCAGCAAGAGGAGAAGTTCGAGGACATTTACAGTGAGCCCTATGATCTGACCACATTTGCTAGTGGAGGCGTGTCGGGGGGAGTGGATCACCACATCCGGAGTCCCGAGGGTGCCAGTGTACAATTAGGTGATGACCTGACTCCGTATTCCTCAGTGTATGCCATGCCAGCCCCTCTGGATCGATCGGAAGGACCAATGGAGATCAGCTCCACTAACATCAGAGAACTGAAGCCACTCGGAGTGGGCCAGTTTGGAGAGGTGGTGCTAGCACAGACAGTAGGGTTGAGTTTGAAGGACCTCAAGTTTAGTGAGACCAACATCGACAGGAGCGTTGAAATTTCTGTGGCTGTGAAGAAGCTGAAGGAGGACTCCCAGACCTCCACTAGAGAAGCCTTTGAGAAGGAAATCAAGTTCATGTCTCGTCTATCTCACAGAAACGTCATCCGTTTGTTGGCTGTGTGTCTGAAGGGAACGCCGTTCATTGTGATGGAGTACATGGAGGAAGGAGACCTCAACCAGTTCCTGAAGAAGCGAAAATTCAGCACAATTCCTTCCGACTACTCCAACACTCTGGACATTCAAGGTCTCCTCGACATCACTACACAGATTGCCAGCGGTATGGAGTACCTGGCTTCCATGAAGTTCATCCATCGCGACCTGGCAACTCGCAACTGCCTGGTGGGTAAGAACCTGGTGGTGAAGATAGCTGACTTCGGAATGAGCCAGAACCTCTACAGTGCCTACTACTTCAAACTGAAAGGAAGAGCTGTCCTTCCCATTCGATGGATGGCATACGAATGTTTTTACGGTCGATTCTCTGTCAAAACGGACGTGTGGGCATACGGCGTCACCCTCTGGGAGGTGTTCACTCTCGGTCAGCATCAACCATACGAGGGGTGGACTGATCAGGAAGTGATCGAGAATTCAGTGAAACCATCAAGAGGTGGAGAGTCCAAGAAGTTGGATAAGCCCGATGTGTGTCCTCCAGAGGTGTACCACTTGATGCTGAAGTGCTGGTGCCATGAGTCAGAGAACCGCCCGACATTCAAGGAGATATGCCGAGTATTGAAGACACTCAATGTCCCTTAAAGGAACCCTACTTTGTCAACATCCACCTCTTAACACTGTTATCACTAATAATATGTACACCCACCCTCACCAGATCACTACAACCCACCCTCACCAGATCACTATAACCCACCCTCACCAGATCATTGGAATATGCACCAATTTTAATCCAGTCGTTTTTACACTCAACTGCTCTCACAGATACTGCATCTCTATTGGTTGTAATCTACTCATTTTGTAATATTGTATGCTCACAAGTTATCATGTTCCACAGATCACTCAAACCTAATAAGAGCTGAGATAATTGTATTATTGGTAGCAGTAATTCATTTTCTTTGGGATCGTGTTGTATGTATTCTCATCGACAATAGAATTCCAAATATGTCTCACGTCTCACGCTACCGTTTCCTGACTCGCGCCGAAAAAGGATGCGAATGGTCGAGGACTGCGGGGGTTTCCCTTGCGGTCGGCGGTCGGCTACTCATCATAACTCGGTGAGGATACGACAGAAGAACAATCGACGAACTGATCTCCAGGGAGAGTTGAGCTGTAATACTTGTTTATTCGAAGATTTCCCAGGTAAGCAAATCTCAAGGCATTGTTAAAGCATATTTGTTTTCGAGCATGTCGTTCAGAGATGAACCCCGTAGACCGTCACGTAGTCGATAGGCCGTCCACTCGGCAGTGGCCGAAAGGTTGTTTCTTGTTCTTACATTATTCACTCTCTTTCAAGGTTCTGCCAATAACGGTTGTATTAGATTAGTGTACGCTCTCCGATGTGCTCCGCAGCTGATGGAGGGCGATACCTGATATCATTAATCAAGGTTGTACATCCTACAAGGAACGCAAAAATGACTTCTCCTCAATAGCCACTTATACCCCGCCGTTACGTGTGTATTTCTCATGCGAGCGCTAGCAAAGTGTAGTCACTGTTGACTGTTGAGTCGAGGGTCCTGGCTTATGTGGGCTAGCCCTGAGTGGGCGGCGCACCTCACATGTGTAGCTTTCATTCCTGGCGTTGTTGTGCGTGTGAACTTATATTTGTGCATGTTTGTAGACTATGTTTGTAACTGTGTGCATGTGTGTGGATGTGTATCTGTGTGATACTTCTTGTGAAGTGATCATGTTCAACTTCTGTGTGTGTTTGTGTGTGTGTGTGTGTGTGCTGTGTGTGTGTGTGTGTGTGTGTGTGTGTGCGTGTGTGTGTGTGTGTGTGTGTACGTAATGTGTCTTATAACAAACATTATTTACATTGATTGAACATACACCAGATGCTAAAAATTACACGAAAACAAAAAAACATTTTGTGTGCTGACAGTTTCAAGTTATTTAAGCTTTCACTTTTCCTGATCAGTTAACGCTCAGTGAAGGTGTTTGAGAGACTGCTCAAACAAATCAGTCTCGCCTGAATAAGATGTCCCCCCAGTGTGTGTGTTCTCTGATGGTCCTGGTGATGGTGACCTGTTGTGGTGAGTGGACTGAACATCCCAGGAATTGTGTGTGTTGAATCACTTGTGTCCATTTGGGATACTGTAGGCTATGGACTGAAGGTGGAAAGATACAACTGTACATTCCCGAATGGTCGTATACCAGTTTCTGCAGAAGATGGTGTTTGTATTGATACAGGATCAGGAGTTAATAGGGAGTTGAGGTGTACTTCAACCAACACCAACCTCCCACTGTTATCAGATGGTGATGATGCAACATACTACCTATGGGTGACTCCAGCATTTCTTGATCTTGCCATTCCAAATAATGCGTGTGTTGGAGCTATTGTGATGACATTCCGCAATGATACTCCTTTCGGTATTCCCTCACTGACCTTTGAACCCAATGAACCAGTTACTACATCCCATGATGGGAGACCTGACAACCTGGTAAATACCACTATCACCTTCACACCACAATACTGTGGACAGTCTGTTAGGATCAACATGGAGAGAGATGGGACGATACGGTTGACAGAAGTGACTCTCATTGAAGGAGGTGGCGGTGACAGTGGTAAGTACATAGTACTGACAATGTTGAATGGGATGGCCATGTTTGTAATTTCTAATTGTTAGTAACAGAAACAACAGTAGCAACAACAACAACAGCAGCAACAACAACAACAACAACATCAATAACAACACCAACAGGTAATACTTCAGGTCAGTGAGTGTGTAGTGACCACCAACCAACCAACTGACCTAGTGTGAAGGCTTTGCTACTATAGCAGTCAACCAGTGTCAACAAAGTAGCTAGCTGTTCCATGTAGTGCCATTGATCACAGCTAGGACGACCTCAGAGGTCTAAGCCCCCCCGCATACAATAGACGATGTACTAGTGCTATTGCTCACTGAGTTGTTCACCTGTTGAAGCTGGTCTCCCTGTACTGAGTACTCTGCCCCCATCCTACAGGTCCTCTTCCTACGGAGCAGCCACAGTATGCTCTCATTGGAGGTCTTGCAGGTGGAGGGTTGGTGATTGTACTGCTGATGGTGATCATTGTGGTTCTAGCAGTCGTTTTATGCTGCAAGCGACGATCGAGAGAAATCTACTCCAGTGTCTCATATGATTTGGCTCAAGTCAGCAACGGGCAGACCTTCAAGCAGGATGAGGTCTACAGTGTGCCTGATAAACAGAGGAGCTTCACATCCACTAGCATGATCAAGCCCAGTGTGGTTGATCTGGACAACTTCAAGAAGATGGACCAGAATCCCATCTACGACCATCCTCCAGAAGAGCCACTAGTAGTAGCAGAGTATGCTGAGATACCTCGTGGGAGCTCCATCACCAGCACAAATCTCCCTCCAGTTCCACCACCATACCGTCCTGAACCATCAATGTCGCCTAAATCCACACCTGTTCCGGAACCTCCAGACTCTGTAGACACTGGTTTCAACATTTATGCGAGTGCAGACAACATCTTCCAACAAGAGGAGAAGTTTGAAGACATTTACAGTGAGCCCTATGATCTGACCACATTTGCTAGTGGAGGCGTGTCAGGGGGAGTGGATCACCACATCCGGAGTCCCGAGGGTGCCAGTGTGCGATTAGGTGATGACCTGACTCCGTATTCCTCAGTATATGCCATGCCAGCCCCTCTGGATCGATCAGAAGGACCGATGGAGATCAGTTCCACTAACATCAGAGAACTGAAGCCACTCGGAGTGGGCCAGTTTGGAGAGGTGGTGCTAGCACAGACAGTAGGGTTGAGTTTGAAGGACCTCAAGTTTAGTGAGACCAACAATGACAGAAGCGTTGAAATTTCTGTGGCTGTGAAGAAGCTGAAGGAGGACTCCCAGACCTCCACTAGAGAAGCCTTTGAGAAGGAAATCAAGTTCATGTCTCGTCTATCTCACAGAAATGTCATCTGTTTGTTGGCTGTGTGTCTGAAGGGAACACCGTTCATTGTGATGGAGTACATGGAGGAAGGAGACCTCAACCAGTTCCTGAAGAAGCGAAAATTCAGCACAATTCCTTCCGACTACTCCAACACTCTGGACATTCGAGGTCTCCTCGACATCGCTACACAGATTGCCAGCGGTATGGAGTACCTGGCTTCCATGAAGTTCATCCATCGCGACCTTGCAACTCGCAACTGCCTGGTGGGTAAGAACCTGGTGGTGAAGATAGCCGACTTCGGAATGAGCCAGAACCTCTACAGTGCCTACTACTTCAAACTGAAAGGAAGAGCCGTCCTTCCCATTCGATGGATGGCATACGAGTGTTTTTACGGTCGTTTCTCTGTCAAAACGGACGTGTGGGCGTACGGCGTCACCCTCTGGGAGGTGTTCACTCTCGGTCAGCATCAACCATACGAGGGGTGGACTGATCAGGAAGTGATCGAGAATTCAGTGAAACCATCAAGAGGTGGAGAGTCCAAGAAGTTGGATAAGCCCGATGTGTGTCCTCCAGAGGTGTACCACTTGATGCTGAAGTGCTGGTGCCATGAGTCAGAGAACCGCCCGACATTCAAGGAGATATGCCGAGTATTGAAGACACTCAATGTCCCTTAAAACACTATTAATTTGATGAAGACTATTATTTTTGTCTTTAATTTCACTGTACATCACTCTGAAAGCGTCTATTATTCTATTCACATCACAATATCATGAGAAAGTGTGTAATATTGCTATACAATTCATGTACATGATCATGAGTAAATCCCCGTCATTATAAGCGAACACGTTTCGTATCACACAGAGGAAATAGGAAACGGTGTGTGACGTCATGGCAAAGGGACTGTCCCTTGCGGTTTATTACGTTATTCAATAGCAATCGTATATTACACAAACGACTCGAAGAATACGGCCGTTTGTAGCAGGCCTTTCGATCCGGTGAGTTCTCCAATAAACAGGTCAGCTTACTTGGTTATATGTTGCCTTAGGTCCCCCTACGGTATATGTTCGCCCCATGTCGAACCGTAGCAACGGCGATAAGGCCACCCAGGCATCGCCGAGCCTGGCTACTCCCCCTGCCTGGCGGAAGCTGTAAAGCATACTCGGGAACTGTCTCCTCGTGATTAGAAGTGAAGAACCGTAGCGTTAAGTGTTATGTATGCGTCTGTAGTGATGCTACGCACTGGTTGTGCTGGAAGGTGGCTGGAGCGAAGCATCCCCGGAGTTGGTTCATCCATAGATCAGTCATTCATATAATAATTATTATGTACGTAGTTCAATGAGGAAGCATGTTACTCCAACCAGAAATCCCCACTGGAGAATCAGATTAGCTTACTGAGAGCTCTGCTTCAAATAAAAGTTAGATTGAAGAATAAGTAATTAGATTTAAAATGAAACAAATATCAATTAATTACTATTATAATACCAATCTGTCAATAATTAAAGAGCGTGTGAGAAATCATGTTGTGTGACTACTTAGCATTAACAATATTTCTATCTAAAGTGTTTGGTTGGAGTCCAGATAACAACCAGGGTCCGAAGTAGGCTCACATTGGTTGACTGGTGGGTGGAGAGGGCCACTGGGTTGTACTTGTGTGGCTTCTTTCATTTGAGTGGTTTTTGGTTAGACTCCCCTCCAGGGGAGACTTGATAGGATTGGTTACCATAGCAATCGCCATAGTGAGAACGTGAATTCATGGTGTGAGATGAGGTCATGGCCACAGTCTGCCAGAAATGAGGACTCCAACCCTGCTCTAATGGATTTAGGGTGACTGTTGAGAAAATGAACGTAATTGTCATCTTTCAGCCAGCCAGTGTAACTGAACACTGCTACTGTGGTCTGTACTGTGTACAGCTTGTGTGTGTTGTCAGATGAACCATAGATGTACTGTAGATGTACTGTAGATGTACCATAGATGTACCATAGATGTACCATAGATGTACCATAGATGTACTGTAGATGTACCATAGATGTACCATAGATGTACCGTAGATGTACCATAGATGTACCATAGATGTACCATAGATGTACTCTAGATGTACCATAGATGTACCATAGATGTACTGTAGATGTACCATAGATGTACCATAGATGTACCATAGATGTACCGTAGATGTACCATAGATGTACCATAGATGTACCATAAATGTACCATAGATGTACCATAGATGTACCGTAGATGTACCATAGATGTACTGTAGATGTACCATAGATGTACCATAGATGTACCGTAGATGTACCGTAGATGTACCATAGATGTACCATAGATGTACCATAGATGTATTACAGAGGACCATTGGTCAGTATTAAAGTTTCCTGTTGTTATGCAGACAATGGTTTGTCCTTGTCATATCGCTATGACAACACCCCCACTTGCACTCAATGTTGCATGAGGTGTCAGTGGTCACTATGGGTTATCAGTTACTGATGTGTGTGTGTACACACCCACTATGCCACTGAACCTGCCACGCCCACTACACCACTGAACCTGCCATGCCCACTACACCACTGAACCTGCCACGCTCACTACACCACTGAACCTGCCACGCCCACTACACCACTGAACCTGCCACGCCCACTACACCACTGTACGCAGCACACAACTTTCATAGAAGGTATTGGGTAATAAAGGAGTCACACACTGTGTCAGATTATGAAAATCTTCATTACTGCTGTGGGTGGTGACAATGAATGTTGAAAGTATAGCACTGTCTTGTCGAGGCTAGTGTAGTTTTGTCAAGTACACAATACATAACGAGGGTCTTGGCCTCATGAATACATGTCTGTGTTCTCAACAGAAAGTCAGTGAATGAGATGTACAGCTGGGATCATAAGGGTCCACCCTCACTGTGTGTGTACTGTACGGGATATGTGGGACTATGTGTACTGTACAGGATATGTAGGACTGTGTGTACTGTACAGGATGTAGGACTGTGTGTACTGTACAGGATGTAGGACTATGTGTACTGTACAGGATATGTAGGACTGTGTGTACTGTACAGGATATGTGGGACTGTGTGTACTGTACAGGATATGTGGGACTGTATCTACTGTACAGGATATGTGGGACTGTGTGTACTGTACAGGATGTAGGACTGTGTGTACTGTACAGGATATGTGGGACTGTGTGTACTGTACAAGATAGTGTAAAATATTTGTAGTGTCTCTTAGTCACATGGACGTCACATGTTTGTTAAACAGATTGTCTGAGTCTAAGTGAAGTCTGAGGACCCACACACCAAACAGATAGCAAATACCCCCTGGTTGCCTTGGTTACCATGTGGTTCTTTTTATCCATTAGGGTGACTTCTAGGAACTGTGGTGCTCTATTGAATAAGATGTCCCCCCAGTGTGTGTGTTCTCTGATGGTCCTGGTGATGGTGGCCTGTTGTGGTGAGTGGACTGAACATCCCAGGAATTGTGTGTGTTGAATCACTTGTGTCCATTTGGGATACTGTAGGCTATGGACTGAAGGTGGACAGATACAACTGTACATTCCCGATTAGTCGTATACCACGCACTGACAGTGATGTTTGTAATGATACAGGACCGGGGAGTGATAGGGAGTTGAGGTGTACTTCAACCAGCACCAACCTACCCCTGCTATCAGATGGTGATGATGCAACTTGCTACATATGGTCGACTTCAGCATTTCTTAACCTTGCCATTCCAAATAATGTGTGTGTTGGAGCTATTGTGATGACATTCAGCAATGGTTCATCTCTTGGTATTCCCTCGCTGACCTTTGAACTCAATGAAACAGTTACTACATCCCATGATGGGAGACCTGGCAACTTGGTAAATACCACTATCACCTTCACACCACAATACTGTGGACAGTCTGTTAGGATCAACATGGAGAGAGATGGGAGCAGTTGGATAAATTTGACAGAAGTGACTCTCATTGAAGGAGGTGAGTAGTTGGGTTGACCCCACATTGCCATAGTAACTGGTACCACCAAACTCTTTCCCCTCCCCACATAGGATCTACTCCTTCGGCTGGTGGTCCATCACTAGTCCCCACCAGCAGTGCTCCAGGTATAACAGCATCCAACACCACTGAAGTGCTGCCATCAAACACTGCTCAACTGACGCAATCCAACGCCACTCAAGTCACATCATCCCCCAGTGAGCCGTCTTCTGTCCCCACATCTCCCAAGGATAGAGATGGCATCACCATCCCAGTTGTAGTGGCTATCATTGCCATTCTCCTGACAGTGCTGCTGGTGGTGGTGGTCACTGTGTGCGTGTGTGTGCTAGTCCACAAGAAGACCCAGTGGAAGCCAGCCGTTCTCTACACTTCGTCCGTTCGTTTCAGGAACAGTCTCCGGAGAAAGTCCGCGTTCACTGACGATCAGGAGTTTGTGATGAACAAGCAGAGTCCTCAACCAGAGATCATTGTCCTCAGGAACTGCAAGGATGATGATGACAATGACTCCTGCAAATCTGGTCCCAAGAACTACAAGGAGAACTACGCTGCAATTGGTCCGTCAGAGTCTATCCATCACGATGTTGCTGCTGTAGTAAATAACAACAACCAACAACAACAACAACAGGAACAGGAACAGCAACAGGAAGGGGACCTCAACCGATCGTCTTCTCAAGAATCAATCCATTCAAGAGACATCCCGGCCAAGATGATGTATGGGAAGGTCACCTGGGTGCACACGAACACACTGGACCATCCGTACGATGACTGTGGTGAGGGGGAATCCCGTTCTCAGCCACAGCACCACCCGCACTATGAAGAACCAGAGAAGCCACATGAATTGCAACAAACTCTTAATGACAGGGTCATCCCCGTTAGTCCAGAAGCAAGCAGTAGCCCAACAACAGTGGATTCCACTGATAATGAAAATGTTTCACTGGTAAAACCCTGTGAAAATGACACTTACGAGGTTCCACCAGACACTCTCGTTAATGACAGGATTGTCCCCTCAGAGCAAAATGCAATAGTTACAAATGAATCCAGTACCTATGATGTCCCACCAGACGCTCTCATTAATGACAGGGTTGTCCCCACGGAGCCAAGTGTATCAGGCTTGAATGAAGCCAGTGTCTACGATGTCCCACCGGATCATGATAGTGAGGAGGACCAGACTCCTCTCCCCACTAACGAGGACCAGACTCCTTTCCCCACCAACGAGGAGCAGAGGGACACGTACGATCTTCCTCAAGATTGTGTGGAGAGCAACACTTACGAAACACCTGACAGTCTTCCCCCCGACACCACACACACAGCTCCTCCCGGCAGGGAGGGGAAGGGGAAGGGAAAGAAGTGGTTCTCCTGGAGGAAAGGAAAAAAGGAGAAAACTCCTAAATTCTCTGAAAACACTTATGAAGTTCCTCCCGATTGTCAGGAGACGAAGAAGAAGGGAAAACACAAGAAGGCAAAGGGGCCACTGAGGAGGAAAGAAAGAAAGAGCCCCCCTCTGCCAGATGTCCCCCTGGGGGCTGGGGGGAGTGGCCAACCTCTAAATGAGCAGCTTCCATCTCAGTCAGCAATATACGAGTCCCCCGACAGCATGGTCCCCAGGGTGTTGGGGGTGGGCGGAGACACTTATGCCAAGTTGAACGAATGCACCCCGACTGAGGAGATGGTCGGCACTCCCAAGCCAGGTCAAAATCACACCACCTTCCAAGTTGAGGATGAGCACACCTACTCAGCAGTAGTTAAACCGCCAAAATCCACAGCACCCAATCTCCCCTCCTCCACTCCAGCACCCTTATCGGCCTCACCACTGTCACCACCACCAGTGTCGTCATCACCTCACCAAGAGCCTGTTTACAGTCAATTGGACAAGGAGAACAAGAAGCTGACCACCTACAATAGTATGACGGATGCATTTGACGAGGAGTTTTGGGGAGGTTCTGGAAACGCAGGGGAGGATCAGACTGCTTGCGTGGACCCGGTGGAGAAAACCGAGGAAGGGGAAACCCCTGTTCAAGACAGCACATACGCAATGGTTGATTACTCAAAGAAGAAGCATCGTCCAAAGAAGTAAACATTGTAGTATATTTGTTGATAATTGTTGATATTATGTAAATTGAAATTTTTTTTCTGCTATTTCTTCAAGTTGCCCTTTTCGCTGTTTGATGTCCCCCTAACATGTAATTATGTGTTTAGTGATATTATTCCTTTTGTTTTGTCTACAAAAGATTATATTGATAGCTATTGCAATGGATGTTGTCAACTATTGTGAAGGGGAAATATACCAACCCCATTGCACACAAGGCCTATATATCAGCTTCTGATGATATTTACACACACACCCTGCGTGCACACACACACACACATGCTCACACCAATGCACACACACACACACACACACACACACACACACACACACACACACACACACACACACACACACACACACACACACACACACACACACACACACACACACACACACACACACGCTCACACACACGCTCACACACAAATGCACACACAAGGGTCCTGATAGGTACCGTATATGTGCTGTACACATAGGTCATGGGTCATGATATGGTTGAACTATTCCACTTTAAAAAAACAATTTGGACTAGATGTTGACATCAGAAATACTTGGGATACTTCTAGGGCCAGTGACTGCACAGAAGCCCTCCAACCGTCAGTCACTCACTGAATATCATAGCTCATGGAATGCCTGGTTCTGAATGGGGAAGCCTATATCGACAGCATTATCCAGGCAAATCTAGTAGAGGAAACAGTTCGAGGAAACACAGTTGAGAGGTGAGTGGCCTTTCTCTCTCCAGTTTAATACCCACTGATGACAGTATATAGAGGCAGAGATAGGCTTTGTGGAACGTTGTTAGAATAGTAAAGAGTAAAGTGCCTGCTCTTTGTGCCTCAGATGATGAAGGATTCCTGCAGAGGTTCGCTACTATCAGCAGTAGCAGTAGTGCTGGTACTGACTGTCCAACCTGGTGTAACTGGTGAGTCTAGATACCTATTTAACACACACACACAGACACACACGCACGCACAGACGCACACACACACAGAGACACACAGACACACGCGCACACACACACACACACACAGACACACACACAGACACACACACACACACACACACACACACACACACACACACACACACACACACACACACACACACACACACACACACACACACACACACACACACACACAGATCATATGTTCACTTCTTGCAGGAGAGCTATTGTTGGTCCATCCGACCACTAATCCCCAACCTGTGCTACTGAGAGCTGACATGTATCAAGACCCATATACACTGGTGTGTGAAGTGTCTACCAATGGCAGTGAAGAGATCCAGTGGATGTGGCACAGGGACGGTGTGGTCGTCGGGAACACTTCGGGAACCCAGAGCCTCATCAACGTCTCCACTTCCGATCCCACAGTTGCAGAAGGTAACTACTCCTGCCTTGCCTCCACCACTACCAGCAGTGGTAACACCAGTGAAGTCAAAGGAGAGATAGGACTGTCCTTGGAAGGTAAGAGGCACTGGCTATGAGAAGCTACCTACGTGTACATACAGGGCTATGTACAGCTACACACACGACCAGTGTACAGCTACACACACGACCTGTGTACAGCTACACACACGACCAGTGTACAGCTACACACATGACCTGTGTACAGCTACACACACGACCTGTATACAGCTACACACACAACCTGTGTACAGCTACACACACAACCTGTGTACAGCTACACACACGACCTGTGTACAGCTACACACACGACCAGTGTGCAGCTACACACATGACCTGTGCAGGTGTAGCATTTGGTTCAGGGTTTGGAGGTGGACTATAAGTGGTTCCTTTAATTGAGTGGCACAAGTAGGTGGTGGGAACTATCTGTTCTCCCACACATGCCTCCTAGCTGCCCAGCCCGAGTGTCATGCTCAAGACACTGTTCAATGGGTTCCATCACATAACTCACCCCACAGACACCTCTGCTACATACCACACACACACCTATTCCACACCAATCACATCCAGCTTGCTCTCTCTCTCAGTTCTTCTTCAGACATCAGAACCACTGGTCAGTGTTTCTATAGAGGATCAGTTCTTTGAAGTCGCATGTACCCAGATGGGCTACATTAGGTCAACGCAATATATCAAATTCTACAAAAGTGATCAACACTTGAACAACACTGTTGACAGCAGGTACACTATAGTCCATGGGTCGCTGACAGTGGTCAACTCCACCATGATCTTGCCGAGCACACTGAGGGTGAACGGGACCAGTTTGAACGATACTGGACAATACCGGTGTGAACTGGATGGATCTGGTGCACAGCCGGTCACCATTTCTGTGGAAGTATTGCCAGGTGTGTGTGTGTGTGTGTGTGTGTGTGTGTGTGTGTGTGTGTGTGTGTGTGTGTGTGTGTGTGTGTCCATGCAGTATTCATAGAGGAATGCCATGATTTACAAACTGAATGGCTGTAACCTGTTCAGTTTCTCACAAGACATCACAGACTACCACAGCTATGTGATACAGTGTCCCCACTGGTAGTGGAATACAGACAATGCAGTAATGTGTCTCTCATGGGATGGTACAGGCTCTATTGACCATTCACATCAGTACAATCTCACTGTATGGACTCAATGAATGGACAGAGCATGAATACCAGAATACATACGCACATTGGGGCTGTGTAGTGGTCCTACCACATCTCATGGGCTACAGTACACACATTGGACCTCTATAGTGGTCCTACCACATCTCATGGGCTACAGTACACGCATTGGGGCTGTGTAGTGGTCCTACCTCATCTCACCTCATGTCTCATACATGTGAATATGTCTCAATCCACAGGATCTACGTCTACAACTGCACTCAGCATGTCCATGGGTGTGGCAAGTAATCAGCAAAGTACAGTTATCAACTTGACTGGTTCCTCAACAGATGTCCTAATACCCAGTTCATCACTGAATGTCCTGATACCCAGTTCATCCCTGAATGTCCCAATACCCAGTTCATCCCTGAATGTCCCAATACCCAGTTCATCCCTGAATGTCCCAATACCCAGTTCATCCCTGAATGTCCCAATACCCAGTTCATCATCAAAAGTCGCAATACCCAGTTCAATATCAGATGTTCCAGTACCCAGTTCAACATCAAATGTCCCAATACTCATTTCATCACTGAAATCTCAAACCTCTTCGTCCGACTTCACCATCACAGAAGCCACTATTCCAGTTGTTGGGACAACCACATTCCAGCACATGTCATCCTTATCTGTCATGGAAACACCACCTGCCATGAGCATTCCAACAAATGGTACTGGAACAGAGAAACTCAATACTACATTGATAATCATAATAGCTGCATCAGGTGGGGGAGGATTACTGTTGCTATTGGCAATGATTTTGTGCATCATTCTCTCAATTTGCTGCTGTTGCTGCTGTTGCAAATCAAAGAGAAGAAAGGGTTTAACTCATGGCCCAGCTGCTGCAGGAAGTACATCCTCGTTGCGAAGACAGACCACCCTTGAGAGGAAAGGCAGTATGTTCATGGACGATCCAGACTACATCGTCAAATTGGACCGAAGTCAGAACTCCATCAGAAGCATCAGCAGAGGCAGTATAGTTGACTCACACATCCCCCAGAGCTTGGAGGGCATCACAGAGGCTGTGGATGGGGAAGTGTCCGATAGCATGGGGTCGCCTTTACCAGGTAGACCATATGCCGAGACCAATTTCACTTCCCCACAAAACTCAGAAATGGAATCCGAAGTGGGATCAGGTCCCCAGTACGTGTACAGTCTACCGTCCCCCACACCCAACGTGCCCGATCACTCAAGCTATGCCTCCATTGGTCCGTCCAGCACTCCTCAGCTCCACACCAAGACGCATTCTGTGGACTACATATCACAGATGGCATATACACCTCATACAGCCCCATCAGAGAAGCACCTCGAGGGGCGTCACGGGCTTCAATGTGACAGTCCACTGCTGGTTCAACATAAAGCTAATCCAGATCCAGTTGGCATGGAAACAAGATCAAAAAGCCCCAGTGTGTACCTTGGGAAAGATCTGAATTTTGATAAAGAAGGGTTTAAACAATACTTGGATGTAGCATTGAGTGTTGGTGACCATGACAACCCTAGGGGTAAGTCCCAAAGTGTAAGTGGCTACTACCAAAGCCAACCACTTCAGACAAATCTGAGAGACCGTCACATGTCTTCAGTGTCCAATCAGATTGCTGAATACATGTATCCTCATTACTATGAGGATTCACACAGCATTGGAACTGCAAGTACACACAACCCATCTATTACATCATCAATAATCGCTGTTCAGGGAGATCCCCAGGGATCATTCACCCCATCGGTAGTGGGCAGTAGCGTTGAAGGTACCAATGTCGCAAGACAGTCCTGGATAGATGAGGATCCCAACATAGATTACCAGGGAAACACCCCGACCCACACCCATCCAACCATTGAACCACCCATCCATCAACAACACCCTAGCAACCATCCTCCCAACTATCAGCGACACCCTAGCAACCATCCTCCCAACTATCAGCGACACCCTAGCAACGATCCTCCCAACTATCAGCGACACCCTAGCAACGATCGTCCCAACTATCAGCAATACCCTAGCAACGATCGTCCCAACTATCAGCGATACCCTGGGAACAATCCACCCAACCATCCACGTCACATAAGGAGGATTCGTAGCGACAATCAAATGAGAAGTTCTCAAACAGACCCCTCCTCTACCTATCCAAGACAACAAGGTTTGACACACGCCAAATCATCAGGAAGTGACAGGTTTGCAGAAATCTTGAAGAAGAAGCGGGAACGGAGAAAGACTTACAAGGATGTCACTGGGTTCCCTTCGCTAGACGAGTTCTTTGAGCACGTCTGGACCTCAAGAGACAACCTTGCTGAGGACACTGGTACAGTTGTCATGACAACGTCAGCAGCTGAGTCACGACAAAGAGCATCCACCCTCCAGTGACATCTCAATTCACTGGACGTTGGACTGAACTACAGCAAACATCTCAAGTTTTTCTGTTTGTTTCACTTGTCAGTTGGTGTGTGTTCACAGACACCCTCACATATGCACATTCCAAATTTCTCAGTAAGCAGCTTCACTACATCCCACTGCTAATGCATTTATGCAAACTGTATATCTGTCTCCAAGTAAACGCGGCTTGATAACCGGTCGTCCACCATGTTTATTTCAAAGGGCTACTTCACTGCATAGTTTTAAATTGGTAATAATTGATTGTTTTTCAATAATATGCTTCAGGCCACCCACACATGGACCAGCAGCATTATGAAATTAAAAGTCTAAAGTGGAGTGTGTGTGATTCCTGCATGCTCAGTCCGTGTATGCCTTTATTATAACTACATCATCTGTCGGTCTATGAGAGAAGAGAAAGCAATATGTAACACTCGTGGCTAGTGAGATGGCCAAACCTCCTCACCGATCATGGGAGTCTGTGTTGACCATACCTATCCTTTTTACAGTTTCAATACCATCACTAACACGACCAAATATGGAATGTTTACCTGCCACAAGGCAATAAAAGTGAAAATTAACATCACCTGTATACATACATCCAAAACACCCACACCCACACCCACCCACACACACTTCCCCCCCCACACACACCATCCAGCCATTGTGTTGGGGCTAATGTAATAAAGAACTGACTCCCGTTAGTATTAGGTCCACTGTAAAGACAATCAGAGATACACATTCAGTGAACTGCAACCACCTTCGTGGTACACACCACAACATGTACACTTACCTGTTAGCCATGGACAATATGCCTGCTCCAGTATGCTTCAGGTCTGGGTGGATCTCATCCTCAAAATACTGCCTACACAGGAGAGAGAGGTACAGGCATCAAGCGAGTGGAGATTACCTTAACTGCCATACGACACACCCATAAATAGAAGCACCGCCTCTCCCCGTGGCAGTTGGATCACCAGTCTGTAACATAAAGTCCTAAACAACAGAAGAAGCAAACATTTCCCACCCTAGGCCTAGTACTGTTGCTGAGTGATCATGAAGGTGAGAGCTAACAGGATGAACTCACTGATATTACTCTATGAAATTTACACTTGTTGTAGTAGCCTTGTCGAGCCTGCAAGAGTACAATCGAACCGTCACAGGACATCAAGTTTGGGAGCAAAAGAACTAACCAAAGAAGCGAAATTCTTGCATGTTTTAGGAGCATGGTTCCAATACAATTCTACCGTAATATTGCCCTATA